>CM061229.1:2996158-3596158 GCA_030844895.1 Ambrosia x helenae
ATTTGCAGAAAAACAACAAAAACAGAGTATTACAAAACAATTGATAAAATCAGTAAAATCATATTCAAAAATCACAATCAACGCATGTAATATTCACATAAACTTACGATTTTAGTAATATAACAATAATTAAAGAAAAAAATTGGATTTGAAAAAAGTCTTAGATGATGAAAATCAGAGACTGACAAAACATGATATGTTTAAACGCACCCTATATGTGTGTTACACTATAGGGTGCGTTTAAAAAGCTAACAGGTTAAGCAAAACAAACAAACAGACGCACGTTTATTATCTTTAAACGCACCTTTAAAAATTCGGACGCACTTATTATAATGTTTGGACGCACTTAAATGACAAAAATACAGATTATGTTTTTTTTTTCAAGAAAGACCACCAAGAGCTGAATTATCTACACAAATATAAAATGTAGCGCATAACCAATTCAATCAACTTCACCTCTTTCTTAACCAATAATTATCACCTCTCCTCACCCCCACCAATAAAATCAGTGAGTTTAGTCGGCTTCAGCTTATGATCAGTCTCAAAAATTATACGAACCAAGCTCGTCTTTGTTAATATTTTGTGGGTTTGCTGCAAATCTTTTGTTGGTGTTGGTCTTGAAAGGTGTAATGTTTGCAACAAATCTGTGTTTCTAGTTTTTACTCAATAATAATATCATATTGAGAGAGAGAGGAGAGAGAAGAGGGTGCAAAGGGAGAGTCAACCCAAGAAAGAAAGTAATGGTATAGAGTTGGACTTGTCTACACCCCATAGGTGTTTTTTCCTTTGTTTTTTCTTTTTTCTTTTTCATCTTTTATAAATTTTTAAATATATTAAACTAACTTAAAAAAATATAAAAAAATTACAGAAAATTAGTTTTATTATTCTCAACCCAATGTGACAAAAATTCTCAGTTTTTGTCACCGATACGATGCGTTTTCGGTTTTTTGGTTTTGTTTAGCTTCTTTTGTTAGGTTTTAAAGATGTTTGCTTTGTTTCTATAGAGTTGGACTTGTCTACACCCCATAGGTGTTTTTCTTTTTTATCTTTTATAAATTTTTAAATATATTAAACTAACTTTAAAAAATATTATTATTATTTATTAGTATTATTATTATTGATTATTGTTTATTATTATTATTATTATTATTATTAGTAGTATTATTATTGATTATTGATTATTATTATTATTACTATTATTATTATTTATTTTTTGATTATTATTATTTATTTATTTTTTATTATTGATTATTATTATTATTATTATTTATTTATTTTTTATTATTGATTATTATTATTAGTATTATTATTATTATTGATTATTGATTATTGATTATTATTATTATTACTATTATTATTATTTATTTTTTGATTATTATTATTATTTATTTAAAATTGATTATTATTATTATTATTTATTTATTTTTTATTATTGATTATTATTATTATTATTATTTATTTATTTTTTATTATTGATTATTATTAATATTATTAGTATTATTATTATTATTGATTATTGATTATTATTATTATTATTACTATTATTATTATTATTTATTTATTTTTTATTATTGATTATTATTAATATTATTAGTATTATTATTATTGATTATTGATTATTATTAGTTGTATTCACAAATGCAAATAAAAAATGTAAACTAAAACCAAAATGAGTTTTATAACACATAGGAGGCGGTTCTACATACAAAATTACCGACGTAGCGGTCAACCTTAATAACTAAGACCAACCTCCTATTTATAACACATAGGAGGCGGTTCTACATACAAAATTTGAACCTGATCCAGAGCTCTTATTAGCGTCGTTTTGACTTTTATTTTCTCCCCATCGAGGTTCATCTGCAGTTTGAACCTGATCCGGAGGTCTTATTAGCGTCGTTTCGACCTTTATTTCCTCCCCATCCAGGTTCATCTGCAGCGACACGCTGCATAAAGCGAAAAAGGACAACCTGCCTGCACGTCGTTTTCGACTATAGTAGGAAAGTCATCAAATGTTGCGGTATCCGATGGATCATCATCATCTCGACACGATGCATAAAGCGAAAAAGGACAACCTGCCTCCACTTCGTTTTCGACTAAATATGGAAAGTCATCAAAAGTTGCGATTGTTGGATCCGTGGGATCATCATCATCTCGAACTTCAATCGTCATTGCTACAATAATAAATAATAATAACAATAATAATAACAATAAATAATAATAAGAATAATAATAACAATAAATAATAATAACAATAATAATAATAATAAAAATATTTTCGGATAATAATAATAATAATAATAATAATAATAACAATAATAACAATAATAACAATAATAAGAAATAATAATAATAATAATAATAAATAATACTAATAACAATAATAACAATAATAATAATAATAAAAATAATAACAATAATAACAATAATAACAATAATAAGAAATAATAATAATAATAATAATAATAACAATAAAAAAAAACGATTCGGGTATCCCTCGTATTGGCTTGTATGAGGCATATTGATAGTCAAAATTTTATAAAAAATCCAAAAACAAAAGAAGAAGACCGGATTATCAAAACTAATCAACAAACAATATCAACAATATCAACAATCTATCCTAATATTGATGAAATTAGCTAAAAATCACATACCTTAGGTCCAGGCAATGAATCGGGTGTGTTTGAAGCGGGTCGGGTCAGCTCTGTTTGACTCGGGTGTGTTTGATTCGGGTCGGGTCGATCTGTGGGTGAGAGGTTTTGTCTGAATGTGTTGACTCGTATGAGACCAACAGCCTGCGTATTGGGGATAATATGGACAAAGGTATGCCTCGTATAGACCTATACGAGGCATATAATGATCAAATCTTGAGGCAAGTGGTTGACAGTTGGATCTGATGGGATATGGACAGACATATGTCTCGTATTGGTCTATACGATGAGCTATACGAGGGCAGCATATGCAACGTATTGAACAATACGTGACATATAGGGGTCTCGTATAGGGTTCAAGCCTCATATCAGCCTAAATGTTGACTGGACATATGCAACGTATTGACCAATACGAGACATATAGGGGTCTCGTATAGGGTTCAAGCCTCATATCAGCCTAAATGTTGACTGGAGTATGCCTCGTATAGGTCTATACGAGGAATATTGTCACTTTTTTTTTTCTCAGCTATTAACTATTAAAATACATAATTTTTTTTAGTATACATAAGTTATAAAAAATTGAAAATTAACTAATAAAACACATAAAATGAATAAAAAGTAATTTTATTCATTCAAATAATATTTTTAGAAGTTTACATTTATTCACCACTCAAAGATTGGAATTAACCAACATCCTCAATTGAAGGATTTTCCCGTTTCTTAGCTTTAAGCGCTTTAAACCATTCAATCTGTTCCGTGTACAATTCTTCCCATTCCCGCGCTACGTCACATCGGCAAAGACTCCACATGGGGTTTGGTGCTGGCATGGGATAGTATCCTGATAGTACTACGTGGATAAAATGGTTTCCATTAAATACAATTGTTATTAATTGACGAGGGCCCTTCACTTGATTTGGACCAACCAATAATGGGAAAAAAGTCTGACTTTGCGCAGCGCTTAACAGGTGAACGATAACTCCCAATGCGTTAGAAATTAGGAGTCCTGCATGAGGCATCTCCATCCAATTCGATTCGGGTGCTCTTCCTACCCCAATAAAGGTTGTTCTATGCAGTTGCCGCTCATATTCTCCGTATGTATAGAATCTTTCAAATATCTCTGTCCAAATATCTTTGTGGGTTTGAAGTTCATTTATAATTAGTTGTCGAATAAACATATACTGGCTCTGCTCCATCCCTAAACCCACAGCTATCGCTCTATAGCCACAATGACCATCAGGCTTGACATCCTTTATCCGGGATATATATGGGTAAAAAATTTCTGGAATATGTTCCTTATATGTTCTGACAACGTTCATTGATTCAGGTTCTTGGATCAAGGGAAACCCATGATCAACAGGTGACTCTGCTTTTTTACCGCGTCGCATTGCAGACTTCTTGGATTTTACTATGGAAGCTGTTTCTTTAGATTCCTGTGACGATACATATGAGCTGTGTCGGGCTTTATCAAAATCGCCCGGTGACGATAGACCGTAGGAGCTGTGTCGAGGATCATCGAACTTGTGCGGTGAAGACGGAACATAGGAGCTGTGCCGGGAAGGATCGTACCTGAATTATAATAAATAATAATAATAATAATAATAATAATAATAATAATAATAATAATAATCATCATGCTCGTAACACGATACCTAGTGTTTTCCGATAATGCAAATGATGCGTCTCCAGCACTGTGAGCTTTATCTTTTTCTTGTTTCTTCCTCCTTTGTTCTTGAACCTTCAATGTTGGTCGGCCACAGGTATTTTGTTGTACAATCGGGGGCTTTTTGTTACTTTTTAGTGGGTTCAAGACCGTCATAATCTTTGCCAACATGCTTTTTTTCACCTGTGGGGGTTGAGACATAATTTTCTTTTTTACCTCATCTAATCCTTCTTCCACGTTAATATCATCATCTATTATCTTTGCTGCTCTAAAATCAAGCTTCCGCCAGAATTGGTCTATTGAGTCGAGCGCAATCTTTTGACCTATTAAAGATGATTAAACAAGGCTATGTCAAAAATTTAGTTGTATACACACAATAAGTAAAAATGATTAGTACGTATACCTTTATTTATATATCTTTCGAGGCGACATGCGCATACTAACCCACAGCTCGTGTATAGTTGGCAACCACATGTTGAATCAAATGTCCTCAAGTTTTGTAACCGATAAAATTCGTTTTCAATGAGGTTAAGAGCATGGATGGAAACATTAAGGCGTAGTTCATCAAGGAAGGCTAGTCGCTTATGGTCGTTCATTATTTTGTTTCTGCTTTCTTCAAAACATTTCCTTATATGGGATTCCTGCTTTACTACAACATCATCGATATACCATACTATTCTTGTCAAGCTACTGTTCGGGCTTGGAAGATATCTCTTTAAATCAGCATGTTGGCTCTCTACTCTATTTGTTGTAGTTTGGTGAAAATCTATTGATCTATTGGTCCAGGCAGATACAAATTTCTCATGGTATTGGTCCAGCCATTCATTAAACAAATAATCAAAAACATCTGCAAAATATATAATAATTAGAATGGACACCCTTAAATCTATTCAGACACCCTAAACAAAATAGTAAAAACTTACGCTTCCTTCCATGTCTAACAAGTGCTTTATAAATGGTGTTCATGTTATATTCGTATATTTGAGTTGTGGGAGACTCGCATAACGTAGACCATGAACGTGCAAATTCCTCCCAATCAGGGTGTGTAAATGATTTCTTGCAGCGTTTTGAAATATTCTGATAAATGTGATACCTGCAAAGAAATTTGTTTGCGTTTGGGAAAACTTTGTCAGCCGCGTTCATAAGCGCCCGGTCTCTGTCAGTTATAATAACACGCGGCTCCATACAATCTTCCAACATAGACTTAAGATGCTCAAGGACCCATATGAAGTTTTCTTCACGTTCCTTATAAACAATGGCATTAGCGGCACAAAATGACTGGTTTGTGGACGTCAAACCGACAACTTGCAGTAACGGTAAACGGTACATGTTGGTCTTGTAGGTTGCGTCGATCAACAATACATGCGGGAACGCCCGCCACATTTTGAAAGATACAGGATGAACAAAAAAAATGTCCTCAACCGTATTTTTTAAAGGATCCTCCCGAGTGTAATACGTGTATTTTTTTCTCAACCAGCAGGTTTTCCAGTTCCTGCATGGGTGATCCACCTCGTTTCTTTATAGCACTAATCTTTTGACACGCATTGTGTATATCTTTCAAAACACACATGCTCTCCGGGAAGTGTCCCTTTACGGTTTTCCAGATTTTACGCGGCTCCATCTCCTGCGCCCACAGCTCCTCCACCAAATTTAATTGTTCGGGAGACAATCTTCTTGCATACACGTGGCCATCCAGATATTCAGCAGGACCATGGTTATGTTCGGCATTCCTCACTTGTACCCTCCAGGCGTCACGTTTCCCGTCATATAACCCGATCCCTAGAAAAGGGCAACCAATTTTTTGGCTGCCTGTTTTCCTCTCGGTGGCTATACTCTTGTGCTCGCGACCACGGTTGCACACTAGCCAAACCTTCACGTCCATATTATCAACTTTTTTGGATCGTCGGGTCACAATGACGTAACCGTTATCTTTTCCCATTTTCTTAACCCACGTAACCAAATCTTTTCGGGAAACGAAATCTTGTTCAGTTTCATACGAAACTTGCGAACACCGTGGTTGCTCGTCTGAAACATGCGAGTTGTGGGGTTGCTCTTCTCGAACTTGCGGGTTTTGTCTCGGGTCGTACGAAGAGTACTGCGGTACGTACGCATACTCACCATCGTGCTCGTAGTGCTGGTAGGTTTCCCCTACGTATGAATGTTCAACATTGGGTTCATAGAACGGCTCGTTCAGGTCTGGCAACAATGGTTTTTTGTAACCAGACACAACCTCTTGTGAATAAGGAATACCCGCTGCTTCAGAATTAGGAATACCTGTCGTCTCGTGAGAATTAGGAATACCGGATTCATCGAAAATATTAGCCCACCATGCCATTTTGGAGAAAAAAATAGCCCACCATAAAATTGACGTTTGAAAAATGAAGAAGAAAGGAAAGTTTGAAAAATGAAGAAGAAAGGAAGGGAAGAAGAAGAAAAGAAAGAAAATAATCAACTTTGGGTGAATATGACTCGTATTGGTCTATATGGGGAATATAGGGTACGAGTGGCAGCTACTTTATGTTACATCGTACCGGACATCGTACTAATATTCCTCGTATTGGTCTATACGAGGGATATGACACCAATAATTGGCCTGCCAAGTTGACTGAAAAGGACACACGTGAACCCTATATGCATCGTATTGGTCAATATGAGGAATATAGGGTTTTTTTTTTTTATCAGAATGTTGTCTGATTGGGAGACAATAAAGCGTATATGCCTCGTATAGAGCTATACGAGGCATACCTAGGGTGTCCAAATAGTATCACCCAATAAAAAAAACTCAACCAATTCAGTAAATTTGCACAAAACCGGGGCGGCAAATATAAAACCCGGAAAACAACCGACCACCGACCACTGTCTTCCATCATAATAAATAAATAAATACCCAAATTTCTCTAAATCGTGTCTCCACATTTCTGTTTCCAAAATTTCTAAACCTTAAATTAAAGGTACCTATCTTCAATTTCTGTTCAATTATCATCTAAAAGATATTAATTTTAATCTTTTAATTATGATTTTGCTTTTATTAATTATTTGTGAATAATATGCAGTGTTTATTATTATGGATAGTTGGAAAGATCAGGGCTATCATTTTACACCGGAGGTAACAAGAACAAGATCTAGTCGTTACAGGAAGCCGCCTGTAGGTATGATCTTTCTGTTACGGTTTCAGAGTTGGATGATTTGATGTGAATTTTCAATTTTGTGGTGGATATATGTTTGCCTTAGATTTATAGGGTGTTTATAATTGATGATTTGATCTATAGTTTGTTGCACATGAAAGATGTTTTAGCTTGGTAGTATAAAGGCCCAAGGCGCACTCAACGCTGTGCCTGATGTCTAGGCTCGAGGCCGAGGCGCACAAAAAGCGCTGTTTTTAGCTATGTTAGGTTTGGACTTGTTTTTGTCTGATTCAGACCGTTTGAAACTAGTTCTAGAAGGTTTTTTTTTTTTTTTTTGCCGGTTCATATGTTTTTTGGGCCTTGCTGTGCACTCATGGCGCTTTTGCTTTGCCTCGCCTAGGCAACCTCTTTGACTACATAGGTTTTTAAGGGATCAAACACATAAGTTTGTCTGCTGCTTCTTCTCTTCGAGACTTAGGTTAGTTTTGGGGATTGTCTTATAATATTTAGGTGATCTTTTTGGTGTTCGGATTATTTTATAATTTAAATTTTCTATGACTTGGGGTTGGAACTTTTGTTGACATTTACTGAATCAATATCAGATGTCTCCATGAAAGATGTTGCAACATTAAACCAAAGAATAGATCAATTTTTTATGTAGGTTTGCATAATTCTAGGTGATATTTCACGATTAGGAAGGATTTGATGACTTGCATCTATCTGAGGACATGGTCGATGATAGGACCTCATGGAGACGTAGAATTAAGGCCAAGGACTTTTAGAGAGTATAGATTTGTCCTAGCTTTTCGCCTTTTCCTTAGGAGCTTCATTTGTTTGCTTATTTGTTTTTATTTTTAATGGCCTTTGAATGTTTATATGAGTCTGGTCTTCGTGTCTTTTGTTATTCTATTTGTTGTAATTTAACTTCTCGACATTGATATGGTTGTGGAGCTGAGGGTCTCACTGGAAGCAGCCTCTTTATCCTATGGATAGAGGTATGGTCTGCCTACATCCCACCCTCCCCAAACCCTACCAGTAGTTGGGCTGCAGGCGGGATTTACAGGTTATGATTGATTGATTTATAGGTGATATTGCACGCCCGCCCATTTTACATGTATGTTGTTCATTGTTACCATAATTTAACATGTGTAATTTTGCTTTAGGTGGTAGTTCAAATTGGCAACAAACTGTCCCCTCATGGGAGAAACAGTTTTGCTCTTCGGTTGGGTCGATACCATGGAACAAAATTTTAGAGACGAAAAAAACCATTCATTTATATGAAAACATAATCAAATGGAACGATTCGGCAGGTAAAGAAGCATTTGAAAAGGCAAAAAACAACTTCTATGCAAATATGCATAATCTTCCAAGTAACAGCGGGTCACCGGATGCCGATATTTACATCGACAACATAAACTGGGATTCCGAAGTTGATGAAAATCTAATGCTCGATTTGGATTCCGACTGCGTTGTTCCTGATTCCAATTCCAAAGACGAACAAGTGGTAATTTTTGGGTCTAGCTTTCCCCCTTCTTATCAAAGCTTCTCACCTTATGGATGGGGCGATAGTGATGACGACAAAAAGAAAGATATTAAACCTCCTGATTACAATCTTCATCAACGGAAAATAGAAGGGGGTGGTCTCGATAAAAATGATAGTTGGAGGGTGTCGAACGAAAATAAAGGATGTGGTGATAGCAGGACTGATTATTGGGGTTGGAACATGTACGATGATAATAATTGTTTTTATGATGATGTTAAGAACGAGCGTAAAGAAGGGAGTGATAGGTACATGTCGAGGTATAAAACCTCGAGGTTTCGAAAGGATAATGACCGGGGTCGAAACAATGGAAATAGGATGAAATCGGGTTACTCTTGTGAGCCGGTGAATCCCAGTTCACAGGCACATAGATGGAGTGTAAAGAAACCGCTTTCTTGATTCGTTAGGTGAGTAAAATGGTTCGCTTCGGTTTTGTTGGTGAGTAAAATGCTATATGCAGGTTTTTACGTATGTTTAACTTTGGGTGTTCATATGAGGTTTTGATCGTTTGGACCCTCTGGGCTGAAGCAAGCCGACGGATGAATTGAGATCTATACAGAGAGAGTAGGGCTGTTCATAAACTGTCATTGTCGTCGTTTGAGCTGTCTAAGCCTAGCAAATCAGTCGATTTTATATCTATATGGACCGAGTATGAATGTTGGTATACCGTTTTGATTGTTTGAACTATCTAAACCATAGCAGGTTGGCTGATGTGAAATGTTGTTTGAATTGATTCCATTAGATATGCAATTATGTGAAATTTATCCGATCTAAATGTTAAAGATTGCTTCTCAGATTGATTCAGTTTTTTAGGGTAGTTTTTTTAGCCCATAAATACTAAGAGGGTGTTTGGGATTGAGTTTGGAAATGTAAAAGTGTTTTGGGTCAAAAGTGCTTATTGGCTTATGACTTTTTGAAAAAGAATTTTAAAAAAAGTGTTTGGATTAGCTTTTGGATGAGAAACGTCAAAAAGTCAATAGATTGTCTTTTTTTAAGTGTTTCGCTTAACTTATTGTGAATATTGGTTGTATGGGTGATAAAATTGTAATTTTTTTTTTCAAAAGTCAAAAGCTAAAAGCCAGGATTTCTAACTTTTCAAAAACATTTTTTCCACCCTTAAAAGCCAAAAGCCAAAAGTCAAAACAGAAAGTGTTTTTGGGTTACACAAACAATTTATTGACTTATTGGCTTTTTGGAAAAGCCAATAAGTCAATAAGTTGTTTTGAAACTCAATCCCAAACACCCTCTAAACTGTGGAATGTCATATATTATATATAGACATATGTATCTACCTAAATTTGATGTGTGTTGGATTCCACTCGATACTTTTATTTTAGTGCATGTTGGGTTTCAGTTCAATTCTTTAGTAAAAGATTGGCCGAGTATGAACTCAAGTTGCGCCACACAAATATTGCACCATGTTGACTCTTTAATTAAGACTGAAACGTAAACATTATCGTAAATAATACACCATGTTGACTCTTTAAATTAAGACTGAAACTGTTTTATGGTAAATAATAAGATAAATAAACAAAAAAAAGTATAAAGCATAGGGGTTTATTAAATTTTCAGGTTAAAATGCCATTGGGGTTGAACCCAATGGTAAAACCGGAGGCGACGTCATACATAACCTAGCAAAATTTCAGGCCAGTCCTGGTACACCGTCAAACTTTAAAGTTTTAAGTAGCCAACTAGCTGGCACTTATCCGGCATCCCTCTAAACCAAGTCTTGTTAAAAGGTGGTGTTTAACACAAGTATAAAACAACTACATACATAAAGTAACATTTACATTCAACTAATTATTAATTAACCCCTATATCATATCACACATGACAGGGTTGAAAAAAATGTTGCAAATATCTAAGCCCATCATCAACACAAACATATCTCCAACTCACAACACTCAACACACCTACACTTACACTTCCCACCACCTTCCTCCTCTCATCACCACTCACCGCTAACCGCATCTCCACCACCATCCCACTCGACCCACCACCACAACAACACCCTGCCACCGGTAACTCCGCCGTAAACCACCCATCACTACCCGAAAAAAAACCCTCCTCTCCCTTTACAATCCATCATAGTAAACACCCCTTCAACCCCTCTCAACACAATATTCCAAATCACCCTTGTTTCAACAAACTCTTCAAGTTCCAACCATTTTTGATGATTTGTTACGTCGAAATCGAACCGAAAGAGCGATTTCGAGTCGGGTGAGAGTGCGGTGCCGGGTGTGATTATGGTGACTGGAGATCGAGGAGGTTGAGGTGGCCAGGGTGATGATGAAGAGGAGGTTTTGGAGGGTGAGGAAAGGTTGTGGTGGTGGTGGTTGGCGGTTGGCGGCGTTTGGTGGCGGTGAAGCCGAGGTTGTAGAGACGGTGGTAAGGGAGGGATGGGACGGTGATGGATGGGAAGTGGTGCATAGGTGTTCCCATAGGTGGCTGATGGTCATGATGGTGTGCCATTGTTTTGACACGCATGAGGCATTTGCTAGGGTTTTCGGGTCGAGATTGGTGGCAATTGTAACATTTCGCATTTAATTCTATGTACGTTATGACATTTATTAATAAAACGTCGAATTTTTATCATTATCGTACCTTTTAAAAATATTTCGTGACACGTTTGGACTCCTAGAACCATACTATAAATATATATTATCTAGATTACCTTATTAAGGAGGAAGCATGTCCATGAAAGTAATTTCCTCTCAAGTTTAAGATGACATATAAAAAACCTCTTTACAAATCTCTATATTTTTGTCATTTCCTACCCTTTTTGCCCCTCATGTATAACATATTATGCACATTGTATATGTGTGTAATACACACTTTATATGTCTCTCAAGATGTAACCTACACTCATAACACCCAATAAAACCCATTTCCTTAATCTTGAATACTCATTTATAGTCATTGCTTTCTTGTCTTCTACACTTGTTTTACTTTTCAAGAAACTCATCTTACTAATATCATTACTTGACATGTCTAGGTTACTCATGATGCAAACCATGGCAAAGTTCATAGATTTCGCATACAGAAAGAAACGCCATTTAACCAATTCGAGGTATTTTTCATTGCTCGATTTATTTTATTGTCGATTTGTATTTTTGTCCTTTTACATTGTTAATAATATACCTTTAGTTGTTGGAAACATACACTTACTTATATTCATCAAATATTTATGGTGTACAGGATGAGGTTGCTAAAGAATTGGTGTTCCTATTCAATTTCAACACTTCTTGTATGGCCAAAGAGGCAGAACCACACACATCGTCCTAATCGACCTTCAACAGCTTTGTAGGAAACCCAATCGGATTTTTTTTCTTTAATTGCTAATATCTTTTATAAATGTTAATGTGTTTTATCTATAGAGTTGGGATCAATATTTATCATGTTGCTATTGGTTTTATTAACAAGCTGAACTCAAAACTGTTATTGGAACTGCAGGTTGGGTAATTGAGGGAAGTTTCCAATAAGAATCACAACGCTAAACTGAAAATGTTCTTGGAGATCGAGATTGGATCGGTAATATCTTCCCGTCGTTTTATTTCACAGCTGCTTTAATATAGTTTGTTTGGTTGAAACATGCCGATTCAGGATTTGGTTGCCTTGCATACAATTTGTTTTTGGTCCAAGTTTTACTTTTATATAGTGTCCGATATAGCATATTCGATTATTAGGAAGTTGTATACATTGTAAATAGAATTTGAGGCCTTTCAAAGAGTTTGATAAATATTATGTCCAAAGATGTACACCATTGTAATTTTGTATTGTATACAAATATTTAAGCATAATTTACAATACACTTAAAGCCAATTTAGAGGGATTAAAGTTGGACATTCATCAAACTTTTAAGACACTTTAAGGCCATCTTAGTCAATTCAATTTATACTAACCTTTCATCTTCCTTGGTGGTTCATCATAATGAATACAATATTAACTACACAAAAGGTGATTAGTTCACATTCCAATCATCATTCACATAACATTGTTATAAACTATAAAGAACAAATTCACTTTAACCAAAAATTTAATTCGGAAATTTGAAATCGTCTCTTCGAGTTCCATAACTCCATCTTCTTGAAACTATAAGCTCTTCCATACCCATCACACCTAGATGTTCGCATCTTGCTGGTTCTTCTCTTCGATTGACAATTTGTTGATGCTTCTAAGGTTGGATTTCTATTTTATTGTTTTTATAATTATATGTTCTTGATTTTTCTTGTTGTGTTTCTTTGCTTTTATAATACAAATTCAGTGTTATTTTTCAGGTGAGTGGTCTAAAGAATTCGCCTGGACCGAGTAAGAGAAGTTTCAGTTGGAAGCAAGCTTTGTTGTTATTGTAGAAAAAAAATCTAAATTTGTAGCAAACACATGAATTGATATGTTTTTTGGCTGTTAATTATTTTTTTGTTGGTTATTGATCTATGCTATGTCTGGTTAAGACTATAAAAATGTTTAAATCTTCAATCATGAGGATTGGTTCGCCCATTTAGTTGTGTTGTATAACTACAACTAACAAATTTGATTAATGATTTATTAACATATTTCCTGTTTTGTTTTGATTGGTAACATCAATCTTTTAGTCTTAACTTAGACTAGAAATTGAACTTTTAATTGGTTATTCATGCATGTTATGCTTTTTAAAATAACTATATCAAAGGTTACAATCATTTAGGTTTGCTGCATAATTAGAGTCTACAACTTTGATTAATGATTTTTGAACTCATTTCCTGTATTGATTAATAACATGAATCTTAAATTAAGTTTTTAATGGGTTATTCATATATGTTATGTTTTTTTAAAATAAGTATTGAAACATAGGGAAATTAATTCTCATTTAGAAGTGAGAATTTGATTAGAAGCATGGTTAGTTTGCTACATGGTCCTAAGTGTTTTGCACACACACCGGATCCTTGTCGCAACGACAGTCAGGGACGACCCATAAAACGGAAGGGGTTGGACACAATATTGCATATAAAAATTTAGGCCAATGACACGTAAACTTACACTATTGAGCAATGAAAATGAGAGTGGGGCGGGGCACCCTCAATCGACCACTAACCTCCACTCCTAATTTCAAACTTATTTAAACATGGAATTCGATTTTGAATTGATTAAAAAACTTATAATTTGAATGGTGGATATAATGATTTAGAGTATTTATCGTTACCAACACATGTATATGCATTCCACATAGTTTTAGCATATTTTTAAGGCTTAGTTAGGGTACATAAATCCTCATGGACACGATACACGAGAAAATTGATAAAACTAAACATAGAATATCACATTTTATATTATCGCTCCCGCGCGTTGGCGCGGGCTTCCTACTAGTTAATATAGTGGTGAAATTATTAAAAAAGATAATTGTTTGGGCCGGGGTTCGAACCCGCGTCCCAAACCGGTTCACACGCACACACAGCCCAACCAACTGGGCTACACCTCTTATCTGATTCTTTTCCCACGCGTTTTAATTATATGGACTAATTGAGTCATAACAGTTGACTTGGAAAGTCAACTGCGATGACAATCATCCAAAATTAACCATCCAATCCGTGTTATTAATCCCATTAAGGCATGATTACTGATTGATAAGACTAACTCGCGTAATATACACGCCTAATTATCATCAAAACATACCAAAATCATACAATTACGTGTTTATCATTTAAACTTCGGTCAAACCTTCCAAATCTATGTACCCGAATGTTTTTGTATAAATTGAGCACTCAGCCTCAGTCTCTAATCGCCGAATACCCTTTCCCCACTCTCAATTTCTGCTAAAAACCTCATTCTAATATCCAATTAGAACGCGTTTGACTTTACGGTTGACCGAGCATTTCATCCACGAAAACAATTTTTAAGTTCAATTTCTTTGTTGGGTATTGTTTATCGGCCATAAAACAGCAATAACCCCATGAATAATCGGGTTATTGCTCATTCGTTTTGATTATTGAAAAACCTAGGGTTCATACGATTTTAATTTTGGGGATAAACAACTTGTAGACCTGAATATATAATTTAAACGAACATAAACTTAACACCAACTGATCCACAGATCAGTTGGTACCCACCTTGTGTTGAAAACGCGAACCGGCCCACGGCCAGGGTTCGAGTCCCATCAGACGCATTCTTTTCTTTTTTTTTAAATAATTATGTAACTGAAACATATATGCTATATATTTGATTCAAAACAAGATTTAATCGTTCTCAGGGTCTAGACCAGATGGTCTAGGCTTGTGATATAAAACATCGAACCGGCCAGTGGCCCGGGTTCGATCCCTAGCATATGCAAACATTTTTTTAAACCCTTTATACTTATATATATTCACTATTATTTTAAAAATTGTCTTAAAATACTAAATTGCTTTATAAATTCTACAAAAATTATTTTATGATGTTCTAATAGCAAAGTTTATCATACAATTTTTAGTTTTTCAAAAATATTTTATTTATTATAAATAATAAAAATTACAAGTTTATTCTATTATAATTATAAAATTCTATAAAAATATCAAAACTATTTTATAAAATTCCACAAAAATTATCCTAAACTTATAAAACAATAAACATTCCAGAAATAATTTTTATTTCTGAATAATCATTTATTTAATATTTTTAATCGATTTTTGTTATTTTAATCATAAATAAATCATAATAAATTCATTTTTCATTATTTTTGCATCAAAATTTCACATAAATTATTATTAACCATTTAGATCAGAAATATAAAATTTTGATTCGAAATTTATAAATATTAAGTCTATATTTTGTCAAATAATTATTAATATATAAATATTCATTAATTAAGAAAATAATTTTATAAAAATTATTTTTACATTTATTACAATATAATTCAATTACTTCTAGATATTATTGGTCAGAAAACATTTTCATTAATTATTTCTTTATTTATTCAAATTTAATCATAATCAATTATTAATCCCCAAATTAGGAACCCTAACACATTTTAGACTAGAAAACTTAGACTTATTAAGTTTTCCCCAACACTTATTTATTACTTTGAAATAGGGTGATATTTGGATACACACGAGCCACATTTACTTATATAACAAGGGTCTCCATTTTAACACTAAGGTGAGTTTACATAGCCCCTTTTTTCTGTTTTACATTTTGGGGTGAAACATGTTATACACTATCATTGTTGAAACTTGTGATTCAATTATAAACATTTTATACACTATCATTTACTCATTCTATCATTTGACTGTAACAAAAAGACACAGTACAATCATTAACATTGATCAAGCCGCCTGTTTAGATTATAGCGCTATAGGTCTGACAAACCCATCCCCCCGCATAAATTCAGGGATGATCGATAACAGTTAAACTTTTACTAACTTGCGAGTTAGGTCTCAGTCGACACAAGGTTTGATTGTACAAAAGACGCATTGTTACATGTCAGACTCATATACTATCATTACTCATTATTATACTTCAACTATGATTGTTATACAGCATATTGTTTTCAACTATATACAAAACCTATGTATTCTCACCAACTATTTATAGTTGACCCCCCCCCATCTTTCCAATTTAACATGTTTCAGGTTTATTTGCTATTGGAAGTTGTACAAGTCTTGAAACACATAGGAGCTTTGGACCTAGTTTATATTAATCAACCTTTGTAATATTTACTTGTAAATTGTAAATTGTTTAATATTATTCAACTTTCATTTAGTACCATGAGCTATTGAACAATCATCAATACGTGACATCCCGATGTTTCCGCCATCGGTTTGGGTGTTACAGATTGGTATCAGAGCCATGGTTATAGGGAATTAGGTTATTAGAAAAATAATCTAGTCTATAACCATAGGATTCTAATCAGTACTTGCTCCTTTTACTTGCAACCCTACTTGTTTCTAATCTCTATCTCCCTCCTACTTCTTATCCCTATCTTAGTCCCTACAACAAGATTGCTCTCCATCACTGGATCTACTCTTAGACTAATAGGACAAAATCCTCAGGTTTAGCCTGAACCACCTTGAAGATCTCGTCGAAGTTCTAGATTTTAATAACGAACACGTGCAATCTGGAAGGGTGAACGCCTGTATTCTGAGTTTTCTGTCTAGGACTGGCATTGCGCATATATCCCAATCAGACGAGGGACCCGGATGCCTACCTGGGAATTCTCGGGATGAGTGTTCACTTATAGGCTAAAGCATGTCTTCACTATGTTATTAGAATCTAGAATCTTTGATAAGTCAACATTTTCGTTTATTCGTTTTAATTAATGGATAAATGATTACATTCCCTATATTACCTCATTCATTTCATGTCTCATTGAACCTTCATTGTGTCTCTTATAGATCATGCCTCCACGTCGCAGCACTCGCCTTAATAGTGGTGACAATCATGATGAAGGGAGCAACAATCACAACCACAACCATAACCACGACACTAACCACAACAATGGAGGTGATGCCCAACTGGCTGCAATTATTTCCCAACAAATGGCACAACAGATCGCAACTCTGGTTCCTAACTTACTGGCTCAAGTCATCCAAATGAATGGAAACGGCAATGGAAATCACAATGGGAACGGGAATGGTCTCCCAGTCTGCACCCTAAACACTTTAATACCTGCAATCCTCCTAAGTTTAGTGGGGATGAAGGAGCTACTGGTCTCCTACAATGGTTCGAGGGTATTGAGAATACCTTCATTAACAGTGAGTGTCCCGATAACTTTAAGGTCCGTTATGCCATGAGTGTTCTTCACAAACAAGCACTCACTTGGTGGAATGAGGAAAAGCGCACCCACGGAGCTGAAGTTGCACTTGCTATGACCTGGGATCAAGTCAAGGAGATAATGAAAGCTGAGTTTTGCCCACGTAACGAAGTCAAGAAATTGGAGGACGAGTTCCACACCCTTGCTTAGGATAGTGGGGAAAACCTTGCTTATAATACCCGCTTCCATGAGCTCAGTCTGTTGTTGCCCCATAAGGTCACTCCCCTACCTATAGCCATCGAGAAGTATATCGGTGGTTTACCCATGCAGATTCAGGACACGGTATGGGAAAGGAACCCTACTACCCTCGAAGAGGCCAAGCGTCTAGAAGCTACCTTAACTGACAATCACGTAAAGAACGAGACCTTAGTTCGGAAAGGCGAGAAAGCAAGTATTGTAGCCGCGGTAACTACCGAGAACCAGAAGCGTAAGACCAGGGATCCTGATGCAAACCTCACTACACAAGCTTCTAACAAGAAACCTTATACAGGAAACTTTCCATTGTGTAACACATGCAAACGACATCATCCCACTGCTTCAGCGTGTCGCTTGTGCACCAATTGTGGTAAGTATGTCCATCTGGTCAACACATGTCGTGAGACCCCGAACCCTAATACCAACCAACCAACCCTGCTCAGGCTGCTAATCCTAATCGTCCTAGTAGATACAACTATGGTCAGTGCTATGAATGTGGAGACCCAAATCACTTCCGTAACCAATGCCCTAAACTAAACCGAGATCAAGACCCTCCAGCTACTTAACAGAAAGCCCCACCATTTGAATGTTGTTTGCTTTTTATTCTATGTATTGACGCTTTTTGATTCAAGTAATAAATTCTAGTATTGAAATTTTTGTCTGAGAGTTGTTCATCTAGTATGACCATAACACTTGGATGCATGCTTGTTTGAATGTGAACTAATTGCTATATCAATATCTAAATCTATACAACTATAACTCACATACTATACTCGTTATACTTATAAACTTGCTTACATAAACATATTATCAATTTGCAATTTATGTGTGTAATAATTGCTACACTTAATAGAGGATGAAGTACTTGCTCAACAGTTAGTTGAGTACCAAATAACCTACTCAACGATTGGTAGAGGTCATCATGCCTTTTCAACAGTCGGGAGAGGCCCTACAACCTGCTCAACGACTGGTGGAGGCTATCGAACCTGCTCAACAATCGGTAGAGGTTCCTACTCACTAACTGGTAGGAGTCTTTTTCCTGCTCAACAGTTGGACTCATTAAATACAAAGGTTCAACCACATGATTATTTCTGCATTACTTACATATGTGTTAGAGTAATAGAAGGACACAAAACCCTAATGTAAGGTAAATTGGTGATTTTGGACCGGAACGTAATCATGAATTACAGGTACGTTAAGGTAGTGTGAAATTCTATTAAGGTTTCGGGAGATAACTAAATGTAAACTCTAGTTATCTGGTAGTTCATTTAGCCTAAATACCCACACCTTTTCCCACCAGACTCTCCAACTCCAACTTCGGGACGAAGTTCCTAAAAGTAGGGGAGACTGTAACATTTCGCATTTAATTCTATGTACGTTATGACATTTATTAATAAAACGTCGAATTTTTATCATTATCGTACCTTTTAAAAATATTTCGTGACACGTTTGGACTCCTAGAACCATACTATAAATATATATTATTAATATAGTGGTGAAATTATTGTAAAAAATAATTGTTTGGGCCGGGGTTCGAACCCGCGTCCCAAACCGGTTCACACGCACACACAGCCCAACCAACTGGGCTACACCTCTTATCTGATTCTTTTCCCACACGTTTTAATTATATGGACTAATTGAGTCATAACAGTTGACTTGGAAAGTCAACTGCGATGACAATCATCCAAAATTAACCATCCAATCCGTGTTATTAATCCCATTAAGGCATGATTACTGATTGATAAGACTAACTCGCGTAATATACACGCCTAATTATCATCAAAACATACCAAAATCATACAATTACGCGTTTATCATTTAAACTTCGGTCAAACCTTCCAAATCTATGTACCCGAATGTTTTTGTATAAATTGAGCACTCAGCCTCAGTCTCTAATCGCCAAATACCCTTTCCCCACTCTCAATTTCTGCTAAAAACCTCACTCTAATATCCAATTAGTTCGCGTTTGACTTTACGGTTGACCGAGCATTTCATCCACGAAAACAATTTGTAAGTTCAATTTCTTTGTTGGGTTTTGTTTATCGGCCATAAAACAGCAATAACCCCATAAATAATCGGGTTATTGCTCATTTCATTTTGATTATTAAAAAACCTAGGGTTCATACGATTTTAATTTTGGGGATAAACAACTTGCAGACCTAAATATATAATTTAAACAAACAGAAAGTTAACACCAACTGATCCATAGATCAGTTGGTACCCACCTTGTGTTGAAAACGCGAACCGGCCCACGGCCAGGGTTCGAGTCCCATCAGACGCATTCTTTTCTTTTTTTAAATAATTATGTAACTGAAACATATAGGCTATATATTTGATTCAAAACAAGATTTAATCGTTCTCAGGGTCTAGAGCAGATGGTCTGGGCTTGTGATATAAAACATTGAACCGGCCAGTGGCCCGGGTTCGATCCCTAGCATATGCAAACATTTTTTTAAAACCCTTTATACTTATATATATTCACTATTATTTTAAAAATGGTTTTAAAATACTAAAATTGCTTTATAAATTCTACAAAAATTATTTTATGATGTTCTAATAGCAAAGTTTATCATACAATTTTTATTTTTTCAAAAATCTTTTATTTATTATAAATAATAAAAATTACAAGTTTATTCTATTATAATTATAAAATTCTATAAAAATATCAAAACTATTTTATAAAATTCCACAAAAATTATCCTAAACTTATAAAACAATAAACATTCCAGAAATGATTTTTATTTCTGAATAATCATTTATTTAATATTTTTAATCGATTTTTGTTATTTTAATCATAAATAAATCATAATAAATTTATTTTTCATTATTTTTGCATCAAAATTTCACATAAATTATTATTAACCATTTAGATCAGAAATATAAAATTTTGATTCGAAATTTATAAATATTAAGTCTATATTTTGTCAAATAATTATTAATCTATAAATATTCATTAATTAAGAAAATAATTTTATAAAAATAATTTTTACATTTATTACAATATAATTCAATTACTTCTAGATAATATTGGTCAGAAAACATTTTCATTAATTATTTCTTTATTTATTCAAATTTAATCATAATCAATTATTAATCCCCAAATTAGGAACCCTAGCACATTTTAGACTAGAAAACTTAAACTTATAACTACACACTTATTTTAATAAAAAATGAATATGTGGTCTAGAATTAAACAACAATAAAATAATAAATAAAATATTAATATATTTACATGGGGTAAAAATTCCCTACACCGGTGTAATTTGACGTAAATTAATGTATTTTTTTTTACAGCAAGGTTTACGTGTTTTTAAACTAGCGTGCAATTTTTTTCGCATTTTACGTTGAGTTCTCGAGAGTTCTCAACAGATCCTAACCCTTATAAATAATATAGCTAACCGTTACCAACCATTTAAAAGAATACAAATAGTTAAAAAAAAATTAGATTGTGGCTATCTCTTTATCAATAGATCTATTAAGATTATCAATTGTGTATCTTTTTTATTCAAAAAGCACTAATAATGTGTTCTATATGAAATATAGAAACCGTTCACCCATAACAATGTCTAACACCCCCCCCCCCTCTCCCAACACTACACTCATTAGCATCCATTTCTTCTTGTTGAACCATTCTTCTTGTTGAACAGTGACGGTGGAGAAGTTGAAGATCGGTGACGAAACTTGCACCAGAAACGTTGGTGTTTTGAGGCAACTTGGGTTGCCGTTGGAGTCATCGGTTGGAAATTGATTGATTGGGTTTCTAAATCCCAACGGTGGGGTTATATAGGGTGTGAAATGGTTGCAAACGACAGGGGAAACGGCGGTTAGATGAAACGCGCCGGTTTGTTTTTAACTGTAAAGTCGTGACGGTAGGAACGGTGAGCCGGAGACGGAGACGGAAAAGAAGATGACGGAAAAGGACGGTGTTCGATTGCCGTTAAATTGCATTTTGATAGAAGCAGATATTGAGTAGTGTTCGTCTTTGTAGATTTGATTGTGTGCCGAAATAGTTAAACGTGAAACGAAACGATTGTATACAGAAGAGAAGAAACAAAGTCATGGAACGGAAGCGGTGGGTATTGGAGTACGTTGGGACGGAAACAGGTTGTCGGAGCAGTTATGTTAACGGTAGTGGTAAACGTTTGGTGAGTAACCGTTAAGTTACTATTTGTAGTATTATATAATTATCCCTTCGGGTGTGAAATCATTTGTCCATTGATTTTCATATATTTGTCCATGATTATATAAGAATATTTAGGTCTTAATTGGTTGCTTGATGATTTTATCATCGTAGCTCTTCAATTTTAATTCATTTAATCTTGAGTTAGTCTTCATGCTTGGTGTCTAACTATTAACAATTTTTTTTTTTAAAATATCAAACATCAAGTTCAAGCTCATCGCTCCGTCAATGTCGGGCGACCAAAGACGGCGCGATCCAGAAGATTGGGAACAGGTTCATCAACGTAAAGGGAAGAGGAATGATCATCAAGAGAAGGGTAATAACAAGGTATTCACTAAGTTCTTTGTCTCAAATCTTCCTCCAAAAGGTTCTTCGCAGGATCTTAAGGAGGTTTTGGGTGGTTTTGGGTTCTATGAAGGGTCTTATATTGCCCGGAAATTAGATAAGTGGGGAAAGAGGTTCGGGTTTGTTTCGTTTTCACAAGTTTCAGACGTTAAGAAGATGGAGTTAGATATGGCGGATGTATGGTTGGGATCGTACAAGTTATTCATAACGGCTGCTAGGTTTGTTGATGGGGAGAAGGTTGATAAACCGGTTAATGATCTTAAGGGTAAAACGAAAGTGGACGTCCAAAGGTCACATGCAAACCCTAGCATGGGGGGTGCAGTAACAGGGGGTGAGGGTTCTAGACCTAATAGTTCCAACGAGATGGGGTTGGGTCAAGGGAGATCCTTTGTTGATTCTGTCCTTAACAGGAATGTGGTGGATTCGTTTCAAGTGGATGATGTCGTGGAAAATTTTCAACAGTGGAGGGGTTTGGCTGTGGTGGGTAGGGTGAGAGACTTCAACACCTTGTGTCAGCTTCATGTTCTTCTTCGTAGTTGTATAGTGGGCAAGGTGACCATTAAATACTTGGGTGGGTTCTCTGTGGTGTTGGTGTTCCAGGAGAATATAGAAGCAGCAACTTTTTACAATGATTCCTCTCGTTGGTCAGTGTGGTTCGATAGTTTGGATCCCTGGGAAGGTCAAGTGGTTGAGGTAGATGAACGTATAGCGTGGCTGCAAGTGCACGGTGTCCCGATTCAACTGATGTTAGGCGAGGTTGTTGAGTTGATAGGGAGTAGGTATGGGAAGGTGGTTCAAGGTGGTAATTTGTCGCAGGATATAGATAATTACTCTTATGTTCTTATAGGGGTGTTATCTAAGTCGTGTAAAAGGATTGTGGATCGAGTTGATATTGCTTGGAGGGGAAAAAACTTTAACGTTTGGATCGATGAAGATGTGGGGGAATGGGTTCCAGATTGCTTAAAGAATTGTGAAGAGATTGACCCGATTGAAGTTATTTACGTTGGTAATAATGCTGAATCTGGCATGGGGAGGATACCATGCAGGAGCAAGGTGAGGAGGGTCAAGTCTTGGTTGCTCAGGAGGTTGTGGGGCCGGCCAGGTCTGTGGATGCTCAACCGAATGACACTGAGAATGAGGTTGTTCCGGAGGTAAATTTAGAAGGGGTTAATAATGGAGAGACGTTAGAAGCTGGGAACGGTGTTCAAGTGGTTGGGGGACAGGTAGAAAAAAATTTCGGCGCAAGTCGTTGTTCAAAAATAGAGTGGAGGGGAGTGGGTCTAATGAACGGCCAAAGAAGAGACAACGGGAAGAGAATGACGTGTTTGGGTTGGATAAATTGATTGGGATTCTTTCTTCTCCATCCGCTGATAGTGATACGATGGAGACGGAGGCGAATGAGGTTTTTTTGACTCCGGATCTTAACAGGAGGTTGGTTAATGAAGTGGATAATGGGTCTGTGCCGGTTCAGGAGATAGTGACTGATATGGTGGGTGATGGAAGGAATCTGTTTGAGAAGGAACTCGATGCTACAGTTGTTTTGAGTGAAGCGTTGGGTGTTGAAAATTTGAAGGAGTATAACTCTCATGTTAGTGAGGTTTTGCAGAAAGAAGGTTATCAAGTCGGTGCTCAATGAATCTCATTTCTTTAAATATTCGAGGTTTAGGTAATCTGGGTAAAGCGGAGTGGGTTCGGGGTCTCCGGGTTAAAAATGAGGTCAATTTTGTTATGTTACAGGAAACAAAGTTTACCTCGTTGGACACGGTGGATCTTGGTAAGTTTTGGGGGGTTGGTGATTACAAGTATGAAGCGGTTCCGTCTACGGGTCGTTCCGGGGGGTTATTATCGATGTGGGATCCTCAGGTTTTCGGGATGGTTAGGGTGGTAAAAAACCCTAACTGGCTTCTTGTTTCTGGTACTGTTAAGGGTAATGGGTGCACGTTTAATATGCTCAATGTTTACTCTCCGCAGCAGTTAGTGGAGAAGCGGGTTCTGTGGGGTGACATTAAAGGTGTTGTAGGGAACGGGGAAGGGATGTGGGTTGTAGCGGGAGATTTCAATGCAGTCAGGAATGAGGAGGAGCGGCGGAATTCGATTTTTAATGTCACTGAATCTAACGAATTCAATGATTTTATTGATGATTCTAGTTTACATGAGTTTTCCTTGAAAGGGAGGCGCTTTACGTTTGTTGCAGGTGAGAAGCTGAGCCGTATTGACAGGATTCTCGTCAGTTGGGAATTCTTTATGAAATGGGCGTCGGCTGAATACATTGCGCTGGAAAGGTTCAAGTCTGACCATAGTCCGATTTTGTTGAAGATTACTTCTAGGAATTTCGGTCATAAACCTTTTAGGTTCTATAATTCCTGGTTGGGTCGGTTAGATTTTGATAAAGTGGTAAAGGATGCTATTGCTGGTGGTCATTTTACGGGCCTCCCTGATGCTAGATTGTTAGATAAGTTTAGATGTCTTCGGCATGCTATCGCTATATGGGTCAAAGATTGTAAAGTTAAAGAGGTTGAAGAAAGAAGCATTTTGGAGGAAGAGTTTAAAAGTTTGGATCATGATATGGAGGTCCGTGATCTGTTAGAAGCCGAAGTCTGGGCCTTGGCTGAAATCAAGAGGCGGATGGGTGAATTAGACGCGTTTCATCACAGTGATATCAAACAAAAGGCTAGGTGTTTGTGGGCGACTCATGGGGACGACAATTCCAGGTATTTTCATGGTGTTATTAATAAGAGAAAGGCTTCTAATCACTTACCAGGTTTGGAGGTTGATGGGAGATGGGAGTCGAAACCAGAGATAATTAAGAGGGAGGTTTTTCGGTTCTTTCGGGACAAGTTTAAGGAGACCATTAAACAGCGGCCGAGAATGGTTTGTTACGGTTTATCAAGGCTGGATGATAGGGACAATCTGGAATTGGTTAGGGATTTTTCTTTTCAGGAGATAAAACGTGCGGTTGATGATTGTGGTGCTGACAAAGCTCCTGGCCCTGACGGTTTCAATTTCAGGTTCATCAAACACTTTTGGGATTTGTTCTCTAGTGATTTTGGTGAAATTTTGGCGCAGTTTCATAAAGATAGACGGTTTAGCCCGGGTGTTGGTTCCGCTTTTATCACGTTAATTCCTAAAGTCAGCGACCCGTCAAAGCTTGGTGACTTTAGACCGATCAGTTTGATTGGTAGTGTGATCAAAGTGGTTTCGAAGGTTTTGGCTAACCGTTTGAAGGTAGTCTTGAGCAAGGTCGTGTCTGAACAGCAAACGGCGTTTTTGTCAGGGAGATATATCTTAGATGGCCCTTTGATGACTAATGAGATTATTTCGTGGGCAAAGAAGACTGAACGAAAGATTTTCTTATTCAAGATCGATTTTGATAAGGCGTATGATAACGTCAACTGGGATTTTCTGTTATCGGTTATGGCGCAGATGGGTTTTTCTTCTGTTTGGTGTGATTGGATTCGCGGTATTTTGGTTTCATCTCGAGCGTCAGTTCTCGTTAATGGTTCCCCCACTTTCGAATTTGGTTTTCAAAAAGGTATTCGTCAAGGAGATCCTTTATCTCCTTTTTTGTTTATTATTTTGATGGAAGCGTTTTCGGGCATGTTTAATCAGGCTTGTCACATTGGTGCGTTTCACGGGGTTAGATTGCCTAATGATGGCCCGGTATTGTCTCATTTGTTATATGCGGATGATGCGATGTTGATGGGAGAATGGTCAGATTTTAATTTTTCTAATTTAAAACGTATTCTCCGTATTTTTTTCTTATGCTCAGGATTAAAGATCAACTTGCACAAGTCTGTTCTTTATGGGGTGGGAGTGGAAGAGGTTGATGTTATGAATATGGCTAACGCCTTGGGGTGTCAACCGGGGGTTTTGCCTTTTTCTTATTTGGGAATTAAGGTTGGGGCGAATATGAATAGAGTGTCCAATTGGGAGCCTGTTATGACTACGTTTAAAAGACGTCTGTCGAAGTGGAAAGCGAATTCCTTATCTATTGCGGGTCGTTTAACTCTGATTAAGTCAGTGTTGGATAGTTTACCCACTTATTATTTTTCTTTATTCAAGGCGCCAAAGAGGATTATTAATGAGTTGGAGGGTTTGATGAGGCGGTTTTTGTGGGGCGGTTCGGACGAGGTTAGAAAGATGAGCTGGGTGGCGTGGGAGGTGGTGAAAAAAAGTATTAAAGATGGCGGGTTGGGATCGCGGATCTGGAAATTAATAATAATGCGCTTCTCGTTAAGTGGTTGTGGAGGTATCTCAACGAACCGGATGCTCTGTGGCGCAAAGTTATTATTTCTATTCATGGTTCAGCTCGAAGTTGGGGTGTTGCGCCTTTAAATAATTCCGTTTCAGGAGTTTGGAAAAACTGTGTGATTTTCTGGAACAAATTCAAAGCTAATGGGATTGGTTTGAACAGGGTGATTCGTGGGCGTGTTGGAAACGGCTGTCAAGTTAGGTTCTGGTTGGATACTTGGCTGGGCGACGAACCGTTAAAAGACAAATTCCCTGCTGTGTTTGCGCTTGAAAAGAACAAAGGTGCTGCTGTTGCTGAGCGTCTTCAAGTTGTGGATTCTAGGGGTGTTGCAGTATGGGATTGGAGGAGAGCTCCACTGTTGCCGATGGAGGTTCTTGAAAAACAATTGTTAGAAGCCCTGCTTGTTCCTGTTTCGCTGGAAGTCAGCAGCGATGTCTGGTTCTGGTCGAGTGGTTCTAGTATTGTGTTCGATGTCCGAGGCGTTAAAAGATGGATGCGTGGGATGGGTGATGGCGCTGGTTCTTTCGACTTCAAATGGAGCACTTGGGTTCCCAACAAGTGCAATATTTTCATGTGGCGCGCCTTCTTAGATCGCCTCCCTACAAAGGTTGCTCTTATTCGAAGAAGTATAAATGTTGGTAATAATCTTTGTGCTTGGTGCGAATTGTACGAGGAGAGTATTGAACATGTGCTCACCGGGTGTTTGATTGCTATGGGGGTGTGGGATGCGGTGGCAGAGTGGTGTAAGGTTCCTAGACCTTTGGTGTTTCATGTCAAAGACTTGGTGGAGTTGCATCGTCAACCCGGTTTTTCTCGTAACAAGAAGGTTATTTTTCATGGTATAGTTATTATTGCGACATGGCGTTTATGGCGGGCTAGGAATGAAAAGGTGTTCAACAATAAAGACCCTAACGTGGTGGAGTTGGTGACGGACATCAAGACATTGAGCTTTCTTTGGTATAAAAATAGATTCAAAGGGGGAGTGGTGGATCGGGATAGATGGAAATCTTTTGATGTAATGTGATATTTTCTGTTGTATGTTGGTTTTTGGCTTCTTCCTCCGTCTTGGAGTTAGTTGTCGGTGTTGGTTGGTTTAATGAAGTTCATTTTTCAAAAAAAAAACAATTCATATTTTAATTAGGTAACTTGTAGTACATCTATATGTAATTTAATTGCAGATTTTAATTCCTGACATTCATATGAATATTTGTTTTACTTATAAGATATTTTTCATCATTTGGATTTTGTTAATTAGATCGGAGGGGTGTGACCATTTTTACATGTATCATATATGTCACATGTGACATGTGATACATTTCCGCTCAGATCCATTAAGTTAAATTTTTTCTTATTAATCAAAAACTTAACTGACCCAATGCGGATAACCGATTTACCAAACCGGAATAATCAAAATAGATCGGCTTTCGAAATTTATTAACTGAATTTTCTTATCATGTTTATGGTTATGGCTCAAAACCGATCTGAACCAAACCACCATGTGCAAATCTCTAAATTCACCAACTTAAGTATTGCGCTTCCCCGCTGCATCGTGTGGGCACCTTACTAGTGAAAGATGGTGTATAGCCATAGATAATTAATACATGAGATCAGAAAACCGATTATTAAATCAAAATAATTGACCTCACCCTTCATGCTTGTTTAGTTTGTAATTTTTTTTTTTTTTTAACATAAACCGCCATTCATGTTTACTCTAAATATAAAATTACCCTTCCAATACGATGACGATAGTTCCAATGAGCAATGTTTTTAAAACAAGTTTTAATCGTAATTTGTTTTTTCTAGAGGGTATACAAGTTTTAATCGTAATTTGTTGTTTCTAGAGGGTAGTTATTGTATATTTGTATTTAACCTAACATATATTTTTTTTATTGAACAGTATTTTCCATTCCATACTTTTAAAAATTACATTAAGATAGCAGGAAGACAGACAACAAACTTTGTCCCGACCTCTTTCTGGATTGTAAACCCTAATCTACTAAACACAAACCCATGCACACTGGAGTTGAGACATTGTGGAAATAGTCACATTTCATAGGGTTATGATCAAATACACAAGACACTTTTTTCTAGGAATTGTGAGAAGGATTGTGGTCGATTGATCTTATATTTGAAGGGTTAAGATTAGTTTTTTGGGAAAAAAAAATAAAGTAGAGGAAGGGCATAAAAGGAAAACCAAATTTGTTGACTTTCTCTCTCCACATGCAATGCACATGTCAATTCCCCCCATCATTTTAAAACGTTTATAACTTTTTCATACGATATTCTTTTTTGAAAAAAAAAATCACCATATTAACGAGCGTTTTTTATCTTAATATGAGTATCACATTGCTATATTAAAATTGAAAAAAAAAAACAATTCGTGTTAAATGATTTTTTTTTCATTGTGTCTTCTGCTCGTTCATTGTGTTAAAGTATGCATGTGTGCTTTATAAATATGTTATTTATGTTTTTTTAGTCTACACATGATTTAACTTTATTCATTGTGTTTTTAGTATGTTTTCCCTTGTGTTTTACACAAATGAGTTTTGTATTTATGGTGTACATTGTGTTTTATTATATTGTTCGTTGTATTTAAGTCTACTATTCATTGTGTCTATAATATGTTATCCATTGTGTTTTATTAGGTTGTTCATTGTGTTTTATACCCTATTGTTCATTGCAAATTCAATTGGTACTCATTGTGTGTTACGTTATCTCTATTGTATCTTATGCAGTAATGCAACTAGGTTTTCGACTTTTTTTAAGTATAACAACGTGGTACTCATATTAAAGATAAAAAGACACAATTTTATGCTATAATTTAAAAAAAGAGAGAGAGAACGTATAAAAAAGCTACGAACGTTTAAAAGTGAATGTGAAAATGACATGTGACTTGCATGTGCATATTCTTTTGACAAAGGGGGTGTTTGGGATTGATTATTCAAAACAGATTATGCGTTTTGGAAAAGCAGGGGTGGAGCTGCTTATAGATTATTGCGTTTTGGTAGCCTAAAAAACTGATTATATGCGTTTTCAGAACGCAATCCCAAACATTAAAAACTAATTATCTGCGTTTTCAAAACCCAATAATCTAAAATTAGATTCAAAGTGCAATCCCAAACACCCTCAAAATTACTCTTTCCACTTGTTTAATCCTTTAAACACATGTGATTTTCTAGTGGTTTTTCAACCTTCTTATTTTTTGTAGCTTTTGTAAAAATACCACGTGAGTTTTGATCTCTATAAATAAGCTTCTTTCGGATCCATATTCTTCAAGTTGTTATCTTATTCCCATTCACTTCCTTTGAAATAGTCTTGGACTCTTGGAGGTGTAATGGTTGGCCTTCGATACAACTTCTTCCTGACCGATTTCTTTTATCCTCAATCCGCATCGATAAATAGAGATACCACGTATACTCAAATGCTTTCGTTAAACACACAGAAATCTGAAGTCTTGCTCGAGGATTCGGCCAAGATGAACTCGACTATTAGCATCAAGAAACAAATCAAGACGCTTGAACTTTCTACAATAAAAAACAAGTATGAACATGTCTCCAAATGAGGAAGTACTTATTCTAATACAACTTATATTTATGTTTTATATATATTGATATTGATATTGATGCGACCGAAGAGATTTGCAAACTCATATTTATTAGAGAATAATATGAAGCCGACATCGATGTGAACACGTTTGTTATTAGAGAATAATATGAAGCCGGCATCGATGTGAACCCGTTTGTATTTGTTTTATGTTTTCGTTTTTTAATTAATGATTTCATTATACAGTTGTTTATTAAGTATTCTTTTAAGAGAAATGCGTATGTATTTTATAACGTACAAAGTTAAAAATATAAGATGAAGTATAATCGGTTATTGTCACTATTGTATTATCTATATCTATACTATATTATAAAACATTTCTTAAAGACTTTCTTGAAATTTAAAAAGTACAAATTTGATTCCTTATATTACAACATGCAATGCATATAATAACTACTTTTTAAGGGTAAAATTGTCTTTTAAACACCTTATTTAATCAAAGGACATCAAGAGTCATGAGATGTTTATGAGATCACATGATATTCAATTTTAAAATTATTTAAAAAACACATTAAATATAGCACATATAAAAAATAATTCATAATGCTACATGTTTTTTTATGTTGTTCTTTTTTACTTAATGATTTTCTTATATTACAACACGCAATGCATATAATAACTACTTTTTAAGGGTAAAATTGTCTTTTAAACACCTTATTTAATCAAAGAACATCAAGAGTCCTGAGATGTTTATGAGATCATATGATATTCAATTTTAAAATTATTTTAGAAAAACATTAAATATAGCACATATAAAAAATAATTCATAATGCTACATGTTTTGTTATGTTCGTTTTTTACTTAATGATTTCATTATACAATTGTCTATTACGTATTCTTTTAAGAGAATTGTGTATGTATTTTATAATGTACAAAGTTAAAAAAAATGAAGATGAAGTACAATTGGTTCTTGTCACTATTGTATTATCTATATCTATACTATATTATAAAGCATCTCTTAAGGACTTCTTGATGAGCCGATCGTTACGGGTCATGCAAAACCTAATTAACCTAGGTAAATAGTGTATCAATCCAAGAAGTGTGTAGTTAGTGAATGTTGTTTAGTTGATTAGAAAATGTTGCTTATGAAGTTGCTAGTTTAATTATGAAGAGTGCAAGTTATCATTTAAGAGTTTGATTTTGAAAAGATTTTGTTTATTGTAATAGAACTTGAATAGTGTAAGAATAAAAAGTAATATGGGTTGTAAACAATTTAATTAAAAAGATCACACTATGGTTTCAACAATTGAATACTAGGGATTTCACAAATGGGTAAACAATAGTAATGTGATTGGTGTTAACGGAGTGATTGCTTAATAGGCTTAGGGGTCAAGTTTTATCAATATCGAAGATAGAATAAACTACACTTCATTACCTAGAACATACAATCCTATGTTTGTGTTAAAGCAAGGAACCATGTTCATACCATTAGAAATTGGCACAAGATCAATTAACTAAAATGAGTTCAACATAAGGTTAATCACAATTCAACACAGTTAATTCAAACACACAAAAATATAATCAATAGTTTAAGAACAATACCCAATTTGCTAACCCTAGATCTTTAAACGTTTACATCTCCAGTGTGATACAAATGATTTAGCCAAGCATGGTCATGGTGTTCTTCATCGATCTCTTGTCTTCAATCTTCATCAATTAATCTTCAAAGGTATTGGAAGGATTGTTGTGTAATGGATCTTGGTAGAAAAATAGGATGTGTGATGCTTAGGAATGAAGGAATGCCCTCTCTTGATCCCCAATTTTCGACATTTAAAAGTTTCCTTGTGATCCCCATCATAATTGCTTTGAAAAAGGAAGGATTGACTTCTGCCCGCTTTTGGCGTAGCCTACGCCAATTTTGGCGTAGGGTACGCCAGGTCATTTTTACCTGAGCTACAAGCTGCTGTCCTACGCCACCTTTATTGTTCCTGCCTACACCATTGGCGTAGGCTACGCCAGTTTTGGCGTATCCTACGCCAAAACCCTCTCTTGCCTCAGATTTTGATTTCCTGGCTTGTTTAGGCTTTCGTTTCTCGCCCGAGCAACTCCAAAGCTTCATATTTGCTCCCTTTAATCATCGAAACTTGAAATAACATAATAATATCAAAGAAACACCATTCGACAACTTAACATTCCTTAGAATTCATTTATAGACGTGTTTATACACATCTTTTAACCAACCCATCACTTCTTAAAATTTAAAAAGTACAAATTTGATTCCTTATGTTACAACACATGAGAAAGTTTACTGTAAAAAGTATGTTAACGTAAAAAGTATAAGAAGGATTTTGGGCTTTTGATCAAAATAAATCAATGGATTAGATTAAAATGAGAAAAGTATACATTGAGGGTCTGTTTGGTATGGTGTAATGGAATGGATCATTACCATTCCATGTCGTGTTTGGTTTCCATGTGGGAATGAACCAAAACGTTACTTTGTGTTGTTGGATAGCCAGAAAAAGACGAAGGTGGAGGCGGCGGTGGGTGGGTGACGGTGGTAGGAGACGGTGGCGGCGGTGGTGGGTGGGTGATGGTGGTGGGTGGCGGATAGGGCTGTAAATGAACCAAACGAACACGAACAAGGCCTTGTTCGTGTTCGTTTGTTAAGGAATTAACATGTTCGCGAACTGTTCATGAACACTTACCGAACGAGATTTTTTGTCCGTGTTCGTTTGTTAAGAAAATAACGTGTTCATGAACACTTACCGAATGAGATTTTTGTTCGTGTTCGCTTGTATTTATTTCCTAAATTTAGGTGTCGGACAAAAACGAACACAAACAAACACAAATGAATGTAAACGAACACAAATAGGCATTACTGAACAAAATCGAACACAAACTAACACATTAAATTCTGAAATTCGCATTTTTCATCGCTAACATTGTCCTCCCAAAATATACTAATCCAATTACCCAAGTATAAGTGACATAATCTTGATCGCATAATGTCTTATAAAAATACAGAGGTATCATATTAAACTTGAAATCCTCGTTTAATCCACAAAAAATAACAGTTAATCAAAATAGTTAAAGTAATATTAACATGTGATACACTAATATATGTTAAATAATCTACCACTAGGAAATTTAAATACTTAAATTAAATATAAAAAATTAAAAACCCTAATGAACTATCGAACAAAAACAAACATACACGAACACGTTACCGAACGTTCACGAACATAAACGAACGAACGTGACATCTGTTCATGTTTGTTCATTTATTAAACAAACGAACACAAACAAACATCCCGCCAAACAGTTCACAAACTGTTCGCCGAACGTTTGGTTTGTTTACAGGCCTAGTGGCGGCGGTGGTGAGTGGGTGAAGGTAGTGGGTGTCGGTGGTTGGTGGCGACGACGACGATAACGACGGTGGTGAGTGGTGACGGCGGTGGTGGTGGCGGCGGCTACGGTGGTGGGTGGTGGCGGCAACGGTGGTGGGTGGTGACGATGGTGGTGAGTTATGGTTTTGTTAGTAAAGGGTGAATGAGGGATGGAATGAAAAAAAAACATAGGGGGTAGATGGAATGGTTTTGAGGGAATGGAATGCCTCGTGGAATGATTTATTCCATTCCTTTAACCAACCAAACATATTATTTTTCATTACCTCGTAATGGTCCATTCCATTCTCCCTTCCATTCCATCATACCAAATGCTACCTGAGTTTCCAATAGAGAAGGAGAATGGCAAAATAGGTATAATCTATAATTGTTGAGTTCCATCCCCATTTTTTAAACGTACATAACGTTTTCATACGACATTATTTTAAAAAAAAAAATACACCATAAAAACAAGCATTTTATCATCTTTCATTTGCATACCCTATTGCTATACTTTTTTTTAAAAAAAAAATTGCTAGGTTGATAACTTGCATTTTTTGTCAGATATAACTTGCATCTTTTTATCAGGTATAACTTGCGTTTAATCTTTGAGTTGTTAAACAATGATATCCACTTATTTATTTTCATTTATTATTTGCTTAAATCACATGAAATCAACACAATCTTCATTTGTTTAGGTAAAAAAAAAACTTTGAGAACTACTAGTATTCAGATGTGTTTACGTTTTGCAACGAGGTTGTTGACCTGACGAGATTTATTGTTTCTGCATTTTCAATGATTCACAAAGAAACTACCCATCCGAACTTCTTTTATTACTTTCATTCCTTTTTGACAGATTAATGTATAGAACAAGCTAGTCATGAACAAGCTAGTCATGAACAATGGAAAAAGTGAAGAACATAGCACGATCAAGCTATCAACCCAACGATTTTTTTTTTAAAGTATAACAATAGGGTATGCAAATGAAAGAAGATTAAAAGCTTGTTTTTATGGTGTAATTTTTTTAAATAAAATAATATCGTATGAAAAGTTGTGGTCGTTTTAAAAATAGGGGTGAAAGATGAAAAAAGTCAACAATTATGGTGATGGACAATAATACCCTTTTTGCTATGGATATGTGTTAGCTCCTTATTCCTTCTTACGCTTCTCACTATAAACTACTTTTTACATTAGCCTTACCCACAACACACAATGCATATAATAACTACCCCCTCCGTCTCAATTTAAATGTCCTGGGTCTAAAAACACACAATTTAAGAAATCTTTTGTTTGTATGTGGTAAAATGACAATAATATTCTCAAAAGTGGTTATTGTGTTTTGTCTTTTATGGACAAAACTGGAATTTGCATTTCTATTTTTGAAAAGAGACATTTAATTTGGGACAAACAAAAAAGGAAAGAATGACATTTAAACTGGGACGGAGGGAGTACTTTTTAAGGGTAAACTTGTCTTTTAAACACCTTATTTAATCAAAAGACATCAAGAGTCATGAGATGTTTATGAGATCACATGATATTCAATTTTACAATTATTTAAAAAAAACATTAAATATAACACATATAAAAAATAATTCATAATGCTACATGTTTTGTTATGATCTTTCATATAGAATTTGGTACTTTATAAAAGTTAAAGTTTTATAAACCTAATAATACTATATAGACATCGAGAAATCAATAATGAAAGTCGTGTTTTAATCATGAGGCAACGATTTGAATTCTGAAATTACTACGTATGGCTTATCTGCTCTAAGATGCACCCGCCGCAATGTGCGGGCATTCCTACTAGTACTATATAGACATCGAGAAATCAATAATGAAAGTCGTGTTTTAATCATGAGGCAACGATTTGAATTCTGAAATTACTACGTATGGCTTATCTGCTCTAAGATATACTATACGGCAGGGGCGGACACATATTGTAAATAGGGGTAGCACCGCTACCCCTTAACTTTACCGGCGTAGTGCAATTTTGGTTTACATTTTTTACGATTTTGTATTACGTTACCCTGAAAGTATATTAACGCTACCCCTCAATTTTTTTTAAATCCACTCTTAAAGTTTTATTATTATCCATCATAAAAAAAATAAAAGCGCATAAGTCCATAACCCATTGACCAATTCCATTTATTAATTATAAGATAGAAATCCATAAGCCTTATGTCCAGTTAGTTAGTTAAAGGTACATGTGCACATGTCGGGGGTTTTTTAATACCTGGTTCGGGTTATGGAACCCAGTTTGCGTATGAACGAGTATAGAAAAACCAGGTAAACCGAGTAGCGCTTAGCACTAGTATTGGGGAGAAAAATCAAACCCCATGTACCGAAGTATTGATATGATCGGGTTCGGTTATAACAGGGTACTTGACCTTGGTATGGGACAAGGTATTAACACCACTTTTAAAAAGGAAGCTTTATATTAGTTTACATAAAAGTAAATTCATTTAAAATTAAATTTGGTTTGTAATTTGTAGCAAAACAAAAATAAATTACAACAATACAAATTTACCGAAGTATAAATTATTTTCTTTATAATATGCATTTAAAACATATAAAATTTATAAAGTACACATAATTATACTTTAAAAATTCGGGTATTTTACCGGGCATTAAAAAAACTGGTATAGGGTATAACCGAGCAGGTATAGCGTATAACCGTTTCAAGTTTTTTGGGTATAAATCGGGTACAGTTAATTTCGGATATGGGTATCGAGACCAAAATGTATACATTAGGGTGCAAAAAATAAGTAATAAGTTAACGGCTCCACACATATTGATTTTTTATACATTGCATGAAAATACGATAAAAAAATTTAAACGTTACCCCTGAGATTTCGATCTAGATCCGCCATTGCTATACGGTCACCGGATTCTACAATCGGAGTAGAAATATTATGTTTATAATGAATTTCGAACAAAGATATTAAGAAATATTCATATAAAATGAGTGGACAATAACAGAAAAATAAATTAATTAATAATAGTGGGTTCAAATCCACACATATAAAAAATAATTCATAATACTACACGTTTTGTTATGATCTTTTTTATCGAACTTGATACTTTATAAAAGTTAAAGTTTTATAAACCTGCTAATACTATATAGCAATCGAGAAATCAATAATGAAAGTCGTGTTTTAATCATGAGGCAACGATTTGAATTCTAAAATTACTACGTATGGCTAATCTGATCTAAACTATACGGTCACCGGATTCTATGATCGGAGTAGAAATATTACCTTTATAATGAATTCCGAACAAAGATATTAAGAAATACTCATATAAAATGAGTGGAAAATAACAGAAAAATAAATTAATTAATAATAGTGGGTTCAAGTCCACATTTCCAGCTCAAGTAAAATTTTTGGTTATTTATTGAAAATCAGTTGGACCGATGTTCATAACCGATTAACCAAACTTGAAGAAATGTATAATTGAAATCAATCGGTTTTTTGAAATATCTTAATCAAAAGTTTTGGTTTTGGTTTTGGTTATGGCTCAAAACCAGGGTGAACCGAACAACAACTTGTACACACCCTTAAAATCACCAATTAAAGTGTGTGGTCTCCACTGCAACGCGCGGGCACCCCACTAGTATTTTAATAACCATACTCGAAGGCATACGAACAATTTTATTTCACTAGTCGATTTTTTTTTTTCTTTTCACTTGGTATTTCAAATGAAACATGTATAGATTGAGCGAGTTCAAAAATCTTTATTGTCAACATTGTTGGTCCAGATAATCAGATCAAACACAAACATGATAAATTGCATTAGAAAATCTAAGATGTAGGCCGGAAAACTGTAATATACGACACGTATGAAGTAAAAAAACTATGTGGTCAGTTGACCTTGCACCCTATATGGTAATCCATCCATCTATGACCGTACTCGACCAAAAGTTGGCGGTGCTACCAACTCATTGGTCAAAGAGATATAATTTTGTTTTCTAGATGTAGAAAGTACATAAAAAGAGTCCTAACAAATAAAAATTAGAAGAAGTTGATTAGTCGTCTAAACATATATAGACTCAAACATAACTAAATCAAAATCCAATCTTTGATTTTGAGGAACATGACCGTGTAGAAATCATTGCAATGTAAGGCTTTTGGTGTTATTGATTCAATTGTGCTGTTGTAAGAGACTATATTAGAATATTTTTAAGTAATTACTAGGCATTTGGTTTTACCGTTTGTGTTGTTGCAACTTTATTTACATTTTACATTCTACAGAGGGACCATGTACAAGGTGCTAGAGGAAAAAAAGGTAATAGTTAGGTAGGTGTTTTTTTTTTACACTTGAAGATTTATGTATATTTGTGGGTTATGGCAAGTATTTTGTGATTATGGACAGTGTAACATCTTGGAAACTTTGTTTATATGGTTTATTCATAGGTCTAATTTGTTTGTTGTAAGTTAAATAAGAAAAGTGGATATACAAACATTTTTCTTTTATAAATATCCATAAGGCTTATCAGTTAATAGGATCATGAAACTAAAACAAAATAGTGAGTTGTTCAAAAAGTGCTTGCTATAAATTTCAACATAGGTCAGATGGTTGATAAGGATCTTCTTGAAGATCGAAATATCAAATTGAACAGGTCAAGTTCAGTTTATTCTTTTACAAATTTTTTTTATAAAAGCTTTAAGCATTCTGAAATTCTAAGTCTAGAAAGCTGAAGCGTGACACAATCGCTATACATATCCCATATGTTGCATAGTTTGGAACATAGACACTTGCATTTATCTCGAGCTTTTACTTATAGTTTTTAATTCCTCTATCTTCTTGGTCATTTTTACATCTTCAAGTGATAATACAGATGTTGTGGAAATAAAAACTTTCTATGTTTTGTTTTTGCAATGCATGTTATCTATTGATTATTATTATGTACATGCATGTCTCTTTATTACAAGAAGCGGTTTCATAGATACTGAAAGTGAATGTGGAGTTATCTCGCCATTGCATATATTTGTATTTCTTTTTTACACATACTACATATGAGTTTTTCCCATAATTTGGCAAGGTTTAGTGTCTCTATGTTGAGTGTCCACCCTTTACATATTTGAATTGTTGTTATACTTACTGATTGTTCACCCTATGTAATCTGTATGTTGTTGCGTTGGATGTTTCCTTATCAGTTGTAACGCCCCAACCGATGGCGGAAACATCGAGGTGTCACGTAGTGACGATTGTTCAAAAGCTCATGGTACTAAAGTGTAAATATTATCAAATTTATGATTAAGAGTCAAACATCAAAGTCAACCCATTACATCAAGTCTCAAACAAAATGATACATAAAGCTTGTTTATTAAGTCTAAGTCCAAGCCTAAGTGACAATCATCAAGCATTCCCTGAAACATGTACAAAATAAAACGTCAACAATAATGCTTGTGAGTACACTTAGTTTGTATACGTATAATATAGGTATAAAAATGTTTTACAATTCAAGTGTCATGATTCATTCAAGGCAATATGGTAAACACGTAAGCACACAATGCAAATCAAAATCAAACCACAATGATGACAAAGTCTAAGAAAAACCTAGGAGTTCCCACACGCATAGGTACTTCCCTTCCCACATGCATAGGTACTCTCCACTAAGCAGGACCTATGACTTCCCTCTCGCATTGGTACTTACCTTCCCCCACATGCTTAGGTATTTTCCACTAGGTTCCCAAATGTATATGAATATGTTTCTATTTACGTTTATGAATGTGTAATGATCACAAGTATACTACGTCTATGTCTAAGCATAAAGCACAAGAATTCAAAGCATAACACGTATATGAATTGTATGTAAAACGTTTATGACTATGTGCAAGTGTAAGTTTTATAGGTGTACATGTTTCACCCCAAAAAGTGTAAGAAAGCAAAAAAGGGGATAAATATACTCACAGTTTTGTTAAGCGCGATAAATCCAAACAAAACTCGAACAAGATAACAACTGGGAATTCTGAAGAACTCAACCTATACGTATAAAAATACTAATGAGGGATAATAACTTAAAAGTCTAAGGCATCTAGAATCTTAGGCATTAAGGTTTGCTAAACTAATGTAGAGAAGATGAAGTTTTACGATAACTCGACTTTAATAATAATTTTGAATTCAAAAAGTATATCACACTTTAAGATCAAATATGCGACTAAAAAAATAATTATTACTATTTGAATATTTTGAATAAAAATATTCTAAGTAATTAATTCTAAGATTTTAGTTAAATAACATAACTAATATTAATTACTAATTTATATAATCACAATATTTATGTTTCTACAAGAATATTTCTGTTTAAAAAAAATAAAATATATTTTATAATTTATATTCAATTAAATGATTTATTATGCTAATTAAATATAAATAAGCTGAAAATGCAAGATGTGGTCCAAAAATAATATTTTTTTTGAAAAATGATTATTTTCTGATGTAAAATAGTGAAAATAAATTTTCCATAATTTTTTTCAATTTATTTGCATTTAAAACGGATTTAATGAATTTAAATATTAAAAAAAACAAGAAAACCAATAAAAATAACTGATTTCGTGGTAAATAATTTTTATTTCAGTTCATCATGTTTATAAATAATTATCAAAAAAATTTGAGATTAAAATCATTAAAAATGATTCTTTAATCAATTAAATATGATTAAAAAAATTAAATTAATAAATTTATAAAAATAAGATATTTTCCAGAAATAAAAATATGATAATTTTCTATGAGGTGTAAAGATACTACACCTAAATTTTTAGAATATTTGGATAAAAAATGAATTTATTATTAATAATTTAGGTTTCTATGTATTATATATATTTTAAATAATAACAAAATAGGAATTCAAAAAAAAAAAGAACCAAAACCGTGGGATATGAGGCTCAAACCCGGGTGGACCATAAGCACACACATGCATACAACCACTCCACCACAAGTCCCTTTGTTGAATAAAATTTAAAACCAAAAATATTTAAACAAGTATCAAACTTCATCTTCTTCTTTCCCATAACAAACCCTAAACCCTAGAATTTACATCACCTTAATTCGAAAACAATAACAATGGACCTGATGGGGCTTTCGTAGTCTAGGCTATCAGGAACAAAACGGCATCAACAAAAAGAACTTACAACGTGGATAAAGATCGAAACTAAAGTGTAAATAACCGAACCAAGATGAGCCGATTTGGCTTTCAAGACGCAATAATATACGTTTTTTTGTGGGTTTGTGTTGTGCAATCGTGCAGAAAACTAATGGTTCCATCGTTTTATATGGTTGATCGATAAAATAGCTGTTTAAATGAGTTTTAAAGATTCTGGCCGTTACTCTATGTCGATCGATTATAAAACTCAATTATATGCGTTAAAAGTCACAATAAATCGTTGTAAATCGGTTGGTAGCAAAGGAGAAACGCATGGAATTCGGATTTGGGCGTTAATGTGCATAAAAACGGCGTTTTAATGTTCATCGCACCTTGTCGGATTCCGCCAAAGCCCGACCGGAAAATCGAACCTGGCGGCTTCTTATGATTTCAAAAGTTCATTTTTTTTCTTTTTTGACACTATTAGTCCCTGCATTTTCGCTTTGTTAAATATTAAGGTAAAACTTGTTTTTTTTAAACATTATTAATCTACACACTTAAACTTTGAATGTCCAACTTTGGTCAACAAGTAACCTTATTAATCTTTAAATGTTTTAAAAAATATTATTTTTATATCTCGTATAAACTTTTACAAAAGTTTAGCTTTAACAAATCAAAGTTTGAAACTTTAAATAAATGCGATCTTGATTACTCTTTTAAAGCAATATGTTTTCAAATAAAAATATTTATGTCCCCAACAATGATAGATAGAAAAAACATATATATAGCGGTTTAATATACTTGAAATTGTATTTAATACACGAGAAAATATAAAAGCTGGATATGTAAGTATATATACAAGAAGGAGTTAAGTTGTAATGATGGTATAAAAGGGGTGGATGTCACACCAGTTAACAAGTTTTCCACATTCTGTATGAGCAGATAACACTGCACGAATCATATATTTCTTTTTGTCACTTCGTGCAAAGGCGAATGATTGCTTGGGCCAGGGGTGGCCCTGCCCCCTTGGCGCAGTGGTATAAATTTGAAATTTTCTTGGTCATTTTTACATCTTCAAGTGATAATACAGATGTTGTGGAAATAAAAACTTTCTATGTTTTGTTTTTGCAATGCATGTTATCTATTGCTTATTCTTATGTACATGCATGTCTCTTTATTACAAGAAGCGGTTTTAAAGATACTGAAAGTGAATGTGGAGTTATCTCGCCATTGCATATATTTGTATTTCTTTTTTACACATACTGCATATGAGTTTTCTCCCAGAATTTGACAAGGTTTACTGTCTCTATGTTGAGTGTCCACCCTCTGCATATTTGAATTGTTGTTATACTTACTAATTGTTCACCCTATGCAATTTGTAAGCTGTTGTGTTGGATGTTTCCCTACCAGTTAACAAGTTTTCCACATTCTGTATGAGCAGATAACACTGCATGAATCATATATTTCTTTTTGTCACTTCGTGCAAGGGCGAATGATTGCTTGGGCCAAGGATGGCACTGCCCCCTTGGCGCAGTAGTATAAATTTGCGATTTTTGTAGGTAAATTGAGTCTGGATTGAGTTCGGTCTCCGTCGATTTGCCACTACTGATCGAAAAAAATTGAGCCCCCTGATTCAAAAACCAAGCTTCGCCCCTGACTTCGTGTTAGATTTTTCAATCCCAGGACGCTCCGGAGGTATAAAGTAGTACTATGTATATTTTTAGTTATCAAATAATGGCACTTGAGATTGTATAGTGTTTAAGAGTAGAGGGAGTGGGGGGGGGGTGAAGCGTCATGTGACACTTGTGGGACCCATGTGGGGGGGGGATTGTGAGGAGTGGAAGGTGGGGGGAAGGGGGTGAAAGGAATAATATTATACTGTGTTAAAGTTAAAAAAAATCGATCAATCGCACCTCGACACGTGGCTTCCCCCCTCCCCCCACGCCAAGCTTCCTCTCCCCACCTGCCACCCCCGCCCTCACCTCCACACCCCTTAGGGGTGGTGTTCCCGCCCATGAAGGCTTCCCACCCCTTCCCTGCAGTCTAACATATGGCATGTATGACGTATCCCCTCTTAATTGTTAATTTTTCTTTAGAAGAATCAAAAAAATAAGGCATTAACAAGTGATAAATAAAATAACCACGTAAGCAACCATGCGTACATAACTTTCTCATGATTATGATTATAATAAAATAAATAAAAATAAATATTAACAATAATTCATAATATTATCTATATTACTTTTGCCTTTTGGTCTTTTTATGGGTTTTACACTTAATTTATTTTAATAACGCCTAAATCAAAACCTAACAGGCATTTATAGTTATTAATTTATTTTATTTTTGGATCAATCGGGCATAAGTTTCTAGAAAACAAAAACAAGATAGATATGATTATAAGATTGGTGAACCATATAATAATTGAAAAAAAAAAAAAAAGCCCAAACAAATACTTTGAATGAATTTTCTCCGGGAAAAGAAGTTAACGACATGTGGGTCTTCTATCTCCAAGCAGCATTACTCCGTCACGCTTTCGCCAATTGCGAAAAATTCCCCACTGTTGCTTCTCGTAGGAGTCTGGACCGTGTCTTAGTCCTAGTGTGGCTGATCATCCTTTCGGACCAGCTACTGATCATCGCTTTGGTAAGTGATTACCTCACGAACTAGATAATCAGACGCGACTCGCGAGCCCCTCCTCAGACGGATTCAAGTCTATTTTTTTTGTGGTTTACTTCGATGTTTATAAAATACCAAAATAGTGTGTAAAATGCCAAAATAGTGTGTGTAAAATAACAAAATAATCGAAACAAGTTTTTGTTACAACATTTTTTTATAAATAATACTTAAACTCTCCTCTCATTCTCGTTTATCATAAATGAACTCATTTTTTTTATTACTCAAAACCTGATTAGATTAAATTTATAAATTTAAAATGAGACTGAAATGACATGAGCCTAGAACGCTCGCTTAACTGAATTAACCCATCAACTTCCATTAGAACAGAAAATCAAATTGTTTGTAATCGAAACTGATCAGTTATTACAATTAAAAAAAAAAAAAAAAAAAAAAACTTAAACATATGGTAGAAGTGGGGGCATGAGGTTACGAGTATAACCGAGAGAAGGCTATGATGAAAACTTTTTTTCTAACACAATATTTTAAATTTTGTTATAGAAACCTAAAGGTTTTAAATAATGTTTTATAGCATGTTTTAAATAATGACCGATTTATCAAATAATATATTACCGAATCTTATTTTCTTCATAAAAAAATATGGTATCAAAGTTTATCGGACAAAGAATATTACAAGTTTTATGGTGTAAAAATATTCAGCGAATATTAAAAAAATAGGACACGTTGATGCGACACTTGTGCCAATGTTAACCACATGTGAAATATACCCACTACATCTCAACTTAAAAAAAAAAAATTAAACGGTTTAATAATCAACTAGATACCGGTAAGACTGAGTGTTGTGGCTAGAGGTGAACCGTGATTTTATTGAATAATATTTTGTCATGTCGACGCTTACATGACACTGGCTCACGGCCCCAGGTTGATCACTTGATCCCGTTGTGAGGTTAAGGTGAGCGGGTGTTTTTTTTTATCAAATATATTAAATATTTACCACATTTTTTTTTATAAACATTAAGATTCAATAAAAAGAAAAATACATTGCATTACTAAAAAAATATTACACTAAAAAAAAGAAGATTACACTAAAAAAACATTACATAAAAAAAAAACTAACGTAAGGTAGAGGTTGAGCGTAACATTTGCCACACCGAAACGTGGTGAAAGTCATGCCCAACTTTCGAGAGGTACTCCACGTGGGTAAAGGCGAGGAGCACATCTTCTTTTTCCCCGGGGAGATCTCTCTTCACCTTTCTGTAGGCGATTTCAAGTTTCTCGACTTCGTCTTCAAATTCGCGTACTTGTGAGAGAGATGGAGTCACAAGTACGGTTGGTACCCACGACAAGGGTACCAAACTCGGCTAGGACCTTGTGCCACTGCGGTCTGCGGCTACGAGGCCCCCGACTTGTTGAAGCACCGTCACCATGCACTTGGTTGTACGTGATGATCAATGCTAGTTCTTCCTCCTCAGTCCATTACACCATGATTGAAGTTGGTTTTGAAGCTTAAGGGTTTATCTGATGACGTGGCAATCCACGTGGCATCTGAGGTGGCAAAATAGGCCCGGATGGCAAAAAAACGTGGGCCCACTATTTTGTGATGTGTCTTTTTTTAATCTATATTTTATATACACATTATATATACACACATATATCTTCATCATCTTCACCACAACCACCTTCCACCACCGTCAACCACTTGCCACCACCGTCAACCACCGCCATCTCCGACGACACCCACCACCACAAACACCACCATAACTATCACCACCAACCACCACTATAACCATAGCCACCAACCACCTACCACCACCATAACAATTAGGGCTCCGCCCCCTCTACATCTCCTTGCCATCTTCCCTTGTCAAATTAGGGTTCCGTTCGAGAAAGGAAGAAGAATATGAAGACAATGAAGCCAGATGCCTGTTTCATGAACACCCGTAAGAGATGCGGTTTATATGACCCAACCAATTAACCCACTCCCCTGCTCAGCCATCTCGAGCCCAATGTTTGTGTCCTCACACCCTCTTAGACCTGCTAATATAGTAAAGGGCTCGGTGGATCCTATTAGCAAAGTGGAGTGGGATGGATGTTGGTGGTGGTTGCAGATTGTTGTGATGGTTAATGAAGGTGGAGGGACAAAAACAGAGAAAGTAACAGAAGCAGAGAAGAGAGAGATAGAGATTGGGGAAGAAGAGAGGGAAAACAGATAAGAGAGGGGGTAAAGAGAGATTTAAGAGGCAGTGGGTGGCAATGTGGTGACATGTGGTCATGATAGTGTAGCGGCAGTGGGTGGTGGTGTGGTGACAGGTGGTGGTTATGGTGGGTTGTTAGGTGTGGTTGGTAAGTGGAGAAGAAAGAAAGTGATAGGGTTTTTAATTATATATGTGTGTATACAAAATATAAATTAAAAAAAAAGAAAAAGAAAAGACACAACTTCATTATGAGCCCACATTTTTTTGCTAACTGTACATATTTGTCACCTCAGATGTCATGTAGACTGCCACGCCAGCAGATAACTAGATGAGTTAACCTCAGTTAATTTTAACCTAATGAAATAAACTACATAACAAGTTGGCACTACTAGTTTACAATTTTCAAGTTGAAACTATTGTCTTTCAATATCCCAAAGTTAGGATTATTTAATTTCATTTCGACAAATAAATAAAGTGAAACATTCTCACTTACAATTCGTATCATCATGAAAAATGTTCTTCCAAACAAACTTATGGAATCACTTAAAGAGTTAAAGTAGTGTTACAAAAGCATCTCTTAGCATATCCACTAAATATGCTTTGTTTAACTTTTCATCCTTTGACAATAAGGGTCTGTTTGGTATGGGGTAATGGAATGGATGGGGGAATGGAATGGACGAGGTAATGGAATGGACAAGGTAATGGAATGGATCATTACCATTCCATGTCTTGTTTGGTTGCCATGTGGGAATTAAACAAAACATTATTTTGTGTTGTTGGATAGACAAGAAAAAACAAAAGAATAAAATCGATGGTTAGTGGCGGTGGTGGGTGGTGGTCAGTGGCGGTGATGGTGGGTGGTGATATGTGGCGGTGGTGGGCGGCGGCGACTGTGGTCGGTGGCGGTGGCGGCGACGGTGGAAGGTGGAGGTGGATGGTCGTAATGGTGGGTGGGTGACGATGGTGAGTAGTGGCGGTGGTGGTGGTGGGTGGCGGTTGGTGGTGGTGATGGTAGGTGGTGATGTGTGGCGGTAGCGTGGTGGTGGATGGCGACGGCGGTGGGTGGTTTTGTATGGCGGCGGTGGTGGGTGGGTGACGGTGGTGGGTGGTGGCGGTGGTGGGAGGGTGAAGGTAGTGGGTGGTGGCGGTGGTGGTGGTTGGTGGCGGTGGTGAGTGGCGGCGGTGGTGAGTGGTGACGGTGGTGGTGGGTGGTGGCGGTGGTGGGTAGATGAAGGTAGTGGTTGGTAGCGGTGGTGGTGGGTGGTGACGGCGGTGGTGGGTGGTTTTGTATGGCGGCGGTGGTGGGTGGGTGACGGTGGTGGGTGGTGGCGGTGGTGGGAGGGTGAAGGTAGTGGGTGGTGGTGGTTGGTGGCGGTGGTGGCGGCGGTGGGTGGTGACGGTGGTGGTGGGTGGTGGGTAGGTGAAGGTAGTGGTTGGTAGCGGTGGTGGTGGTTTTGTATGGTGGCGGTGGTGGGTGGGTGACGGTGGTGGGTGGTGGCGGTGGTGGGAGGCTGAAGGTAGTGGGTGGTGGCGGTGGTGGTGGTTGGTGGCGGTGGTGAGTGGCGGCGGTGGTGGGTGGTGACGGTGGTGGTAGGTGGTGGCGGTGGTGGGTAGGTGAAGGGTGGTTGGTAGCGGTGGTGATGGGTGGTGACGGCGGTGGTGGGTGGTGGTGGCGGCGGGTGGTGACGGCGGTGATGGGTGGCGGCGGCGGTGGGTGGTGGCGATAGTGGTGGTGGGTTATGCTTTTGTTAGTAAAGGGTGAATGGGGATGGAATGAAAAAAAAACATGGGGGGTGGATGGAATGGTTTTGAGGGAATGGAATGCCTTGTGGAATGGGTGATTCCATTCCTTTAGCCAACCAAACACATTATATTTCATTACCTTGTAATGGTCCATTCCATTCCCCCTTTCATTCCATCATACCAAACGCTACCTAAGTGTCTCAAATGGTCAACTTTGAAGCTTCCAGAATAATAGTCAACAAAACCGTTTTATTGGCTAGAGTACTTTGAATCTAATTTTATACGTCTATAAATACACTTATATTAAACCCAAAACTTAACTTTTTTTTTTTTTTGAAAGGCAAATTTCATTAACACAAACGCAAAGGCAATCTCCAAGCCGGAGATCCCTTAAAAAAACAAACAAAACATTACATCAAATTAAAGTTCTTCCAATCCTGCCAACCCACAGTACCCTTTTTACATCTATTTGAAAACCAAAAATACCCCAAAGCTTTAATATCAGAGATAATCTCCACAACGTTCCTATTCTCTTCTTGGAATATTTTTTCATTCCTTGCCTTCCAGATCCGCCAACAAGTGAGGATTATAATCCCATGCAAAGCCATCTTCTTTAATGCTGGCCACGAAGAAGTCGAGTAAACCTGCATAATGTCTTGCACCGAGAAGAAGTAAAACATAGGAAGTTTAAGCCAACTCGCTATACCATTCCAAACCCCGGTCGCCACCCTGCATCCGGTAAATAAATGCTCCACACTCTCGTCCTGGTCGTCACAGAAATTACACAACATATTATCACAATTTATATTCCTCCTTCGTAACGCCTCCTTTGTAGGAATCCTATCCATAAGCATCCTCCACATAAAAATGTTACATGTGATTGGCATCCATTTGCACCATTTATACGTCGGCCCAACCTGGTTGTATCGATCACCATCCAACCATTTCTTAACCTCATGAATAGAAAACGAAGCATTCGATCCATTATCCCAATACCATGTATCATCCGTCTCGCTAAGGGCCTGGCCTAACAGTAAATTGTAACAAGCATCTCTCTGTTGAACTTCTTCATCAGAATGTGGTTGCCTTCTCCACTTCCACTCGACATATATACCATTATCACCTTGCTTTAACCTATCACTTACCATACAGAATTTTTGCCTCTCCAAGCGGAATAAATCGGGATATATCGTCTTTAACGGACGCCTATCCACCCACGGATCAATCCAAAACATAATCTCCGTACCACGTCCAACACGCCCTCTAACCTTATTCGTACTATTTTCTTCCCCCACTTTCAACCGGTAGCCGTTTGTTATGATTTTCGTCCACGTACCAGAATAACGAGAGTTATGCGGATAAGAATCCCACCTTCTCTGAGAGCCGTGAATAGCTTCAATAACTTTACTCCATAAAGCCGTCCTTTCTTTACGAAACCGCCATAACCACTTCACCAAGAAAGCGTTATTACATTCTCCAAGTTTACGTATACCCAACCCACCATATTTTATCGGTCTAGATACAATCTCCCATCCAACCCAATGGAGCTTTTTCACATCCTCATTACCTCCCCACAAAAATTTTCTAATCATACCCTCCAAAACATTTATCACCCCAACCGGCGCCTTAAAAAGAGAAAAGTAGTAGGAGGGAAGACTAACCAATACCGACTTAATAAGAGTCAGTCTGCCTCCAATCGACAACGCCTTCGATTTCCAACGTGTTAATCTACTCTTGAAAACATTCACCACCGGCTCCCAGCTATTAATTCTACTCATATTAGCCCCCACTTTTAAACCAAGATACATAAAAGGAGTAGACCCCGCTTGGCAACCCAATTCCGTCGCCTTCCTTCCCAACTCATCCACACTTTTTCCAATCCCATATAGAGTAGATTTTTGGATATTAATCCGCAAACCTGAGCACATATAAAAAATACGCAGCAAGCGTCTCAACGACACAAAATTAATATCTGACCACTCCCCCATCACCATCGCATCATCTGCATACAATAAATGTGACAAACTAAGATCACCATTATTGAAATCAACCCCATGGAACATTCCCACATCACACGCTTTCTTAATTAACCCCGATAAAGCCTCCATAACCATAATAAATAGAAACGGTGATATAGGATCCCCCTGCCTAATACCTTTACCACAATTAAACTCGAAAGTCGGCGACCCGTTAACCAGCACTGACGAACGGGCCGACTTCAAGATACCCTCAATCCAAGTGCACCAAATATCAGGAAACCTCATCTGTCTCATAACTGATATCAAAAAAGCCCAATTAACATTGTCATAGGCTTTTTCAAAATCAATTTTAAAAAAGAATAACTCCTTCCCGGTTCTTTTCGACCAAGAAATCACCTCACTAATTATAAGAGGGCTATCCAGAATATATCTACCCGCCACAAAAGCCGATTGAGTCTCATTAATAATATTATCCATGACCGCCTTTAACCTATTCGCCAACACCTTAGAAATCACCTTGCTCACCACCCCAATCAGATTAATCGGACGATATTCACCTAGGTGAACTGGATCTTTCACCTTAGGCACTAGAGTAATAAACGAAGACGATACACCACGATTTATAACACCCGTATCCGCAAACCTCCTCATTATCTCCAAAAAATCATTAGCAAATAAATCCCAATACCTCTTTATAAACCTGAAGTTGAATCCATCAGGACCCGGGGCTTTGTCACTACCGCACTGAAAAACGGCCTCCTTAATCTCTTTTTCCAGGAAAGGGCGAGTGATCTCCAACACTTGATCATCAGTTAACGTTTTCAAACCATAACATAATAAGTGTGGTCTAACCGGAAAATCATCAACAAACTTATCTCTATAAAATCGAAGAACCTGCTTCTTCACCTCCGACGGCTTTGTAACCCAAACGCCATTCACAGAGAGACCCGTAATAGCATTTGAAACCCTCCTACAATTGATAGAACCATGAAAAAATCTCGAATTTTCATCCCCCTCTTTTGCCCAATTAACTCTCGACTTTTGCTTCAGATCTTTAATTTTAAAATACTCCAATTGTTTAAGCCGCTTTTTAGCTTCCTCTAAAACCCAAGTCTCCTCCTCCAATAAATCCCTATTCTCCATAATAATCTCTAGATCCTTCACTTCCTTGCTTAAACAATCCACCTCCTCCATTTCAACCCTAGTCACCTCCTGTTTCCAACCACTGATTTTACTTCTCAAAAGCTTTAATTTCGACATAAAGATAACGTCCGGTTCACCTTGAAAAGTAATATCCTTCAACGAGTTTATAACCAAATCATCAAAACCCTCCCGTTGAAGCCAAGAATTAAAAAACTTAAAAGGTTTCGCGCCATAATTATTGGAACCAATCTTCAACATAAGCGGACAATGATCCGACCCATTGCGGTCTAAAACCCGGTACTCCGCGTTGGGCCACTTATTAAAAAACGACCAATCCACGAAAATTCTATCAATCCTACTTAACTTATTATTAGCTAAGTAAGTAAACTTCCGACCTTTCAAACCGTATTCAAACAAACCCGCATCTTCCACAAAATTATTGAACTCGTTAGAATCCACCAAATCAAAATTAGAATTACGCCGATCCGCACGATCCCGCACACTATTAAAATCACCAGCGACGATCCAAAAACCATCATCCTCCGGCTTCAAAGATTTCAGTTGATCCCAAACCACTCGTTTGTCTTGAATACGTTGTGGGCAATAAACGTTAGCCACAGACAATTTAGCACCATCACTTTTCAAATAACCCGAAACAAGAAGCACATGTCTATCTTTGAAAACCGAAGTTTTCACAAACAACTTCGGATTCCATAAAGAAACCAAACCTCCCGAGCGACCCGTAGCATCAACATGCTCAAACTCGAACTCACCCTGACCCCAGAATCTAGTAACATTAACCGCCTCCAGCGAACTAAACTGAGACTCTTGAATCATAAGAAAACCTATCTCATTCTCCGTCTTTAATTTCCTGCACCAATCACTTTTACCGTCCGAGCCCAGACCTCTAATATTCCACGAAAGAACATTCATCTATCCACCTGTTGAAAACCTTCTTCGTCAATAACCTTCGCCAATGTGTCACCATATTTCTCGAATTGTTCCACACCAAGGACCGTACCCATATTCAATGTAGCTGTCACTTCATCGCTGGTCCCAACATGCACCTCCTCCACCATATTCAGCGAACTATCAACCTGCCCATCAGTACCCCCCAAACAAACTTGTTCCTCTCTAACACAATGATGCACTTCAACCGGGTCACTACCATTGTCATTCCCATTAATAGCATAGATAAACCTATCGATATCGAATAAATCCTCCCCTTCCCTCGCTCTCTTCTTAGGACGTTCCTGTCCAGTTGGAGATGGAGATTTCTGTGTTCTCGACTTTTTACGAAAACCCCTTGTCTTTTTTTCTCTAGAACCCAAAACTCCACTTCTATCCCCAAAACCTCCCGTGTCAGAAACTTGATAACCCACCCTATCTCCTTCACAACCTCCTCCATCACCTCTTGATTCCCCTCCACTGAAGGCTGAACATGGTTCACCATAGGAACAGAATATACGGTTGACTATGTCCCATCAAATGACCATCTTCAATTGGAGGCTGTTCTTCATTCGCACCAACATATTCCATTTCCACTACATTAATACCTCCATTCTCCTCAGTATGTAACTGTTCCTCATTACCACAACTATCACCAATCCGTGAAGAGTCCTCCGAGTACGAAGAATAAGAATCCAAACAATCCGGAATCCACTCCCCCGGCTCCTCTTCGATAACCACAGAGAAAACCTCCTCCTTCCATCTCACCGACATTACTTGACTAACTCTTAACCCCGGTTTACGTAAGACACCAATGATCACATTCGATAAATCCACCGTAGCTTCATCGAACTCCGGCGTTTGCACAACCGAACCAAACTTGCTACCAATTTCCGTGAACAAGCCTTGGTCATACAAGCATAACGGTAAACCGAAGATCCGCAACCAAACAATACGTTCCATGTGAATCGTCTGCCCCTCCCACCTTTCTAAATTATCGAAACAAACCTTCCACACTTCCTTAGTATTAACGAAACCTTCCATGCAAACATCTGACTCGAACAAAAGCATGACCCATAATCCTCCTAAATAGCGAATACCCACCTTGTTTTGTCCCACCAAATCAAGCCAAATCCTTAACTTGGACAGCTTCTTAAGGTCAGAAACCTTACCCACTGCACCACAACCTTCCCAAAATAATTTACCCTTGGTACCTTCATCAACAACAATCTCATGCACCCTCTTAGGCGGATCAACATTCAGGAGAGTGTCCCTGAATGAGCGACCGTCTCCCAATCCACTATCCACGTTGCCCATCACTTCAACACCCTCCCCATTCCCATTACCCATATCAGAATCAACAGTCTTCCCCTTTTTGTTACTCGGCACCCATGCTTCTCCCCATTCCTTACCACCCGTTCCCCGTCAACAAAACGAGCCAAGACGATAAACAACTTATATGACCCAATCCAAATATCCTTCAACTGACTCTCAAGATCTAAAGGATCCCGAACATTCACGAATGAAACGAAACCGAAACGCTTACCAAGTTTGTCGTATTTTCTTGCAATATAAGTATTTGTGATCGACCCAAAACCGTGCAACACCTCCATTAAATCCGCCGAAGAACAGCCCCTGGAAGGTTTGATACAAAGAACTTCGTAACCGGCAAGTCGTTCCTCTTAGACGATTCCGCTTGATCCGATCTCTTCCCATTCCTAGATGGAGCGTCGTACCACGTATCCACTTTATACCTCTCCCTACCCGCCATGCCAACGTACAGAAAATCCTGTCCTTCTTTCGATCGCCGCCGTTCGCCCCTAGGACTTCGGAGCAGCTAGGGTTTTTAAAGGGTCCTTTTCATGAAGACATCTTCTGTTACCGCGAAGAACCAAGTCAAGGCTCTCAAACTTCTTTCGTCGTCTTCATTTGACTTCTCGGTCATTGAGAAACAAACATGATTCCCTCTATGTGTGCTTGTTCAAATAGTTAAAACATACGTGCGCGTGTTTAGAAGGTATTGACGGGCCCTGTAAGTTTTTTTTCTAAGAGGTTCTTATGTTTAAAGAAAACTAGTAGTTGATATTGTCTAGAATGATTTTACTAGTACAAGTTTGAACATATATATGATACTTATTTATTGGCAAGTATTTTAATTCTTTTGTCCATGTTGTTTGCTGGATTATTTGTTAGTATTTGTTCTTGGGTCAATAATCCAGTGAATACCAAATTTACCAAGAATCCTTAACCAATCTTCTATCGTAATATATACTCACCTAAACCCTTTCAAATGATCAAGGAGATCTACATACAAGTTACCTGCTTGATTGCCAGTTTCTTTATTTTGTATGGTTGTGGTGTACATACATAATGGATCTCAAAATGTTTAACCAATGTTTTCGTTACACCTTAAATAGAACATGTTCCTAACTTCATTGTTTATATTCTACATCTGTCAATATAATAGGGTTACCGGTTTATTATCCATTCCTACTAATGAATTTGGTGGTCCATTGGCAAAAGCAAAGCATTTATGAAAATATAGGTTTGGAGGTTTTAGGTTCAGATGACAAGAAAGGGGAAAATGACCAAAATAGCCCGTTGACCGGGCGTTTTGCACAAATAGCCCTCTCCACCGTCTTTGGAGAGACGGGACACGGCTCCCAACCAGCCTGAACCGTCTCCGAGACCGTTTGGTTTTAGAGCCAATTGGCAACCAACACTTGGCGTCTCTGATCCCGAGGCTGTACCGTCTCTCTCCAGACGGGTCAGAACTCTCTCCCAGACGGTTCACGTTTCCCCATGCCGGTTGCCTTCGGTCCAACCGTCTCAAAAGACGGGTCACATTTCCCAAGACGGCTGGCCCTTCGGTTCAACCGTCTCTCAAGACGGTTCACATCTCCCAACGCCGGTGAGTCCCGATGACCGGCCGACGCTTCGATTGTCCAGCTCAGCCCTATAAATACCCGTTCTCCCGTCCCATTCCCGTCACCCCAACACCGTCTAAACACTATCCACCACCGTCGAACACCGTCTAAACACTATCCACCACCGTCCAACACCGTCGAACACCGTCTAAACACTATCCACCACCGTCCAACACCGTCTAAACACTCTCTACCACCCCACCACCACCGTCCAACACCGTCTAATTCATCCAAAAATGGCACCGCAAAGATGGACCGAAGAGCAGAAATTGCCTTGATTGCAGCATGGCGTCATGTTGAAGAAAGCACCCACCAAACCAACAAATGGTTCCGAATATTGCACGAATACAATCGGCTCGTTGGAGGGTCAGACCGTACAACCGAGTCCCTAAGCCGGAAGTTGAACGATTTGACCACGAAGTGTCAAATCTTCAACGGGTACCACAACCGACTCTTCAGGACGTACCCTCTAACTTTCCCGAAGACGTGGCAATTAGACATAGTCAAAGACAGTATAAAAACAGGGAGCGTAAAGAATTTAAACACGTGTCTGTTTGGCAAATGATGAGGGATCGTCTTAATTAATTAATTTGTAATTTATTAACTTTTTATTAATGAAATTAATGTTTATATTTTTTATTATTAATGCAATGAATGTTTAAATTTTGTTTTTTATATTAAGGTAAATATTTCATTAAACAAACTATACTATTACAATCACAAATAAACAAACTATACTATTACAACAACAATAAAAAACTACACTATTACAACAAACTTCCTAAATTTACTTCCAGAACTAAGAACTTTGTTTGAAGTAATCGTAGTGTCTAACCAACTATTGAAGACTACATCTTAGTGTTAGATGTTTTGTCCTCCACAGCGGTGTAGTAGCAGTGGTCTACATAGACGTTGTTTCGAATGGTGTATGTGCTCTACACAGACAAGTCCGAGACGTTTCCTCGTTTTATGTAACAATAGTTCTCAGTGAGCACACGTCGAACATCGAGACATAAATTCGGAAAGCGAACGAACTTGCCTCAAATGTAGACCACCACATCATCGATCCATTACACGGGTTGTAAACCACGCGCAGATGGAACAACAATCCAAGTAGCCGTACGCAGATGAAACAACAATCCAAGTAATCGGACAATATTTTCGTAAGCCGGTAGGCTTCGGCTGGGGAAGCAAAAAAACGTCATTGGTTTGGAAGATGAAAGCTAGAGGAGAGGGGTGGGTGCAAATTTCGTTAAGTGAATTGGGGTATTTATATACACGGTTCAGACGGTTCCACAAAACGGCTTAAGACGACTTGGGAAATGTGACCCGTCTTTTGAGACGGTTGAACCCGAAGGGGCAGCCGGCATGGGAAATGTGAACCGTCTGGGAGACGGTTGGACCGAAGGCAGCCGGCATAGGGAAACGTGAACCGTCTGGGAGAGAGTTCTGACCCGTCTGGAGAGAGACGGTACAGCCTCGGGATCAGAGACGTCACGTGTTGGTTGCCAATTGGCTCTAAAACCAAACGGTCTCGGAGACGGTTCAGGCTGGTTGGGAGCCGTGTCCCGTCTCTCCAAAGACGGTGGAGAGGACTAGTTATGCAAAACGCCCGGTCAACGGGCTATTTTGGTCATTTTCCCTTAAAGAAAGGCTCCTCTTATTTTCACCTGGAGGGAATTTACTTGCACATTCCTATACGGCCCGGCCCGTATAGGCCTCTACTGCCGTAAAGGTTTCTCTACTGACCGTATATGTTTTCAAATGATTGGCAATGATTGCCTATCATTGGTTTAGGTACATATGGCCCGTATAGGGATGTACAAATAAGTTATTTGTTTTTTTTAGTAAATTACACATAGTTAATGGGCTCGAAAGGCAAATAAATTGGGCTATGATTCTGTGAACAAAGCCTAAGGTCACTTAATTTTTTTTTTTTTTTGAGTAAATTAGTAACTTACAGTGATTTGTTTACTTTGTCTCATATAATGATTGTTGTTTAGCTTTTTAAAATTTTCATTTATTACACTCTCATCTTTGATTTAACGTGAAGTACACGAAAGCGATCGAGGTCTAAAACCAAGGCGTAAAATGTAAAAACAGTGAGCTTTTTGTAGGCGAGGCGTAATGTGATTACATAATTCTTTTTATATATCTTATATGCTTTTAGCATCCTTTACTCAAATATAGATATAAATAATGTTTATACATGATTGAACTTAAAAGTACAACCTTTTTAGCTACATGTATAACACTTTGAAGCACACAAAACACCCCGTGTATAAAAAGCGCGCACCTCAGAGGTATTTTTTTTTCTAAAAAAAGTTTGCTTTCTTGCGCTTCTTGTACATTGCGCGCCTTATGTCACACAAGACGCAAGACTTCGTGTCTCACGTCGCCTCGTGCTTAAGCGCGACTGAGGCGCGCTTTTTAAAACCAATCAAGTTTTATTCTGAAAATATAAATATTTGGCTATAGGAAGTACCGAATCATAAACATTTGTTTTGAACAATGGAGTTACTCCCTCCGTCCCTATTTAAATGTCTATCTTTCCATTTTTTTTTGTCCCAAATTAAATGTTCATTTTCAAAAATAGAAATACAATTCATAGTTTTACCCATAAAAGATAAAACACAATCACCACTTTTGAGGATATTATTGTCATTTTACCACATACAAACAAAATATTCTTTAAATGTGTGTTTTTGGCCTCACAACATTTAAATAGGGACGGAGGCAGTATACAACTTGTGTGAGATAAATGTTTGTCGCATTCAGTGAACACTTGGGTAGGGCTGTTCAAATCGCTCGCCGCTCGTGGATCGCTCGTCGCTCGTTCGGAAAATGCTCGAAAAATGCTCGCTCAATCTTCCGCTCGGTTGTATATGAGCCGATTGGCTTGGTTCGGTTTGTAAATGAGTCAAGCACGAGCAAAGGTACGCTCGGCTCGGTTCGGCTCGAATAAAATTTTCTTTATTTAATAATAAATATACACACAATTTACATATAAATTTATGGCTTTATATATAACATATTATTGGATTTGACTCAGTATATGCAAACAGAATATAACCAACCCACTTAACTCAATAAAAAAAATTAACACTAGATTTAATAGTAAAACAATAAGTCATGAGGTGACAGTCTTAACTTCTTTATGTTATTAGTCGTCCATCACTAATTGTCACTTGATATCACACCTACGTAACAATGCAACAGCTTTTCTCTGACGTGTGCTCATCACCTCACCAGCCTCAATTTAAGCCTCATCATTGGACGCTGGGATCTTAATATTAGTGTTATCATCGGACATTTCGACCTTAGTTGTCACCCGACAATGAAAACATCGAAGGAAACATTCCATTTTTATGATCGTCCATATTATCCTCCGCTCGATTCTCGCTCGGCGCTCGCTCGGAAAATTTGCACTCGAAGAATGCTCATTCGGTTTTCAGCTCGATTGTAAACTAGCCGCTCCGCTCGGTTCGGTTTGTAAACAAGCCAAGCACGAGCAAAGCTCCGCTCAGATTGGCTCGGCTGGTGAACAGCCCTGCACATGGGCAAACGGGTGATGGGTCAAATACAAAGAAATTACTTTACGGGTTGAGAGCAGTGAACACATCATCTATTCATCTCCTTCAACAACAGATCTGTTGTTTGGATTATATAGCTGTTTGGAAGCATAATCAATTCTTCATCTTCTTCTTTGGATTTCTAGGGTTCGGCTCAGAAGGTAACTTTATTGCAACAATTGTCTTCCACATATTGCTTTTTTATTATTGATGTTGCTTGTAAACAAACAATCTATGCTCAATAACACTTTTGACTTTATTTGTTGTTGATGTTCTGATATCAGTTGTATGATTCAGTTGTAATACTAGGTCATGTTTGTTTGTTTGTTTGATGCACACCAAGTGCTTGATAAAATGCATAAACGAAAATATTATTCTAAATGCTATATTTTTACTTGTTTAGTTAGGGATTAAGATCATATGTGCAATTTTCGTTTCGTTATTAGTTTATGCATCTAATTCGATGGGACTTGCATTAATAAAGATTTATTTATGGGAAGTTGGTTATACTAGCATATTGAAAAATCTATGTTCACTAACACTAGAACTTCTAGTGTTAGTGATTCATTTCTGTTTTAGGAATATGAAGTGAGTTTTATGGAATAAGTTGTTATTTGACTTTGGAAAATTAGTGGATTGATTTTGTATAATTTTAGCCTAAATGGATTGATTTCATTGTTGAGTTTGAAAAAATAATGGATTGATTACATGTCATAATCTTCAATTTAACCTAAATAGATTGATCTCATATTTGACTTGGGAAAACTAAATGGATTGACTTCATATCATATTTTTAAGGCTGCATGTTATCAATTTTTGAGAGGCCCGGGAGAGCTTATACATCAGATCAGATGTGTTATTTTTCAGATATATTAAGGTCTATTGACCCGTACAACAAAACTAATTAGCAAATGGTGGATATGGTGTTTATAATAGGAACTTGCAGATGTTCACTATGTATAAGTGCGTATAGAGTGTGGAATACGAGCGTATATAAAGGAGGTAGACAGGCTGTTTTCATAACATCACACCCCCGTTTTTTTTCAGAAGATTACCCATTTTTATAATTAAGCAGCACAGCCGAGACGTTTACTCCACGTTGTAACATCCATTAATATTTTTGGAGGTGTATTGTATTGTATTGTATTTATTTATTGTTGGTTGCTTCAAATAAAGAAAGACCCCACCGCACCGCCTTGTTTACAAATGCAGAATCTTGGTGGGCTACGCAATCCGTGAAATGCCAATGAGCCATGGTGTGGTTTGCAACTGCAGCTGCGGGGCACTTGATTTCCCCAACTGATTTGAAGATTAGGCGGCCACGAGTGTCCTTGGGCTTGCTGAGAAAGGTACGAGTTTCATCAAGTGGTGGTTATTTGGAGACTGAGGCTGCTACTGCTTTGGAAAGAGAGCTTTTGGTGTTCATGAAGAATTCAAGCAACCCCAATGAGTTCCCTACTAAGCACCAACTATTGGATGCAGGCCGACTTGATTTAGTCAATGCCGTTGCCAACACAGGCGGTTGGCTCGCATTCGGTTGGGACGACGACGACTATTCCCAATCCCAACATCAATTACAGACAACAACTGTTACTGTTGAGGAGGAGCATTCTGTTTCCCCCACTCCCACATCACTGTAACATGCTCTTCTTCATTCTTTCTATTACATACCAGAATCTTATGTTCTCATCGTTTTAATGCCTTTTTTTTGTGATTTATTAAATTATACTAATAATGCTTTCAACTTGACTTGCATAAAATACTTCAAATTGACTTCAAGAAAATTCTTTTGACCAGCAAAACCTTAGCCGAAGAAGATACAGGAGTAGAAGGTATACTAAGTAGACTGGAGAAACATAGGAGTTTGTCATTTGACATTCATATGGAGAAAAACAAGCATGCTACTTATGCTTCTAGTAACAACAATGATGGGTTTACAAATTTTAACACTTCAACTTATACCGATACCGATACGGGTAAGTAAGTTAATATTCTATTAGTCAAACGCTTACCACTCCAAACCATAGTGCTTTAAGTTATCTCAATGTTGATTAATCTTGTATGTTGAACCCGTTGATGCGTCTTGTTGCAGCTTATGTTTTGATGTGAATGTTGTGTATTTGGTTACACCGTTACAGTGTTGTGATTTATGTTCTTATTTAAAAGTATTTCAATTTATGCACATGCAATCTAGAACATAGAGTTTGTTGGTTGCTTGGTTCGGTCTAGACCGTAGAAAGATATGGCACACAAAAGTGGCATAATTCCATGAAATCTTTTTTCAATGTTCTTTCTTTTGTGATTTTGAGCGTCTTAATGAATTAATACATCTGTCTTCACCAAAACGCCCTCCCATATCCACTAATTTGTTCATATCACATGCAGCTGCTAAGATTGATTCACAACTCCAAGAGAGACAGAAACATAATAATAGTAAGGATTTAAACCCTGATAAGATCAGATCTCGTCTCCAGCAAATGCAACTAGAGCTCTCATCTGCCATTCACTCATTGAGGTCCAAAACCCGGACGCTTAACTTAGAGGTCAGTAATTTATTCCATGAGCAAGCTTTTAAGCAGTTAACCTCAACGTTCTTATTTTCATCCTCACCTGAATCATGGTGTTTTTTGCTAACCATTTAGGTTCTTAGGTAACATGGGCCATTAACTTGACTTATGTTGATAAAATCTTGAACAGGTTCATGAAAACCCATGGCAGTGAGTTGCAGCAGCTATCGGATGTGTGGGAATTCCAGGAAACTGAGGTTATGAAGGCTGGGGATAAATTGAGATCTATACGCGCAAAACTGGCAGTGTTAGAAGGAAAGATAGCACTATCAGTGATGTATGCATACTATTCTATTCTGTTTGTCCATTAATTACAAGATGTTCAAGTTGTTGTTTTTTATGCGTGTGTGTATGGTTTAGTGATACACAGAAGTTAGTAGAGGAGAAACAAAGGAGAATCGATAGTGTTCGGACAACCTTGCAGCTTCTTCGTACCACCTGCATACTTTGGACCCATTCAGCGTCAGAAGTTGTGTTAGTTGGATCTTTTGATGGTTGGACTTCTCCGGTACGATCTTCTAAATTCTTTGGACTATGCAATTAGCATTACAAAATACACTCGTGTTGATGATTAGCAACAATGCTGCAGGTAAAGATGGAGAAAACAAGGACAGGCATCTTCTCTACATCCCTAAAGTTGTATCCAGGAAGATATGAGGTGAGTAATATTATTAGGCATTTATTTTCTCTACATCCCTAAGAAGATGTAATATGATTGTTGTAATAATTAATTATTATTATTTTTGGTATAGATAAAATTCATTGTTGATGGCATATGGAGAGTTGATCCCATGCTTCCTGTGGTTCATAACAATGGTTATGAGACAACAGCCTTATAGTTCATGAATCTGCATAGCTACTTCTTTCTCTGTTGCTGTGTATAGTTTTTTGATTCTATTCTACTAACCAATCACATTCATATATTCTTTAATGAGCATTAGTTGATAATCACAATTTGTGTTGTGATGGAAATCTCATTTCTCTTTTCGTTATTTTTTTTCTTTTTAATTAGGATGTTTGTTATATGTAAATTTCTTTTAGGCTTGTTTTCAAGAGGTAAATGTATGCGGCTTTTTTACCGTTTGAACTTTATCATTACCTTTACCTTTCCCGTCACAAATTCATAAATCGATATAAAATCTGTATTATTAATTTAGTTTGGTATTGATCCTGATTTGGTTTAAATTGCTGGACAACAGTGTTAAAATGTTAAATTTGGTTGTTTACATAATTTTATGATAACTTGTAACAATAAATAAAAATTTGGTTGTTTACATAATTTTTATGATAACTTGTAACAATAAATACATGTTACTTTTTTTAAATCCTTATTTGTCAATATGCTATGATCAATGAAACAAAAGTTGCATTTTTTTTAGTTGTTTTTTCTTCTCCCAGATTTCTTATTTATTAAAAAACTCTTGAAATATCATATAAAGAAATGAGTAAATTGCCAAAATGGCCCATCAGGTTTGGCCCAAATTGCTTCTTTGGTCAGTTATCTTTTTTTTCTGCCAAAAGCGCCCTCACAGATCGAAAATTGCCATTTTGGCCCATATTTAACAGAGTTTCTAACGAAGAAGAAAAACTCAGTTAAGTGGGAGGGGCATTTTCGTCCTTTCATGTTATAACGTTTAAAAACCCCATTAAAAACCTATCTTCTTTATCTCCAGACCTTCTTCATCACTACCCTCTCAATTCAAACCTGATTCCCAAATCCTACATACCCTAATTCCCAAATCATACAAACCCTAATTCCCAAATCATACCTAAGTGTGGATTTCGTTTGTCTTCCAAATCATACAGGTTTCGATTAGCTAACCTAGACGATGGTATTCTGCAAATGTGGAGCTCCTACTATCATACGTGTGTCTTCCACCTCTGCAAACCCTGGTAGGCGGTTTTTCTGCTGCAACCAGAAGGGGAGGAGCTGTGGTTTCGTTTGTTGGGCTGAACTACCCTTGGGTCAGATTCCTAGTACTATCAATGATGGTGAAGAGACTGAAAAACTGAGAGTCAAGAACACAGCCTTGCAGACCTTAGTTGGGACACTTAAATCTGAGAATAAGAAGCTGAAAACTTATCTATGGATGACTTGGTTTGGAATCATCATGTATTTTATCATGTTGTAGTTCAATGTAGGTCGTTTTGTAATGATAAAAACTCAATGTATGTTGTTTCTTATTGTAATGATAAGGTTTGTAATGACCAAGAACAATGTATTTAATGAAAAGATTGAAAAGTTCATACTTAAAGTAGTTAGTACATAACCAAACAGAAACATACAAAATAAAGTTCATACTAAAAGTAGTCTAGTGCATACATGAAATAGATAAGCCTAAGTCAGGAAACATAACCTACAACAACCAACAAGCCTACTTCCAACGACAATCATCATCCGAACAGTAGTCCGAATCTGTTCCATGCTCTCCTTCATAGGGATCATGGTAATAAGCATCCTCATCTGGGCTGTCATAATTCCAGGCATACTTTAACACCTCTGGGTCATAGTCTCTACATGGGTCAAGCTCCTCTTTTTCAACCGGTTCTTGAACTGCCTTCCCTTTAGCCTTTTCATCAACCTTTGTAACATCATGGTACCAATCATACTGATGTGGGCTGTCATAATTCCAGGCATTCTTTAACACCTCTGGGTCATAGTCTCTACATGGGTCAAGCTCCTCTTCTTCTTGAACTGCCTTCCCTTTAGCCTTTTCATCAACCTTTGTAAGTTGTTTAAAATTATCTTCAACCAACTCTTGAACCACATTTTCATCATCCGTTGTATCATACTCTTCATCAACAACTTTAGAGTTTTCAACCGGTTCTTGAACTGCAGGTAGTACAAGAACAACTTGCCTAAACATTTTTGGAATTTAGAGATGAAATATGAAGTTGAATTGTGGTGATGCTTTTGCAATATTGGGTCTTTTAAATCAGCTGAAAATTAACTCATCCATCTACCTGAAATCTACCCACTGACCCCATAAATGAACTTCATTCAATGCAACTGCCACACAAGTGTTACACAAGTCTTCGACTGCCAAAATGATACATTATGTTTGGTCAAACTGCCAAAATGATACATTATGTTTGGTCCAAACTGCCAAAATGGTACATTATGTTTGGTCCAACCTGCCAAAATGGTACATCAGACTGCCAAAATGGTACTTAAAATGCAACATTATACTGCCAAAATGGTACATAAAATGCTACATTAAACTGCTAAAATGGTCACAAAACTATAGTAAAGTTAACCAATACAAACCAAAAGAAACCCCAACATGCTAGATTAAACTGCCAAGTTACCAGTCATAATACATACCATAACCCATACCATAAGCCATACCATATCAGTCAAAGTTCACAAACACCAAAATGACAAGTTTTAATACATAAAGTGGCATAACTAAACTGAATACTACATAACTTGTGAACCAGCAGCTTGTGAACCAGCAGCCTGTGAACCCCCAGCAGCTTTCTTGCAGGTCCTTTTGTTATGTCCTGGTTGATTGCAAATCTTGCATTTGACTGGATTACCCTTCCTTGGCAATTTGGCACCCTTTTCAATAGCTTTTGACAACTTTGCAACCTCATCCTTTTCAAAAGCAGACTTTCTCCTCTTCTTTTTAGGTCTTCCAACAGGCTTGTGGTATTTAGGAGCTATGAGGGTGGTGGACAGTTAAAATGTTCCCACATATCAGTTCCATTTAGTGGTTCAATGGTATGGTCATACACCTTCTTCATACAGTACTCTCTTACAAATTTTCATCATCACTAGCATTAAAGGGCCTGATGATTTTGAAATCATCACCCGAACAATCATCAACCTCTTCATACAGTACTCTCTTACAAATTCTAGACAGGTGATAATGGGTTTATCCCTGCCTAGGATCAACTGCCTGTTGAACACCTCACATAGGTTGTTCAACAGGATATCACTCTTTGGCCTCTCTGAAACATAAACATTCATTGTTACAATTAAAAAATGTCAAATGCATTCAATGAAAAGAAACATAAACAACTATTGTTACCACTAAAAAAAGCTCTGCACCAGTGTTTGACTGGAATGCCCTTCAAGTATTCATACATTTCCTTGTCTTCTTTCAGGATTGCATCCATCATCCTTTCATGTTTAATAGGTGTGGTTGCACTAGCTGCATTCCACAACAAGTTTTTGTAGATATCACCCCTCCACCTAGGCTTCATATTTTCATATATATGTCTCAGACAAAATCTATGCTCAGCACTAGGATACACCTTTTCAACTGCAGGAATGAGACCCTGCAATTACAAACAAAAAAGTGAGCATACAGTTGACTTAGCATACAGAAAAGTTAGCTACATTACATACCTTTTGTCGATCACTGATGAATGTGAAGTTGCTGTTTGATGCCAAATTCAAATCATCTCCTAATAACTCTAGAAACCATGTCCAACTTGCTGTTGTTTCTGCCTCAACCACAGCATATGCCACTGGGTATATCCCATTGTTGGCATCAACAGATACTGCAGTTAAGATCTGTCCTGGAAAATGGCCTTTTAAGAAACAGCCATCAAGCCCTAGTATGTCTCTCAAACCAGCTTTAAAACCCTGTTTTAATGGCCTTAAGCAGACATAGATTCTCCTGAATTGCCTTGTGGGGCTGCTAGGGTTAGGTTCACTCTCAACATCAATCTTAACAGTAGTACCTGGGTTAGCTCTCATCAACTCAGCACCATAATCCCTTAGCTGTCCATATTGGGCACTGTAATCACCATTAAGCTTAGCAGTTGCTATTGCCTTAGCCCTGAAGATCTGATTACCTGTTACCTGAACTTGGTATTTGTTCACCATGATTTCTTGGAGTGATTTGATCCTAATTTCTGGATTTGTCCGAAGAATCTTCTCAATCTTTCTTGCAAGCCAACTTACTGTGCACAAATTAACATCCCTAGTTTGGATGCATTCATGCTTCTTGTGAAGTGTGACAATAATCCATGTGCCCTTTTCTTTCAGATTTGAGGCATGCAAAACCCAAGGACATGTGGGTTCCTCGTTACTTTTAGAAGTTTGTCCCCCTTTATCTTCAACTACCACCAATTCTTTACAAATCTGGGCCCCACCATCTGTAACCTTCCTTTTCCCACTTGACCTAGTCTTTAAACCACTTGAATTTACCACTTTGTCCTTCTTCTTTGACCTAGTCTTTACACCACTTGATTTTCCAACATTATCCCCTTGTGCCATAGGTTTTACACTCCTAGGATTCAGACCATTACAAACCACCCTAAATCTCCTTGCTTCATTTCTTACTATATGCAGCTGCCTCCTAGTCTTTATTGCATAATCCTTCACCATATTCTTAATGGTTTTTTTTATCAGGAAAACATTGACCAAGTGAGAATGGACAATCTGGACTCCCCTCTAAACCAAAAGCTTTTCTTTCCCTCCTTTTTCTCCTACAAACCCTATTAGCTCTCTGCAAAGTGTTGCTCTCTTCTTCATCACTAAAACTATCAAAATTATCTAAGTCTATGTCAATGTCTTCCTCAAGTGGGTCAACATTTTCATCATCACTAGCATTAAAGTCAACAGCAGCCTTATATTCATCCATGTTAACCTCAATATCATCATCTGCATTGTCCTCATCAACTATGAAGTCTCTATCCTCCCCATCATGACCCTCATTATTATCCTCACCACTACCCTCATCACTACCCTCATCACTACCCTCATCACCAGGAAAATAATCACCATCATCTGGATCAGGGTTTACATGAGTACCCTGTTTCCCCTTATTCTTCCTAATGGCCACAAGTCTTCTACCACATTCTTTAAGTAAATAAGAACCACTACTATCACTGCCCTCACCACCCTCATCACCCTCACCACCCTCATCCCTACCATCATCAACACCCTGATAAAAGTTTGCCTCGTGTATGACACATGTTTCAGTAGGATCAGGCTGTTGTTGCCTGGGTTATGACACCTAAATCACTAGGATCAGGTTGTGTTTGATTACTTGAATTGGAAGAGGTTAGAATTGGTTGAACATAAATTTCTATCACCCTATGTTTTACAGCAGCTTTCAACATTCTGTTATAATCATTTTCATCGTTCAATGTTCTTAATGTCACACCCTCAAATTTCCACTTGCGGGGTTTTACCGCGAGGCGCATGACAAACCAGGATCCAAGTCAACAATCACAATAAACAACTATATATGAAAAACGTAAAGAGACATAACCAACAATTTATAAGCGGAAGCGTTTAAGTAGCATTTAATCAACTATGCTATCATCCCAAAAGTTATTCAAAACACTTTTATTACAAAACGTGCAACTATGCCTAGACGCCAATGCAGACCCGTGCGCCTAGTTCCATTTGTTGCTACCTTAGCGACCTGAGAAAAACATGCCAAAAAGATGTCAACATATAATGCTGGTGAGTTCACAGGTTTGTTCAATATGTTACCAAAACGTTACTGTAACACCTCGAAGTCTCGAAGTGTTACGTCACCTTACGTGTCTCTTAAACGGGTCGGGTCGGACCTGACCACCCGATTACTAAATTAAATATTCAAGTTCGAATCTCGCGACAAACCGTTTCAACCGAATATATAAATAATAATTATGGAATTATTATTATTGCGTTTAAACGCTCCTTATCTGCTAATAACCCGCTGTCAAACGTCTTTTGTTCGGTCGTTATAATTATTACGAACATCGCGAGTTCTAGTAATTATCCCTGTAGCCAAACACCCTCTATTATTATTCTTCTATATAAACCACCCCTCTCTCTTGTCTCTCGTTCTCTCTCTCTGCATAACACAAACAGACAACACCCTTGTGTGTGTGTTGCTCGGAACCAAGAAGCCTCTACCGGACAGCCATGGCGGCTGTTGCCGCCTCCGCTGCTTCTCCGGTCACTGCTTCTCCTTCATTTCCGGTTTCCATCCTTCCTTCTCCGGTAAGCATCTCTCCCTTCTCCTCCTCGGCTGACCCTGTTCTAAACCCGACGCCGGAACCATCTTCCTCCTTAATTACCTTGATATTATAACCGGTAAAACCTCTATAACTTCTACCCGATAACCACCAAGAACCCCAACCCGGTAACCTTTCTGTTCCGGTTAATCGGAGTCGGACAGTCACCGGATGTGGTGACTGTCATCGGGCCTGATCTATTCTTGATAACCGTTGAAGCTAACCACCATCAGCTTACCTTGTGATTGTTGCCGTGAATTGGGGTAACCAACCGGAATCACTCCTCTGTTTCTTGAAGTATACCCGATAACCCACTCACAAGTTACTTGGGTATCGCACACGCATAGTGATGTTGGTATATATGTGTGATACTGAACCCGATAACCTTCTTTCCTGTTCAGCCGGTGGATAGATTACCGGTTGGTTATAAACAGTCCGGCGGAAGTCCGGTTGATAACTTGTTATCCCGATAATAATCCGACTATAGTCCGGTTATAAGTTTAATCCATATATAAGTTGTATAGTTATCAATGGATTATTCGATTATTAATCAATCGTGTTATTATTGTTATAGGGATCAAATACGGAGAACGGGTCCGACACCCGGTTAAATCCCGGACAACTCCCGACTATGTTCCGATAATAACTTGGTAAGATTCGGTCAATATTTCCTATTGGTTGATTGGTCACGGTCTTATAATCTATTATTAACACGGTGATTATATTGATTACGAGGTACCGATCATTGAATTGGAAGGATACGAGTCGTCGCCGAGTCGACTCAGTGACTCGGTCAACACCGGAATAGAACCCGGTTCAATAGCTAGACGAGGAATATTATTAGAATTATACGAATATATATATAATACGAATAACGTACGGACTTGATAATAATAATAAGAGAATAACAAACATATATAAAATATATATGTTTATATATAAGATTCGATATATAAAACGATATACTAGACTCGGGTAAGTTATGTCTAGAGTTCTTTTAGGTTCGCGTGCCAAGCTGTAAAGGCCAGCTTTATTTCTTTTCGCCTAGAATGCCCAAACCCCGAGTTTAGGACTATCTAATATATATTGAATTCTATATATATAAATTGTATATATGATATATATCCTAAGTATTACAATCTAACAAGTCCCACGCGTAATACGTATCAATATATATATGAAATATAATTGTAATAAGAAGATTAGCTGAAGATATAACGCAAACCGGTGAGTATCGTGAACTCCTCACTTTTACTGTTTTATTAAGTGTTTTCGGGGAAATACATGTCACTTATAAGAAAACATAATGCTTTACACAAAAGAATCATTAATAATAGAAGTTATATAAAAGGGGCAATAGAAACAACGAGGACAGTACTGGACGGTATCGCCATTTCCTTTCTTGTCCAACTAGAGGACAAGAACCAGTTTTACCCGAGTAGAGGGTAGAAATAATCATATATTATCACAAGCAGAGTGATACCATAGATAGGAATGGCAACTCATAGAATATAATCGGAATAATAGAAATATAATCGAATTAATAGAATATATGTTCCCCTCCAGAAATAGAATTGTAAAGCATATTTATAAAAGATATTTAATAAAAGAATTATAAATAAACGAACTGGCCATTCACTTTATAAAATACGCGACCTCACCAACTTTATGTTGACAGAAACTATTTTTGACATGTGTTCAGGTAACCCAACAGATATGATGACGTGGATCCTGGAAGACTAAAAGACTGTTATTACCCTGGGTTCCGCTGTGAAGCTCCGATAACCCGACCCGACGACCCGGCCACATCAGCCAGGGTTGTTACAGTTGGTATCAGAGCGGCGCTTAATAACAGTTTCGAAGTCTTTAGTCATCCGAGATCTACCAGAATATTTTTCTAAAAAGAAATGTTGCTTAGAGAAATAATTAGGACGTCAGGAATAGTAAAGAAAATATCAGGCGAGTAAATTTTTGGGTACCTAAATGTCAAACCATTATAAAGTTGGTGAGAACCATAATCGTATATTAGAAATTAAAACGAATCCACCACAGGATATTACTAGAATGATTATGTGGGATAAATTGACAATTCTGTACACAGTTGTGAATTTATATGCACATTTAATTTCTGGGAAATCTTACAGGATATTAAGGCCATATGAAATAAGAAATGACAGAAATTTTAGAAGTATATATATATAAATAGATATAAAAAGTACAAAAGCATTCTTCGACGATTCAATCGACTTGTACGAGAGTTTTGAAATCGTATTTCACTCTCTAGAAAACTCGTCGGTTTATAATCATTCGTCGCACATTCCAGAAATTTCGTATAAATTATCCAATTATTTCAGTCTCGGCAATTATTCAGATCGTTAACCTCACGGTTATCCCGATATATATATAAAGAAAATACAAATATACGCTCCAACTTGAACATTCCTATGCTCGAGTTTCCAGAAATATTATTTTTATACCATAATTTCCGAAATTTTTATAAAATCTGATATGCTAGAAACATATAAACATTGTGTTTCTAAAGAATTTCTCTCGATTATTTAAGCAAAGCTCAAATATATTCCGCTATTATTTAAAATATTTTAAATATTTTTAGTATAATTTTGAAGTTTATTAAATTTATTTTGGTCATTACTATTTTTATACTAAACCAGTATTTTGATTTTTAGTAAAAATATATATACACCCCGATTTTCAAATAACGATTTATTTAAAAGGATTGAGAAAATCCGGTAATATTTTTAGCAAATTAAGTATTAGCAATCTTTGGAAAAACCCCAGAATCTATCTCAGGTTTTATCCAAAATTTATCCGTTTAACCTTAAAATTTTGATCTCAACATTTTGAAGAAATCTATTTATTTTATCAATCCATAATAAGAAAATTTAAAAATTTTTTTTTTTAAGAATTCCGACATTAAGAAAAACTTTTATCGTGACTCTTTTGAACCGTTAAGTTTATTTTTGAAAACGAATATTATTATACAACTCGAATCCGTATTATTATTATAGATTATTCCTAAAGTTTTTATACAAAAGAACTACGACCGCATTATTTTACCAAAACATATTTCATATCACATTTAACAGTATTTTCATGAAGATTATTAATCAAATCGTATTCGTATATATATATTAAGAGACTTTTTCCATATAATTTTATATCTATGTTCGATTATATAATTTCTCGATATTATTTCAATATAAACGATACATATTATATATATTCCGTTTTATAATCAAAACCCATCTCTGTAGTTATATAAAAATCTCGGTTATACGTCATCCTTGATCCTTTCCAGAAATAAATAATATTTGAACAAAAATATTATTCTCGAAACTCCGTAACCAAAATACCTTGGAATCTGTCGAACGAAACCGAATTCTTACTCGCTCGATTACACGAAAATATAACTACCGTCTTAATCCTATGACTCGAACAAGTCAAGGGATATTAAGAAGATTGGATTGTTATATTAAATATCTTCTGACACGAGCAAATTCTTGAATGTTTGACAGTCTATTTCGTTAGACTTAGATCAACAAGTTCTATCCCGAATAATATAATCTCAAATCTAAGAGAAAATAAAGAACAAAATATCGAAATAATATGTAAGGGACACATACCTATTGTGATTAAAATAAACGAATACTGGAATGTTAGGTGAGGTGGAATAGTAATTATGGTTGCAAACATAATTATGAATGCCACAGGCACAGGAACATTCGAGTAGGAGTTTATCGAGATCACAGTATGTTTGTGTTGTGAACATATTAAGAGAACTAATATGAAAATAAATAATAAGAAGAAATATAAATCCGAACTATCAGCGTATCGTATGTGGAGAATACGACCACAAAACTGGCAATATTGTTGAAATTCCTTCGTGAATACGACTAAGAATATGTTCGCAGAATAAAAACCATCGACTGGTTAAATTCTATGAATCAAGGAAATCAACATATTGATTTTTGATTGCCAACCAAAGCTAGTTATATGTCCTCTGTGTAATCCCTGCGGCAAAGGATATCCGGACCCTTACAGAAGGTATATCCGGACATTTGCCACTAAGTCACAGGATTCTTTATGAGGATGTATACTACTATGAACAAATCTTCGTAGTCACTTCGTATAAAAACTCACGTGAGTTATAGTACAATCAAATTGGTAAAACGGTCAAGTGTTACCAAGTTTGAAATTACGAAGTGAAGAAAGAATTGTTAAAATTCCAAAGAATATAACAGATAAAAATATATATGGATTCGGAAACCAGAAATGGTAGAATCCAACGAATATATCGAAATATAATTGATACCAAGCGGAATCGCGTAGAGATTCGCAAGGTATAATCGAAGTACAAACGAAAAATGAATGAGAGTCATGCTCATTTTTCCAGTGAAACTCTCTGGCCAAAGAAGGATGGATTTCCTATTCCGAATAACGGCTTATGAGAGTTATTATAAGAAATCACTGTTCTGGCAAAACTATCTATGCGAATATCTCAACGAAATAAGCCTCGCTTATAATAAGTTAAGAAGATATGATATATTGCCTATATATAAGTCTATCGGAATGTGTTTCCCGACACCAATAATATAGACTTTACTCGAATATATATATATAAGAGAGAAATTATTCTAAGCAAACATATATTATAGAAATACTGAATTTATAGTGTGTGCTATAGATATTATCAGTATTTGCTTGAATATAAAAGAATATGAATAGATAAATAAAAGAATATAGATCGAAAAATAAAAAGAACTATAAATTAAAAAGACATTCAATTTGTCGGAAAAATAGAAAGACATCCGATATGTCTGAAAAATAGAAAGGCATCTGATATGCCAAGAAAGATAATTATCAGAATAAGAATATAAATAAGAATATAAGTCGTACGAAAACGACTAGAAAAATTATAAAGAATATTTTACCGAGAGTGTCAACGAATCCCGAACTAGAAATAAGAAAGAATTTTACAGAGATAGTTAATGCGATAAGTATAGTAATCCGGAATGATAATCATGATTTTGAGAAAGACTGAGGGATGCATTGTTCTTAGAATTTTAAAGTCAAAAGAATCGCAACGACGACTGTTACCAGTAGATTCTGAGACTATAAAGATAAATTTACATATATTGACTGTAGAATTGTGAAAGACCACGTTCACGATAATACACTGAGAAAAGTCAAATAATATGTATAAGACACAATGCAGTTAATCATCAATGAAATAGTCAGAAAGATTATTATAGATGATTTAAGAGAAATCTTAATTATCCATGAATTAGTCTTTTCCGGTACCTTTAAGAATTCAGAGAAGATACGTCTAGTAATCTGAGAAACCTCCTAAGTATGTCCACAAATGGAAATAACCTAGAGATCAACCATATAGATGGAACTTAAAGGATAGAATTTATAAGAATTAATCCGAGAGTTGCCAAGGTTATCCCTACTCTTTAAGAAACAGAATTACAATGATGGTTAATTCTAAAGTTCGAATAAAAGAGGTAGTAGCTCGGATCCCGTTCAAGTCGTGATAACGAAGGGACTTCCGTATCTATCTCCTAAGAACTATCTAGAATCCATCATTGTAAATGAATCCGAATATCAAACGATGAGAATATAGTATCAATACGAGAACCTTTAATAGTCATATCGAAATAATACAGATAATCCATGTATCTGAATTAATATGACTATAGCAAGAAAGGTTAAAATGTAATTAGAAATATGATCAAGATGTAGTCGTACAGATTGACATTTCTAATATTGGATTGATACAAGATCGATTTCCTCGCAAACCATGAGAACCAATCATGTCTCGACGACAAGTATTGTTGTTCTAATTGTAACGTCCTTATAAATTAAGGATGTAAAGGACAAGATCATTCAAATTTCGGGGACGAAATTTCCTAAGGGGGGGAGATTGTAACACCTCGAAGTCTCGAAGTGTTACGTCACCTTACGTGTATCTTAAACGGGTCGGGTCGGAACTGACCACCCGATTACTAAATTAAATATTCAAGTTCGAATCTCGCGACAAACCGTTTCAACCGAATATATAAATAATAATTATGGAATTATTATTATTGCGGTTAAACGCTCCTTATCTGCTAATAACCCGCTGTCAAACGTCTTTTGTTCGGTCGTTATAATTATTACCGAACATCGCGAGTTCTAGTAATTATCCCTGTAGCCAAACACCCTCTATTATTATTCTTCTATATAAACCACCCCTCTCTCTTGTCTCTCGTTCTCTCTCTCTGCATAACACAAACAGACAACACCCTTGTGTGTGTGTTGCTCGGAACCAAGAAGCCTCTACCGGACAGCCATGGCGGCTGTTGCCGCCTCCGCTGCTGCTCCGGTCACTGCTTCTCCTTCATTTCCGGTTTCCATCCTTCCTTTTCCGGTAAGCATCTCTCCCTTCTCCTCCTCGGCTGACCCTGTTCTAAACCCGACGCCGGAACCATCTTCCTCCTTAATTACCTTGATATTATAACCGGTAAACCTCTATAACTTCTACCCGATAACCACCAAGAACCCCAACCCGGTAACCTTTCTGTTCCGGTTAATCGGAGTCGGACAGTCACCGGATGTGGTGACTGTCATCGGGCCTGATCTATTCTTGATAACCGTTGAAGCTAACCACCATCAGCTTACCTTGTGATTGTTGCCGTGAATCGGGGTAACCAACCGGAATCACTCCTCTGTTTCTTGAAGTATACCCGATAACCCACTCACAAGTTACTTGGGTATCGCACACGCATAGTGATGTTGGTATATATGTGTGATACTGAACCCGATAACCTTCTTTCCTGTTCAGCCGGTGGATAGATTACCGGTTGGTTATAAACAGTCCGGCGGAAGTCCGGTTGATAACTTGTTATCCCGATAATAATCCGACTATAGTCCGGTTATAAGTTTAATCCATATATAAGTTGTATAGTTATCAATGGATTATTCGATTATTAATCAATCGTGTTATTATTGTTATAGGGATCAAATACGGAGAACGGGTCCGACACCCGGTTAAATCCCGGACAACTCCCGACTATGTTCCGATAATAACTTGGTAAGATTCGGTCAATATTTCCTATTGGTTGATTGGTCACGATCTTATAATCTATTATTAACACGGTGATTATATTGATTACGAGGTACCGATCATTGAATTGGAAGGATACGAGTCGTCGCCGAGTCGACTCAGTGACTCGGTCAACACCGGAATAGAACCCGGTTCAATAGCTAGACGAGGAATATTATTAGAATTATACGAATATATATATAATACGAATAACGTACGGACTTGATAATAATAATAAGAGAATAACAAACATATATAAAATATATATGTTTATATATAAGATTCGATATATAAAACGATATACTAGACTCGGGTAAGTTATGTCTAGAGTTCTTTTAGGTTCGCGTGCCAAGCTGTAAAGGCCAGCTTTATTTCTTTTCGCCTAGAATGCCCAAACCCCGAGTTTAGGACTATCTAATATATATTGAATTCTATATATATAAATTGTATATATGATATATATCCTAAGTATTACAATCTAACAAGTCCCACGCGTAATACGTATCAATATATATATGAAATATAATTGTAATAAGAAGATTAGCTGAAGATATAACGCAAACCGGTGAGTATCGTGAACTCCTCACTTTTACTGTTTTATTAAGTGTTTTCGGGGAAATACATGTCACTTATAAGAAAACATAATGCTTTACACAAAAGAATCATTAATAATAGAAGTTATATAAAAGGGGCAATAGAAACAACGAGGACAGTACTGGACGGTATCGCCATTTCCTTTCTTGTCCAACTAGAGGACAAGAACCAGTTTTACCCGAGTAGAGGGTAGAAATAATCATATATTATCACAAGCAGAGTGATACCATAGATAGGAATGGCAACTCATAGAATATAATCGGAATAATAGAAATATAATCGAATTAATAGAATATATGTTCCCCTCCAAAATAGAATTGTAAAGCATATTTATAAAAGATATTTAATAAAAGAATTATAAATAAACGAACTGGCCATTCACTTTATAAAATACGCGACCTCACCAACTTTATGTTGACAGAAACTATTTTTGACATGTGTTCAGGTAACCCAACAGATATGATGACGTGGATCCTGGAAGACTAAAAGACTGTTATTACCCTGGGTTCCGCTGTGAAGCTCCGATAACCCGACCCGACGACCCGGCCACATCAGCCAGGGTTGTTACAGTTGGTATCAGAGCGGCGCTTAATAACAGTTTCGAAGTCTTTAGTCATCCGAGATCTACCAGAATATTTTTCTAAAAAGAAATGTTGCTTAGAGAAATAATTAGGACGTCAGGAATAGTAAAGAAAATATCAGGCGAGTAAATTTTTGGGTACCTAAATGTCAAACCATTATAAAGTTGGTGAGAACCATAATCGTATATTAGAAATTAAAACGAATCCACCACAGGATATTACTAGAATGATTATGTGGGATAAATTGACAATTCTGTACACAGTTGTGAATTTATATGCACATTTAATTTCTGGGAAATCTTACAGGATATTAAGGCCATATGAAATAAGAAATGACAGAAATTTTAGAAGTATATATATATAAATAGATATAAAAAGTACAAAAGCATTCTTCGACGATTCAATCGACTTGTACGAGAGTTTTGAAATCGTATTTCACTCTCTAGAAAACTCGTCGGTTTATAATCATTCGTCGCACATTCCAGAAATTTCGTATAAATTATCCAATTATTTCAGTCTCGGCAATTATTCAGATCGTTAACCTCACGGTTATCCCGATATATATATAAAGAAAATACAAATATACGCTCCAACTTGAACATTCCTATGCTCGAGTTTCCAGAAATATTATTTTTATACCGTAATTTCCGAAATTTTTATAAAATCTGATATGCTAGAAACATATAAACATTGTGTTTCTAAAGAATTTCTCTCGATTATTTAAGCAAAGCTCAAATATATTCCGCTATTATTTAAAATATTTTAAATATTTTTCGTATAATTTTGAAGTTTATTAAATTTATTTTGGTCATTACTATTTTTATACTAAACCAGTATTTTGATTTTTAGTAAAAATATATATACACCCCGATTTTCAAATAACGATTTATTTAAAAGGATTGAGAAAATCCGGTAATATTTTTAGCAAATTAAGTATTAGCAATCTTTGGAAAAACCCCAGAATCTATCTCAGGTTTTATCCAAAATTTATCCGTTTAACCTTAAAATTTTGATCTCAACATTTTGAAGAAATCTATTTATTTTATCAATCCATAATAAGAAAATTTAAAAAAAAAAAAATTTAAGAATTCCGACATTAAGAAAAACTTTTATCGTGACTCTTTTGAACCGTTAAGTTTATTTTTGAAAACGAATATTATTATACAACTCGAATCCGTATTATTATTATAGATTATTCCTAAAGTTTTTATACAAAAGAACTACGACCGCATTATTTTACCAAAACATATTTCATATCACATTTAACAGTATTTTCATGAAGATTATTAATCAAATCGTATTCGTATATATATATTAAGAGACTTTTTCCATATAATTTTATATCTATGTTCGATTATATAATTTCTCGATATTATTTCAATATAAACGATACATATTATATATATTCCGTTTTATAATCAAAACCCATCTCTGTAGTTATATAAAAATCTCGGTTATACGTCATCCTTGATCCTTTCCAGAAATAAATAATATTTGAACAAAAATATTATTCTCGAAACTCCGTAACCAAAATACCTTGGAATCTGTCGAACGAAACCGAATTCTTACTCGCTCGATTACACGAAAATATAACTACCGTCTTAATCCTATGACTCGAACAAGTCAAGGGATATTAAGAAGATTGGATTGTTATATTAAATATCTTCTGACACGAGCAAATTCTTGAATGTTTGACAGTCTATTTCGTTAGACTTAGATCAACAAGTTCTATCCCGAATAATATAATCTCAAATCTAAGAGAAAATAAAGAACAGAATATCGAAATAATATGTAAGGGACACATACCTATTGTGATTAAAATAAACGAATACTGGAATGTTAGGTGAGGTGGAATAGTAATTATGGTTGCAAACATAATTATGAATGCCACAGGCACAGGAACATTCGAGTAGGAGTTTATCGAGATCACAGTATGTTTGTGTTGTGAACATATTAAGAGAACTAATATGAAAATAAATAATAAGAAGAAATATAAATCCGAACTATCAGCGTATCGTATGTGGAGAATACGACCACAAAACTGGCAATATTGTTGAAATTCCTTCGTGAATACGACTAAGAATATGTTCGCAGAATAAAAACCATCGACTGGTTAAATTCTATGAATCAAGGAAATCAACATATTGATTTTTGATTGCCAACCAAAGCTAGTTATATGTCCTCTGTGTAATCCCTGCGGCAAAGGATATCCGGACCCTTACAGAAGGTATATCCGGACATTTGCCACTAAGTCACAGGATTCTTTATGAGGATGTATACTACTATGAACAAATCTTCGTAGTCACTTCGTATAAAAACTCACGTGAGTTATAGTACAATCAAATTGGTAAAACGGTCAAGTGTTACCAAGTTTGAAATTACGAAGTGAAGAAAGAATTGTTAAAATTCCAAAGAATATAACAGATAAAAATATATATGGATTCGGAAACCAGAAATGGTAGAATCCAACGAATATATCGAAATATAATTGATACCAAGCGGAATCGCGTAGAGATTCGCAAGGTATAATCGAAGTACAAACGAAAAATGAATGAGAGTCATGCTCATTTTTCCAGTGAAACTCTCTGGCCAAAGAAGGATGGATTTCCTATTCCGAATAACGGCTTATGAGAGTTATTATAAGAAATCACTGTTCTGGCAAAACTATCTATGCGAATATCTCAACGAAATAAGCCTCGCTTATAATAAGTTAAGAAGATATGATATATTGCCTATATATAAGTCTATCGGAATGTGTTTCCCGACACCAATAATATAGACTTTACTCGAATATATATATATAAGAGAGAAATTATTCTAAGCAAACATATATTATAGAAATACTGAATTTATAGTGTGTGCTATAGATATTATCAGTATTTGCTTGAATATAAAAGAATATGAATAGATAAATAAAAGAATATAGATCGAAAAATAAAAAGAACTATAAATTAAAAAGACATTCAATTTGTCGGAAAAATAGAAAGACATCCGATATGTCTGAAAAATAGAAAGGCATCTGATATGCCAAGAAAGATAATTATCAGAATAAGAATATAAATAAGAATATAAGTCGTACGAAAACGACTAGAAAAATTATAAAGAATATTTTACCGAGAGTGTCAACGAATCCCGAACTAGAAATAAGAAAGAATTTTACAGAGATAGTTAATGCGATAAGTATAGTAATCCGGAATGATAATCATGATTTTGAGAAAGACTGAGGGATGCATTGTTCTTAGAATTTTAAAGTCAAAAGAATCGCAACGACGACTGTTACCAGTAGATTCTGAGACTATAAAGATAAATTTACATATATTGACTGTAGAATTGTGAAAGACCACGTTCACGATAATACACTGAGAAAAGTCAAATAATATGTATAAGACACAATGCAGTTAATCATCAATGAAATAGTCAGAAAGATTATTATAGATGATTTAAGAGAAATCTTAATTATCCATGAATTAGTCTTTTCCGGTACCTTTAAGAATTCAGAGAAGATACGTCTAGTAATCTGAGAAACCTCCTAAGTATGTCCACAAATGGAAATAACCTAGAGATCAACCATATAGATGGAACTTAAAGGATAGAATTTATAAGAATTAATCCGAGAGTTGCCAAGGTTATCCCTACTCTTTAAGAAACAGAATTACAATGATGGTTAATTCTAAAGTTCGAATAAAAGAGGTAGTAGCTCGGATCCCGTTCAAGTCGTGATAACGAAGGGACTTCCGTATCTATCTCCTAAGAACTATCTAGAATCCATCATTGTAAATGAATCCGAATATCAAACGATGAGAATATAGTATCAATACGAGAACCTTTAATAGTCATATCGAAATAATACAGATAATCCATGTATCTGAATTAATATGACTATAGCAAGAAAGGTTAAAATGTAATTAGAAATATGATCAAGATGTAGTCGTACAGATTGACATTTCTAATATTGGATTGATACAAGATCGATTTCCTCGCAAACCATGAGAACCAATCATGTCTCGACGACAAGTATTGTTGTTCTAATTGTAACGTCCTTATAAATTAAGGATGTAAAGGACAAGATCATTCAAATTTCGGGGACGAAATTTCCTAAGGGGGGGAGATTGTAACACCTCGAAGTCTCGAAGTGTTACGTCACCTTACGTGTATCTTAAACGGGTCGGGTCGGAACTGACCACCCGATTACTAAATTAAATATTCAAGTTCGAATCTCGCGACAAACCGTTTCAACCGAATATATAAATAATAATTATGGAATTATTATTATTGCGGTTAAACGCTCCTTATCTGCTAATAACCCGCTGTCAAACGTCTTTTGTTCGGTCGTTATAATTATTACCGAACATCGCGAGTTCTAGTAATTATCCCTGTAGCCAAACACCCTCTATTATTATTCTTCTATATAAACCACCCCTCTCTCTTGTCTCTCGTTCTCTCTCTCTGCATAACACAAACAGACAACACCCTTGTGTGTGTGTTGCTCGGAACCAAGAAGCCTCTACCGGACAGCCATGGCGGCTGTTGCCGCCTCCGCTGCTGCTCCGGTCACTGCTTCTCCTTCATTTCCGGTTTCCATCCTTCCTTTTCCGGTAAGCATCTCTCCCTTCTCCTCCTCGGCTGACCCTGTTCTAAACCCGACGCCGGAACCATCTTCCTCCTTAATTACCTTGATATTATAACCGGTAAACCTCTATAACTTCTACCCGATAACCACCAAGAACCCCAACCCGGTAACCTTTCTGTTCCGGTTAATCGGAGTCGGACAGTCACCGGATGTGGTGACTGTCATCGGGCCTGATCTATTCTTGATAACCGTTGAAGCTAACCACCATCAGCTTACCTTGTGATTGTTGCCGTGAATCGGGGTAACCAACCGGAATCACTCCTCTGTTTCTTGAAGTATACCCGATAACCCACTCACAAGTTACTTGGGTATCGCACACGCATAGTGATGTTGGTATATATGTGTGATACTGAACCCGATAACCTTCTTTCCTGTTCAGCCGGTGGATAGATTACCGGTTGGTTATAAACAGTCCGGCGGAAGTCCGGTTGATAACTTGTTATCCCGATAATAATCCGACTATAGTCCGGTTATAAGTTTAATCCATATATAAGTTGTATAGTTATCAATGGATTATTCGATTATTAATCAATCGTGTTATTATTGTTATAGGGATCAAATACGGAGAACGGGTCCGACACCCGGTTAAATCCCGGACAACTCCCGACTATGTTCCGATAATAACTTGGTAAGATTCGGTCAATATTTCCTATTGGTTGATTGGTCACGATCTTATAATCTATTATTAACACGGTGATTATATTGATTACGAGGTACCGATCATTGAATTGGAAGGATACGAGTCGTCGCCGAGTCGACTCAGTGACTCGGTCAACACCGGAATAGAACCCGGTTCAATAGCTAGACGAGGAATATTATTAGAATTATACGAATATATATATAATACGAATAACGTACCGACTTGATAATAATAATAAGAGAATAACAAACATATATAAAATATATATGTTTATATATAAGATTCGATATATAAAACGATATACTAGACTCGGGTAAGTTATGTCTAGAGTTCTTTTAGGTTCGCGTGCCAAGCTGTAAAGGCCAGCTTTATTTCTTTTCGCCTAGAATGCCCAAACCCCGAGTTTAGGACTATCTAATATATATTGAATTCTATATATATAAATTGTATATATGATATATATCCTAAGTATTACAATCTAACAAGTCCCACGCGTAATACGTATCAATATATATATGAAATATAATTGTAATAAGAAGATTAGCTGAAGATATAACGCAAACCGGTGAGTATCGTGAACTCCTCACTTTTACTGTTTTATTAAGTGTTTTCGGGGAAATACATGTCACTTATAAGAAAACATAATGCTTTACACAAAAGAATCATTAATAATAGAAGTTATATAAAAGGGCAATAGAAACAACGAGGACAGTACTGGACGGTATCGCCATTTCCTTTCTTGTCCAACTAGAGGACAAGAACCAGTTTTACCCGAGTAGAGGGTAGAAATAATCATATATTATCACAAGCAGAGTGATACCATAGATAGGAATGGCAACTCATAGAATATAATCGGGATAATAGAAATATAATCGAATTAATAGAATATATGTTCCCCTCCAGAAATAGAATTGTAAAGCATATTTATAAAAGATATTTAATAAAAGAATTATAAATAAACGAACTGGCCATTCACTTTATAAAATACGCGACCTCACCAACTTTATGTTGACAGAAACTATTTTTGACATGTGTTCAGGTAACCCAACAGATATGATGACGTGGATCCTGGAAGACTAAAAGACTGTTATTACCCTGGGTTCCGCTGTGAAGCTCCGATAACCCGACCCGACGACCCGGCCACATCAGCCAGGGTTGTTACAGTTGGTATCAGAGCGGCGCTTAATAACAGTTTCGAAGTCTTTAGTCATCCGAGATCTACCAGAATATTTTTCTAAAAAGAAATGTTGCTTAGAGAAATAATTAGGACGTCAGGAATAGTAAAGAAAATATCAGGCGAGTAAATTTTTGGGTACCTAAATGTCAAACCATTATAAAGTTGGTGAGAACCATAATCGTATATTAGAAATTAAAACGAATCCACCACAGGATATTACTAGAATGATTATGTGGGATAAATTGACAATTCTGTACACAGTTGTGAATTTATATGCACATTTAATTTCTGGGAAATCTTACAGGATATTAAGGCCATATGAAATAAGAAATGACAGAAATTTTAGAAGTATATATATATAAATAGATATAAAAAGTACAAAAGCATTCTTCGACGATTCAATCGACTTGTACGAGAGTTTTGAAATCGTATTTCACTCTCTAGAAAACTCGTCGGTTTATAATCATTCGTCGCACATTCCAGAAATTTCGTATAAATTATCCAATTATTTCAGTCTCGGCAATTATTCAGATCGTTAACCTCACGGTTATCCCGATATATATATAAAGAAAATACAAATATACGCTCCAACTTGAACATTCCTATGCTCGAGTTTCCAGAAATATTATTTTTATACCGTAATTTCCGAAATTTTTATAAAATCTGATATGCTAGAAACATATAAACATTGTGTTTCTAAAGAATTTCTCTCGATTATTTAAGCAAAGCTCAAATATATTCCGCTATTATTTAAAATATTTTAAATATTTTTAGTATAATTTTGAAGTTTATTAAATTTATTTTGGTCATTACTATTTTTATACTAAACCAGTATTTTGATTTTTAGTAAAAATATATATACACCCCGATTTTCAAATAACGATTTATTTAAAAGGATTGAGAAAATCCGGTAATATATTTAGCAAATTAAGTATTAGTAATCTTTGGAAAAACCCCAGAATCTATCTCAGGTTTTATCCAAAATTTATCCGTTTAACCTTAAAATTTTGATCTCAACATTTTGAAGAAATCTATTTATTTTATCAATCCATAATAAGAAAATTTAAAAAAAATTTTTTTTTAAGAATTCCGACATTAAGAAAAACTTTATCGTGACTCTTTTGAACCGTTAAGTTTATTTTTGAAAACGAATATTATTATACAACTCGAATCCGTATTATTATTATAGATTATTCCTAAAGTTTTTATACAAAAGAACTACGACCGCATTATTTTACCAAAACATATTTCATATCGCATTTATCAGTATTTTCATGAAGATTATTAATCAAATCGTATTCGTATATATATATATTAAGAGACTTTTTCCATATAATTTTATATCTATGTTCGATTATATAATTTCTCGATATTATTTCAATATAAACGATACATATTATATATATTCCGTTTTATAATCAAAACCCATCTCTGTAGTTATATAAAAATCTCGGTTATACGTCATCCTTGATCCTTTCCAGAAATAAATAATATTTGAACAAAAATATTATTCTCGAAACTCCGTAACCAAAATACCTTGGAATCTGTCGAACGAAACCGAATTCTTACTCGCTCGATTACACGAAAATATAACTACCGTCTTAATCCTATGACTCGAACAAGTCAAGGGATATTAAGAAGATTGGATTGTTATATTAAATATCTTCTGACACGAGCAAATTCTTGAATGTTTGACAGTCTATTTCGTTAGACTTAGATCAACAAGTTCTATCCCGAATAATATAATCTCAAATCTAAGAGAAAATAAAGAACAGAATATCGAAATAATATGTAAGGGACACATACCTATTGTGATTAAAATAAACGAATACTGGAATGTTAGGTGAGGTGGAATAGTAATTATGGTTGCAAACATAATTATGAATGCCACAGGCACAGGAACATTCGAGTAGGAGTTTATCGAGATCACAGTATGTTTGTGTTGTGAACATATTAAGAGAACTAATATGAAAATAAATAATAAGAAGAAATATAAATCCGAACTATCAGCGTATCGTATGTGGAGAATACGACCACAAAACTGGCAATATTGTTGAAATTCCTTCGTGAATACGACTAAGAATATGTTCGCAGAATAAAAACCATCGACTGGTTAAATTCTATGAATCAAGGAAATCAACATATTGATTTTTGATTGCCAACCAAAGCTAGTTATATGTCCTCTGTGTAATCCCTGCGGCAAAGGATATCCGGACCCTTACAGAAGGTATATCCGGACATTTGCCACTAAGTCACAGGATTCTTTATGAGGATGTATACTACTATGAACAAATCTTCGTAGTCACTTCGTATAAAAACTCACGTGAGTTATAGTACAATCAAATTGGTAAAACGGTCAAGTGTTACCAAGTTTGAAATTACGAAGTGAAGAAAGAATTGTTAAAATTCCAAAGAATATAACAGATAAAAATATATATGGATTCGGAAACCAGAAATGGTAGAATCCAACGAATATATCGAAATAGTACCCTAACTAATCAAGTACACATAGATTACACACAGGGTTCAAGCATAAAACACTTAGTTTGTATCAAAAATCTCATTTCTGCATCAGAACGGTCGAACCAGTCAGTTTTAAGTCTCCTTCGCCCGTTTTACATTTCGTTCGACCGTTTGATGTTTCCTTCGCCCGTTTTACCACATTCGCCCAACAAGAACCCAGGTTCGACCCTGGTTTTCCTCCTTCGCACCTTCGATCGGTCGAAGGAGGCCAGGTTCGCCCCTGTTGTGTGAATCTTCCTAAAAACGCTTCAAACACATTCAAAACGAGTCGAAACATGATCAAACACAGCAGTCAAGCATGCATAACTTATCCCTACAAAACCCCACCGATTTCCCCCGATAATACGTCCGTTTCAGCCCTTTCCCAAAATGGTAAAGATTATGGAAACATCACTTTCATGCATGAATAATTTACCCAATTTGGAAACTTTTGAAATCGATTCTTATTCAACTTGAAATGCTCAGTTTGTCGAGTGTTCGATCTTTTCTTATCAATTCTATTGATCATAAATATCATGCATCAAGTCTAGATCCATTAAAACCCCCAAATACCCATAGTATCATCATATCCAATCCCAACCCTAAACAACAATATTCTAACATCAATAACAATCCTATATCATGTTTCTATCATAGATATAGCAGCAAATCATTGAACAACACATAACACCACATAATACACAATTTACATATATTATTCATCATGAAAACCTATGTTAATGATAATGTTTTGATTTAGAAAGATGTTTAAAAGGTTTTTAATCATAAAAACACCCTTAGAACAGATCCGGACAATTAGGGTTAGATGAAAACGAATTAAAATGCTTTTAAAAAGGTTTAGGATTAAGAACACACCTTGGATTCTTGTTTAGATGTTGTAGATAGGTTAGATTATGAAAAAGAAGAGCAAAAACTCCTTCCTTAGTGATTAAGATCGTTTGAGAGCGTTTTGGGACGGTTAGGGTTTGTGAAATGATGAAAAATGACAAAGGTTGGTATTTATACTAATCCTCCTTCGCCCCATTTCAATGGTCGAAGGTGGTCTCCTTCGACCCTTCCACAGGGTCGAATGAGCCCTGTCTTGGTCGAAGGGAATTCTTTCAATTCCACTTCCCAGGTTCGCCCATCTTCAAAGGGTCGAACCAGGCAGTTTGTTCTCCTTCGACCATTCGAAGTGGTCGAACCAGGATTCCTTTTTAACTAGTTTTCCAGTTTGTCGTGTTCAACGCATTCTAACACATCTTAACACATAAGCATGCATCCTTAATCTATATTTGACATATTTAAGCATAGATAATCATTTACACATCATTTAAACACATCTATGTACATAATCCACCACACGATCCATAATCTACACATATACTCAATTAGTTCATGTAATGTCACCAACAACGGAACCCGGTACTAGTGTATTACCAAAACGACTCCCAATGATCCTCCAGATCATTGTACCCTGGACAATCCTAACTGGACCCGATTCAACCAACCCAGTTAAATCTGTTTATAAACGTTTCTCGCTAAGGTAGACTTAGATGTTACTAATATGTTTAAGCCAAACATGCCGGGTGTCACACCATCCCCACGTTGAAAGAATTTTCGTCCCGAAAATTGCGCAAAGCCCTAAAAGAAAGAAACGAAAAGAATAGAACGAAAAGAAAATTACCGGATGTCACATCTAACCCAAAGTCTAAATCCTCACCTGGAACTTTAAAATAATACTTAAAAATGGAAATATCCTCTTCTGAATAACCAAGTTCTAATACCATATCATTCAGCATTGTAGAAACATTACGATCAACATAATCAATATATGCCATTTTACCTCCCACATATGTACTGTCTGGAAAATTAGTCAGCTTACCACCATAATGCAATTCCACTAAAAAAAACTGATGATTTTCACCTGAAAAAAAAAGAAAAATATTATTCATCATGTTCAGCAGAGGTGATCATGACAAAGCAACCGTAAGCAACAATAACTTACGGTATTCAAGCAGAGGATTGAAATCAGCACCCTTGTCTCGAAACCTCCACATTATTGAGCAAGACGAAGACGAAGAACGTGGAAGACGAGGGTGGAAGACGAGGTAAAATGAAAGACGAGGTAAGAGGTGTATAGTTAGGGTTAAAATGATTGATAAGTGAAACAAAAGGGGTTTTTAAACGTTATAACATGAAAGGACGAAAATGCCCCTCCCACTTAACTGAGTTTTTCTTCTTCGTTAGAAACTCTGTTAAATATGGGCCAAAATGGCAATTTTCGACCTGTGAGGGGCGCTTTTGGCAGAAAAAAAAGATAACTGACCAAAGAAGCAATTTGGGCCAAACCTGAGGGGCCATTTTGGCAATTTACTCTAAAGAAATCTATGTCATAGGTATCGACTTCATTTACTGAACCTGACCATAGAGGGTACAGACAATCAACCATTGACGAGGTATGTCCCGGTTTGGTCATACCGGTCAACACCCGATAATAACAAATAACCCAGTTCTACAGAACCGACAGAATAAAGATTAAGAAACACACTTATCATAAGAAAAGATCTTTATCACAATCATAAGAGATTTACACCTGTTACGAAAGATTTTCAATCATAATGATATATCTCACTCTTTACGGTAACGTTTCACAATACAACTACAATTCACAAGGCCAAACACTACCCCACCAAGCAATATAAATAGATGAGCAAGCACAACTCTTAGATTCATTCTCTACTCTCATCTCTCCCTACTTTATACTTCTCCGCCCGCAGATATTTAATCTCACGCCAGAGGGTAGCCACATGAACAACCCAACTCCATGACGAGTCCTAACGTTGTTCTATTTTGCATTCACTTAGGTTTCTATCTGGGTTCGCCCCAGAAGATCATACCAGTCGGGTACATATTTCTTCAACCATCAAGGAGCCGCCTATTTTGAGAAATTCATAAGTTGATTTGAAATATGTATAATGAATTTAGCGTATCGATTTTGATTCGGTTTAACTTATAGGAAACCAGTGTTAAATGCTAAACTAAGTTGTGTACATAGTATTATGATGACTTGTAACATTTAAACAACAATTTGATACATTTCTATTTGTCATGTGGGAGCTTAGAGGATGCACGAGACGTGTTTTTTTGAAAATACTGGAAGAAGTGTAGATTCATGGAAGTCGTGAATGGGTACCCTTTTCACAACTAAACGAGCTTGAGGATAGAGACGCACAAACTGGTTAATTTCTATAACCGGTTCGGTTAACCTGTTCCATTGATTATTTTCATCATTTGTGCTTTAACTGGTTATTCACTTTAACTGGTTCGGTTATTCACATTAAGCGATCGGTTAATAACAGGTCATATCCGGTTAATTAATTGGTTATTTTTAGTTTTTTTAATTTTTTTTAATTCTATTTTATCTTGATTTTTAATATATAACTCGCCAAATCACAAGCCTTGGAAATGGTATGTATCTTTAAATACTTATGTGAATTTTTTTTGCATATGTGATTGATTACCTGTTGCTGCTTTTGTGTGAAATCAGTTACATAATTATCAGAATGTAGAAGATAGCTGTATGATGATGAACAATAAGCAAAACAAATCACTTTGTTACCTGGTCCATTTTAACCTCACTTGCTTTGAATTGACCCATTCAATTTGTGCCCCTCGTCAAAAATTTTAACCGAATGTTATGAGCAGAATTATAAAGGGAGAGATTATAATCGTTTGGTCTCACGTGACACAACGTGAAGACCTGGTTTTTTTTTTCTTCAAATATCTTAGTGGTTTTATATTTACAAAGCTCGCGTTTAAGGTATGTCGCAAACCATCATAAAGCGCTAACTTGAAAAAACACGCATCATATTTACAAAGTGAGACATTTTTCAGTCAATGCTGTCAAAGTTCATAATAAGCACATCATAACAGTTCATAATAAGAATGAAAACAAGATCAAATGCTTGATGCTTCATTTTAAATCCTAAATTTTTCAATTTTTTTTTACAATTTTGTTTACATTTCCCTGGCTAGTCGGAACGAAGGAAGTCAGAATATGAACAAGGCTAGATACGACGACAGCTGAGAGCCTATGACCTTGCTCTATACAGAAAATTACAAGAAACATAACAATAACAGACAGACAGACAGACACTACTCCGGTTTCTCAACACTGGATTTGATTTATATAATACTGAAAGCTAATTCTAGACCAGAGAAATCCTTAAACAGAACCAACCACATCTAACGTGGTTGATTAATCCGCTGTGGGCGAACCTTCGGGCTAACTGGTTTGGCCGGCTTCTCCCAATACCTAGCTGTCTCCACAGGCGACTTTGGCCTCCTTTCCCTCTGTTTCAGCTCCAATTCCAAACCTGATCATCATTCATACCAACAGAATCCGTTAGATTTGGATAATTGCCGTAAACGTAAATGCGCGTGTGTGATTTGTGTTAACTGCTATTCTGTAAACTCACCGTTGATAGGATTCTGCTTGGATGATGGAGCATAAGTGTGCTTCTTTTCCAACTCAGATAAAAGGAGGAACTGTTCATACTCTGATTCCATGGTTAAGGTGTCTTCGTCCGCATAAATGGAATCAGGCAGGATGTCAACAATGTCGAAATCATCTTGTGTGTTCCCAAAGAAACCGTCTTCACCGTCTTGCTGACTAAGCCAATAGTCATGGAACCAGGTGGAGGTTGTTACCAACTCCCACCATTCTGGAGAGAAATCCTCTACTTGCCGGACCGCTGCAGGGACGAACAGTGGCGCGTTTGGATTGAGTGTGGATCTTTGTGCTGAAACCATCGTCATCTTGTAGTGCAGTTAATCAAAACTACATGACACAAAATGAAAGTATTGTTTAGATGCTTCTGATTGTGTTAACTGTTAAGAGCTTCTAAGATTAAAATCGAGCAATCGATAAAATATTTTCAATTCATTAGCGAGTGATACTGATTTACAAAGGATCTCCATGTATAACAGAAACATATCAATCATTCACATAACAAGATGAAAAACTAGACAGCTAGCTTTAGCAGATTATACATATTGCACCGAATACCGAACCGATACCGATCCCGATATAATTAAACAAAACGCAAACATCGACGATGATCCGAGTCAATCAGTCAACCAGAACAGTACAAATTCAGATTAACTACGTGATCGGTAACATCATTAAAACTGTTAGAAACTAAATTACAATTTACAGATCTAATCACAGATCACAACTTAAAGCATGATATTAAGCTCAAAATCAAGCATAATTTTAGGTAATCCAAACATAAACTTCAACGATCATCCGAGTCAACGAGTCAACCAGATCAAAAACTCAAAATAACAACCAAAAGCAACATAATAATATCAGATCTACAGTCTACACATATAACTCGAATCAAACATAAATATATCATCAATCAACACAAAATCAATGAATAATATTTGCACAACATTAGATTTCTAACCGAAAAGTCAGATTATCTCCGTAATTAGCAGATCTAATCACAAACCACAACTCAAATCATTAATATTAAGCTCAAAATAAAGCAAAATTCAAATAATCCAAACGCAACCGCCGATGATCATCCGAGTCAACCAGATCACAAAACAACAAAACGAGATCAAAATCTAAAATCTAAACCGATAAATCGAATCAAACATACAATACATATATCATCAATCAATAACTTATAATAATAATAGCATAATATTATACCTTTGATCGATCGAATGATGAAAATATCTAAAAAGCGAAACGCGGTTCGTAGCTTGTGGCTCGGGTAATCAGATAAGATGTAAAGTGTATCCACACCACGTTTATTTATAGGTCAAAAAAGTCCTCAACCCGAACCTCAGGTTCGGAACCGAGCCAGATGGATATAATAATAATATTCACACAGATTAATAGCCGACGCGCTTGACGTACAAATGTTGGTTCGTGAGTGGAGGAAAGTGACTGGAAGGTGTGTGGGACCCACCTGTGAGTTGATGGATTGTTACGGGGAGGTGGACGGTTGAGATGAAAAGGGGATGTTTGATCTGACGGTGAGTTGTTTAGGTTGGAATTATTGTACGGGCCAGGGGGTAGGAAGACGACAAGCCTCGACAATTATAAGTGGTCACTCTACCACATTGGTTTAACTTTTTTTTTTTTTTCTTATTAAGTATGGTATTTTAGATTGATGAATATTTTATTATTTTTGTGATGATGAAATATCTCTTTTGAAGATTCTTTCTAGAAGGGGGACTCGGCACTCAATACTATTGTCTTTCGGGTACCGTTTTCGGTCGGTAACACTACTGCTACCTACTCAATAACTTTTAAAAACTTCACCACTCGGTAACAACTACCTGATTGGTAACGGTAATTTTTATGATTTTTCTAGTAATTTTGACGTGGTAAGGTGGGGTTGGTGGGGGATTCGGCCGGTAATACTCCCAACTATAGAAATGTTTGCCAGCACTCCCAACTTTTAAGGTATTTTCCACTGGCACTCCCAAACTAACCCAGTTAGTTGGTTCGGTTAGTTTGTTGACGTGGCATGCTGACTTGGCCATTATTGCTGACATGGCATGTTGTGGAAGATGATGTGTCATCTTATGTGTCATCCACATCAGCATGCCACGTCAGCAAACTAACTGAACAAACTAACTGGGTTAGTTTGGGAGTGTCAGTGGAAAATACCTTAAAAGTTGGGAGTGCTGGCAAACATTTCTGTAGTTGGGAGTATTGCCGGCCAAACTCTGAAAGTTGGGAGTATTAAAATCCAATACACAAGAAAAAGTAAAGTGCATTGGTGAAGTACAAGAATATAATAATAAATTATTTGTTACGGAAAACTCTTAGCTGTTATTTTTAAATTTTAATTACTGTTTCTTCCTTATTTTTTTTTTAACGGTTTCATACTTTTATTATGTTTGGAACTTGACCACGCCTAAAATGTTAAACTAAAAGGGTTGGTATTTGGTATTTTAAGGCGGAGGCATGTAAACTATTAGATATTTATTTATCTTATTTATTATCGTGTTGTTATCATTGTTTCGTTTACATTATATGAAACCTTGGTTTAAAAAAGCGTGAGGCGCTCCGAGACGTTTTGGTTCCAAAATCCGAGGCATGGGGATTCAAGCGCGAGGCAATAGCTTCACGTATGCGAGTCGCCCTATTAAAAAAATATAAAAAATATTTATATATGTCAAAACAAAGCATCACAGCTTAGCTGTTGTTACTATAAAACAGACCAAATTGGATTTCTGGGCGCCTCAGCTGCCGAAGCGCCGCCTCAAGCGTCAGGATTAAAGCGGCGTCCTAAGAGCTTCATGTATTCCGGCGCTTTTTGACAAAAAAAAAAGTGATTTGTTTGGCGCATCACGCCTCAAACGCTTTAAGCGCGCCTCAGGCGCTATTTTTTAAACCAAGTATGAAACTACGGCAAAAAAATTTTTTGGAATGTTACCCCTAGTTTTTTTTCCTAGATCCGCCACTGTCTTCATCACTTGTAATTCTTTTTCAGTAGATTCTATACTTAGCAAAATATGTAAAGAAGATATAAAACTAAAGTTCATACTGGCTTGTCAATCCTCTCTAACCCAACAAAAATAGGATCACCAACAATGACATACATAAATATATTAGGTGTTCATGTTTTTAACTATTTTATTACAGTTTTGGTCCTCTATTAGATGTCGTTAGCAAGACTCCATTAAATGTCATCATGTGCCTTGCAAATTTCTGATAACTTGATCCATATATCTATTTTAACATGTTATTTAGGTGCTGTTTATTTTTTCTGCAGGAAAAGGTCTGCAGTCTGCGGACCACATCTGCAGACATCTGCAGGAGAAGAGGTGGACCAAAGGTCTGCAGTCTGCAAGAGGAAGACTGTTTGTTTTTTAACTTCTGCAGTTTGCTGAAATAAGCTGAAATTTAAAATAAATAGTTATACAACACTGAAATAACAACAATAACGTTTTTTCAACATTTAAATTTAAATAATAGTTCTACAACACTGAAATAACAACAATAACGTTTTTTCAACATTTAAATTTAAATAATAGTTCTACAACACTGAAATAACAACAATAACGTTTTTTAAAATAAAAACAATAACACTTTTTCAACCAATTTGTTCCGTACTTTGCATTTGCATTAATTGCTCGGCAATTTCATCTCGTAATTGGGTCATATATTCTCGATCCGATGCAGTACCGTGTACCTCAACCTCTTCTTCATCAGCATCAACGTGCACATTGCTATTTCCTAACGACACATTCGGTTGATCGTATTCTGTAAAGAACTCATCGCTGAAGCCCTCTTTCCTTATAAAATTATGTAACGCAAAACATGCAATGACGATGTTCCTTTGCGTAACCAACGGAAATGGTGCCATCCTCTTCAATATGGGGAATCGGGCTTTCAAAACACCAAAAGCACGCTCAATGACGTTCCGAGGTTTTGCATGTGCATGGTTAAATTTCTCTTTATTGGTCAATGCACGTCTCCGACGGAAATCTCCAAGCCAATACCTCACATTACGATATGGAGCCATAAATCCTCGTATATGTGCATACGCGGCATCACAAAGATAATATTTCTCTGTATAGAAATACAATAAATTAAGTTATTAAACTAAGATAGAAATATTTAACAAACAATAAACATAAGCAAATAACACAAGCAAATAATCTTCTTCACTTCTTTATTAGTCCTGAACTTGTAGCCTCCATCTCGATCCACCCTTTTAATACCTCTGGAATTTCTGGCAATGCCATCCATGCCGCCCTCATGTCTGGTGACCGACCAAAAATACTGTAAGCAGCTAAAAATAGGGGATCTACCGGGTTTAACCCAACCAACTTTAGCTTCTCTGAACACTCATCAACTGTTCGCCCATCTTTGCCTTTAATCAAATATTGTAGTGCCTTTTGCATATCACGTCCTAATTCATCCTCAAAGGTAGATGATTTTGAAAATTTTGCCTTTTTCTTTGGATTAGGCTGGGTGGAATGCTCAGGAGTAGGCTCAGTAGGCTCAAAAATAGGATCGGGAGTAGGCTCAGAAAAAGGATCGGGAGTAGGCTCAAAGGTCTGATGACCAGTGTCAGCATCATCATCATCTATGCCATGCAAAACGGTGTCCATAAGCAAAAGTGGATTGGGACGATGACAAGAAGATGATCCAACCACTGATGTTTGGGTTGAGGTCCACTTGTGCATCCCAGTGGCCGCATTACCATCAAACAATTGTGCACAAAGTTCTGGAAAAGGCAATGGAACTGTTTTCAATGATCCAGCCTTTGGATGCCCCTAAACCCAAAGTAAAAAAAAAAAAAGTTATAGGTTTTGTTTATAGTTAGATGTGAAAAAAAATATTAGTCACAAACATACCTTTTTAAATTCCTCCCATTCCTCATTTGTTAAGTTAAAAGTATTTGTCTGAGCATTGTATATGTTTCCAGTTTTGTTTTTCAAATACACCCATCCTGTGTATTTGGCTTTCAGATTGTCATACGCATTTTTCATCTGTTTTTGAGTCAAATCAAGCCCAAACCTTTCCTTAAGAACGTTTCCTAACCTAATCCACGACACCTTTTGCATACTCAATCCTTTCCTACCCACCGTGTTTGTCTCTTCAATGCAAGTCTCTAATAAGCATTTTATATGCTCAGTTGACCATTGTTGTTTCTCTCCCATTTCTATTAATGAACAAACAAGGAACCAACATGAATTACTAGAACAATCTAAGCAACAATTAACAACAAATCGACTAGATTAGACATTAGAACCACCACAACAATCCCAAATGAACTACAACAAGAATCGACATATGAACCACTACAACAATATCTTAACAACAAATCGACTACATTACACATTAGAACCACTACAACAATATCTTAACAACAAATCAACAACATGAACAATTAACAACAATCCCAAATCAACAACATGAACTACGACAACAATATCTTAACAACAAATATGAACATTATGCACAAATCTGAGCAACAATTAACAACAATCCCAAATCAACAACATGAACAACTACATCAATCTCTAAACCCTAACAAATCTGAAAATAAACATAACCAAATCTGAAAAAAAAAACTGAAAATAAACTAAAAATCTGATTTAAAAAATCTGAAAATAAACAAGAAATATGAAAATAAACAATCAGATTTAAAAAAAAAAAAACATAACAAAAAAAATCTGATTTAAAAAAAAAAATCTGATATAAAAAAAAAAATCTGATATAAAAAATAGTTGAGTTTTAATATACCGTTCATGTTTGGATTGATATATACGACTCATCTAACAAACAGGTTAAGAGTTGTAATTAGATTGATTCGTCAATTTCTTGAAAAATGTAACAAGTACAGAGTACATCTTAACTTCAGATCTGAAAAAAAAAAAAAAAACGTACCTGTGTTGTTGACCGCCGGAAGAGAAGGAGAAGGAAGGAGGCAGCGGCCGGAGAAGGGAAGCAGCGGCCGGAGGGTGGGAAGCAGCGGCCGGAGGAGGAAAGGAGAAGGAAAGAGAGGCCGAGAGGGAAGGAGAGGGAAGGAGGGTGGGGCGGCGGAGGAGGGTGGGGCGGAGGAGGGAGGGGCGGCGGAGGAGGGAGGGGCGGAGGAGGGAGGAGAGGGAAGGAGGAGGGTCTGCTATGTTTTGTGGAGAAAAGAGTGGTATATGTTTTGTGGAGAAGAGGCAAAAAGACCCTAGTCCATGTCTGCTTGGGGAAGAGGTGGGGAAGAGATTTTTAGGTCTGAAGTCTTCTAAAAAACAAACGGTCTGCTGGTCACAAATGTCTGCCCGCGTCTGCGCGGCGCAGACATAAGTGATTAGAAGCTCTTTTTTTGGAATGTTACCCCTAGTTTTTTTTCCTAGATCCGCCACTGTCTTCATCACTTGTAATTCTTTTTCAGTAGATTCTATACTTAGCAAAATATGTAAAGAAGATATAAAACTAAAGTTCATACTGGCTTGTCAATCCTCTCTAACCCAACAAAAATAGGATCACCAACAATGACATACATAAATATATTAGGTGTTCATGTTTTTAACTATTTTATTACAGTTTTGGTCCTCTATTAGATGTCGTTAGCAAGACTCCATTAAATGTCATCATGTGCCTTGCAAATTTCTGATAACTTGATCCATATATCTATTTTAACATGTTATTTAGTGTCCACAATATTTAGTGTTCAACACTTGTAGCCTAGTTGGTTGAGAGCCTAAAGTTTTCTATAAGAGGCTTGGGTTCAATTCCCACTAGCTACATTTGGAGGACATTGGTGGATGGGAAATGAGGGATGACCCGGCCATTGGCTTGGGTTCGAGTCCTGATCCCGACCGGTTTTACCGACTATTTCACCGTCGTGCCTTCGGGCGGGTGAGTGGTCGGGTTTTCCCGGGAATTGGTGGCAATTGGTGGCCCGGGTACTCTCGAATACCTGATTCGTCAAAAGGGTGCCCGAGAGTGCTCGAAATTGATTCGTTGGCCGTTCAAAAAAAAAAAATATATCACCATGGACACTTGTTCTTGATTATCATATACATTTAAATAATTAATTAATGAAGACTTAATTAATGAACAGCTTCTCTGGACACGCCCTTCATGTCTGAGAACTTATTTGTCCCTCCTTATTGGAATGCTTGTTGGTTGACTCTTGTGATATGATAAGAGAGAAAATGAGGGGCTTTGTTAAGACTATAAGGAGTGGGTGGGGGGAGGGGGATGAAGCGTTATGTGGCACTTGTGGGTCCCTTGTGGGGGGAAAATAATTGTGGGGAGTGGAAGGGGGGGGGGGGGGGAAGAGGTGGGGGGAAGTGACACGTGGCATTTTTTTTTTTAACTTTGATATATAAAACAATAATAATAATAAATATTTTTAATTAATAAAAACCTAGAAAAATACAAAAACAAAACCTAGAAAATTAAAAAAATACAAAAAAAAACCGAAAAAAATTAAAGACTAACAAATCAGTTGATATTATATTTTTCCATAATATCACGCTTCATTTGAAGCGTCATCTCTAACTCGGGCCCTTGAAGATGCTCGGTGTTCATGGCGACAAATTTCATATCCTCGCGTTTTTCGCGCTGCTCTTTGATAGACAATTTGCGCTCTTTCATAGTCAACTTTTTTTTCAAACGCTTCGCGAATATTTTTTTTCTCCTCGAGCATTTTTTCTTGAATCGTATTGAACTGAATCATGGTGGCATTTAAATCTTGCAAGTCAGCGCTGTAGGCGCCGGTTGATCCAGAACCCGAACCCGAGGCAGTAGATTTTTGCGCCCTCTTTTTTGACTTATCTCGACCGGGTGGGCGACTCAATTCCTCTTCAAACTCGTCTTCATCCAAATTAACGGCTTCTACGTTTTCAGGATCAGTTTGACGTTTTCTTGACGAATTTGTTTTCGACCTTTTTGCGGAGGCAGTAGAATTTGTTTCCGACTCGCTTATCCATGCTTTCGTTAAAGCGAGCTCTTCATCGGGTGTCCACTTAAGTGGTTGGCGGTTAGCGGTTAGCGGCGGCTATTGCTTTCTCCTCCGGTGTCTTCCTCCTGTGACTTCTTCTTGCAGGGGGGTTTTACCCGAAGATGATCCCGCGACATTTTGGGGTTGTGTTTCGGGTACGGTTTGGGTTAAAGGAAGTTGTGAAGGAAGTTGTGAAGGAACGAGAGAATCATTGAATGGGAAATTCGGATAAATTTGCCCACTAATGAAACCCGCATAACCCGCGTAGTCGGGACAATGTGAAGGAATGGGTGGACGGTTTGGGATCGGGCGAACCGGTGGTGTATTCGGGTTTGGGACAAACGCGTATGGGTTGTTCGGGTCGAAGCCTCGGTTGTATGGGTTCATTTTTGGTTGAGGAAGTGTATAAAATTTGGATGAAAAGTGTATAAAATTTGGTTGAAAAGTGTATAAAATTGGGTTAAAGTGGGTGTTTTGTAGTGAAATTGGGGTAATTTATAATTTTTTTTTTTGACCGTTGATATATATAGCCGTTGGTTATATTTAATTTTTTTTTAATTGACCGTTTGAAATATGTTGGCCCAATAGAAACCCGCCACGTGGCCACTCCACTTCCCCCACGCCAGTGGGCTTCCTCCCGCCCCCCCCCCCCCCCCCCACTCCCGCCCCTCTCCACGCCAAGGTGCGGCGGTGTTACCGCCCTTCCCGCCCCCTCTCCCGCCCCCACTCCGTCTAGTCTAAACATGGTGGCCATGGAAACCATCCTTAATACAGGGGCGGATTTAAGAAGGAGGTGACGAGTTCATGCAAACCCATTCGGTTTTCGATTTTTAGTAGAAATATATATGAAAAATGAGTCATGAACCCATAAGAATAATTGGCATGAACCTATAGACATATCTTATGAGTGATTCCACGGTTAAGACTTACACCTTTTAAATCAAAGATCACGAGTTCTATATTTGTCTGCGATTTTTTGTTAAGCAAATTAGGTTAGTTTTATTTTTATTTTTATTTTTATGTTACAATTATTGTGTTTTCATCGTTAAAAGTTTAGATGAATTTCATAACTTTCAATTAGTGGTTTTTTAATTGTTTAAGGTTAATAAGTTTAAGGGGCAATTACATATATCCCCCTCCAAACTTCATAAATTACATATATACCCAAGTCAAAATTTTATTTACATATTTCCCCTTCCCAAACTTCATAAATTACATATATACCCAACTTAAAATTTTATTTACATATTTCCCATTCTCAAAAACTAAAAATATCAAATATACCCATTCTATTATTAAGCACCTCATATCATTACATGTTATAATGAATGTAACGATATGAGGGCTTAGTAATGATTATGTATGTGACCCCCGGCAAACTCCGGTTAATAACTTTTGTTAAACTAGTAAGTCTACCTTAGCGAGTCATGCATACTACGTACTTAACGGGGTCAGTCGAGTCGGTACTATGATTCTGGGAATCATCGGGAGTCGTTACGATGATCCGCGTGATCATCGGGAGTCGGTCCATAACCATGTGTACAAGGATTGGTGATTCGTGGAATCGCCGGGTTTAACGCACACACGTAAATCTCGGGTCCCGGGAATTGGTGATCGGGCAGGAACGTGTTAGTTATCGTGCATTATATGTTTGAAATCATTATGTGACTTGTCGGTATGTGAATACGTGTTTATATGTGTTAAATAGTGTTTAACGCGCCAAAAACCCGTTCCAGCACCCTATAGGCGATTAGGAGCCTGGGGGAGCCCCTAATCGCCCCACTTGATGCGAATAGAAGGAGTTTGGGGCGAGTAGGATCCCTACTCGCATGAATAGAGGCGAGTAGGATCCCTACTCGCCTGAACTGATCTGCTACTCGCCTGAAGGGCTGTGCACGGGTCAAAACACCTATAAATAGAACCCTTGACTCCCCAAACACCATTTGTGCAACCCTAACTGATCCTAAGCCTCCCACACACCTTGAGACACCTCTGGAACTTGCTTTGCCTCAAAACACACCATCACCAAGCTTATACACCCTTCTTTGATAAAATCCAAGGTGTGTTCTTCATCCTACACCTTTGTAAAGTTGTTGTTTTGGTTCCCCAAAAGTCCAGACCTTGTTTTGCTAAGTTTGTGTCTTTAAAACCCTTTGAAAAGAGTTCTAAAACAAGTCTACACCATAATACTTGCTATATGTGAAGTATTTGTGCATATGATGATTGTTGGTGATTATAACATGAATGTTTCCATGAATTTGTTGTACTTCTGATGTGTAGGTGTTGTTAGAATGATTATCTATGAGTTTAAGCTCTTGTTATGGTGTTTAGGTGCAAGTATGCATTTTGACCCATTTGGGTAATTCTTGAAGAATAGGATGTTATGATATGATTCATTACTTGTTTATGGTTAGAAATTATGCTAGGATGATGATATAACATAGAGATGATGAATTGCAACTTGTAGGAGATGAAATCTGATTGTTTCCATTTAAGGAAAGATAAGGTTAGTTAATGAAACCTAGTATTTTGCCATTTTTGGAAATAATCGCACCGAACCCGTTAGAGCAGAGATAAATTGGGGGTTTTTGCTTGGAAAGGGTTGGTTAATAGTTTAGTTTTGATATTGGGTGTTGTTACATGTTTCGGATCTGATTTGGAGTGTTCGACGCGCGAAAACGCACTACAGAGGTGCAGAGGCGAGTAGGATCCTACTCGCATGAAGCTTCATGCGAATAGGCTCCTAATCACCTGAAGTTCATGCAATTACAAATCCTAATCGCCTATATATAGGCGAATAGAGCCCTATTCACCTCAACAACTAGCAAATACAATCCTAAATGCTAGTTTGATTCCTAAATGCTACTTTTACTAGTGATTACAATCCTAAATGCTAGTTTGATTCCTAATCGCGTATAATGCTGCTGTATGTATATTTTAACATCCCGGAACATGATTTGACGCCTAGGAACATGATAGGAACCCCGGGATACACCCAATGACTTAGTAACACGTGTTCGGACCTGTTTACGCGTTAATCGGACATTATGCTAGACTAGGTGAACTATTGCGCGTATTAAGTGTTTAATTGCATATGTTGCATGATGTCTTGTATTTATCTAACACGTGGAATGTCGGGTCACCAATGGGATGTCGGGTCTTGTCTGGTACGGTCGTTTTAACAGTCAAAGGTGTTTTCAAACGTTTATGGTCATGGTCTGGACATTCGGTGACTAGTTAACCTACGGGTTATTAGTCCGGGTACTTACATACATCTTATGATAGGTCGCCGCTATTTGGGGCTATTATAGCACACTGATTTAAACTGTTTTCAAGTAACGCGATCTAAGGTGAGTTCACGGCCCCACACTTTATTGGTTTTGTTTTCGGGGTGAGAAACATGCGTATACATTTTGGATCACACATTTACATGTTATAAGTTATAAACACACGCTTTCACGTTATACTATGGCTCACACCTTATTACTATACGGTTCATCTAAGTCCCTTAGAAACCACTAATACGGGGATGTAGCGGGGAAATGTGGATAGCGCTATTGGGCCTGACAAACCCCACTCGACGGCTGGAGGCCGGGCGGGTGCATGTTGTCTCAATCACACTAGGCTTACCGAAGATGAGGTAGTCTGTAAACAAGGGTATCACACAGTCAGCAATGGTTTCGCCCGTATGAGTAACACACTTGACGCCTAGCTAGCGTACGAACAAGCATAGTATGAACAGTAACACCAACAATAACAGTAACGGTAACGGTAACAGTTTTTAAAGGATTAAAGAAACGATTATTGAAAAAGAAAAACCTGTGAACTCACCAGCATTATATGTTGACATTTTTGGCATGTTTTCTCAGGTCGCTAAGGTAGCGGTTAATGGCTAGGCGCGCACGGAGTCTTGCACGGCGTCTAGAAGTCTTGTTGCATATTAAACTGTGATTTGAAAACTGTAATATGTCTTTTGGTTGTAAACAAGAAATGCTTCTGCTGCTGGTTTATGGCTCAAAGCATAATGTTTTGGTTGTTTCATGAATGTCTTACGTATTTTCTTACATTTAGTTGTCGTTTGTTGTGACCGTTGACTTGGAAAACACGTGTGTCACGCGCCTCGCGGTAAAACCCCGCATGTGGAAATTTGAGGGGAGACAATGTAAGAGTGTTAGAACACTCGTTTCGGTAAAATAAGTTGTAGGATGCATGGAAACATTTTGCATGTTACATGTTCTTGGTGTTCATAACTTACTAAGTTGGAAAGATCATATGGGATATAAGTTATAGGATGCAAGGAATGTGTTGTATGACTTGTCGTGAATATAGTTTAGTAAAAGAATTTGGGTAAAATAGTTATTTTCCAATATATTTTTAATAGAATGGGTATATATGTAATTTATGAAGTTTTGTAGGGGGATATATGTAATTTAAATTTTGGGTTGGGTATATATGTAATTATAGTTAAAAATAGGGGGATATATGTAATTAATCCTAAGTTGAAAGGTTTTCAATTTGTTTTTTTTGTTTTCAATTTTTTTATGTAACAATTAGGTTAAAAGTTTAGATTCATTTTGTTGATCTCGATTAAATATGTGAAATTGTTAATTTGTTCTACTTGAATGATTATACGAAAAGTGAATTAGAATTAGACAATTAGTGATGTTAATTTTTTATTTGTTGAAAGTTGAATGTAATATATAGGTATGAAAAGAATTGACACTTTTTTTCCAAAGAGAACCATCAAACCTTGAATGAAGAGAACAACTATAAGTTTTTTTTTTTAATTTGCAAAGACCATCGTAATTTATTATGTGTTTTTTTTTAATTTCTAATGAAGATGTTTTTATTATTGTATCATATTTTTTTTATGTGATGAATCATAAGTTTATACCCGACCCGAACCGTCGTACCGGCCCGAAATCTTTTATGTTATGAAATTTGACCATCTAAAATAGTGAACCCACTGGAAAAAAAATCTTGGATCCGCCACTGCTTAATACTGTTTTAATTTTAAGACTACCTCTAATGGGTCCTTAGAGATCACGCTCTTAGATGCATTGGAGTGTTTTCATCTTAGGAACCTCTTAGGTGAGGTGCCTTTGCACAAGGGCATGAGTTTATCTCGATTCATGGGATAAGATGGGCTCAAAAAAAAGGTAAGGATATTTGTAGGGTTGTATATGAATTGAGGTTTTTAAAGATTTGTAATAATATTATGTGGTAGATGATATGGCAGCTAAGAACGACTAAAGGCGTACTTAGCATTGAAGATAGTAAAATAATGTTCTGCCTAACAAAAAAAAATTGTATAAAATGTTGAAACACAACTAAATTTAATAAGTGGGTTTGCTGTTATGCTCTGATATTATGAATTGTTTTTTATTTGTAATATTGCACGGGTTTTGCAAAATACCATGTTGTTGCTAGAGCTGTTGATGGGTTGTTAGATAATTAGTGAATGTTGTTGTTGGATTGTAGTTGATGGGCTTTGAGAATTGAGACATCCAAATTGTTCTTCAACATTAATATCTTTTTGTCTTAACTCCATTCTAAGCATATCTTAACATGATAAGCTCTCATAATAAACAACGTAAGATAAAAATTATGAATTTGTTTTTTTTTTCATACATGTAAGTAGTTGTATACACTTATTAAAACAATATTTTTTTTTCACTAGCTTTCCAAATGCTATTTTTTTTTGGCTAATTAGGAATATGCTATGAGGTTTACAGCTTGACCCAATAGTTATTACAAACAAACCATAATATAAAATCCAATCTATACATAGGCAACAGGCATACATCAAATGGCAACTCTATTTCCAATATCTCTCGGCCAAAGAAATGTTTATCTTTCTAGTCCCATGATCACCTATCTTTATGCCTAGAACTAGAAGCGGACACATAGTGGATTGCTACACTTGATTACACTATATTAGTCAATACTCACTGCCACAGCCACTCATCCTTTGAACAACAAATATGAAATAAATCTTTCAAGAATCAAGACATGCTTGCTATGTTTAGACTTGCGATTGAACGTGCTGACCCTCTATTCAACAAGAAGGTCTATTAGACTTTAAGGGATGTAAGGGGCGCCGTTATTATGTAAGGAGCGGCATTATTCACTCAAAGGGCGAAAATCCGAAAACATTATATCCTCGCGTCCTATGGTCATTATAAACATGTGAACACAAACACAATTGTTTGAGCACACAGACATATGGACCTAAATACAACTCATATGTTACCAGATTAACATGACTACATATCAAACCGAATTGAAAAGGTTGGTCTAACACTAACATCTAACAACCCATGCTCGAGACATGTTCTTATCAAATCTATGAATCTTGACTCAAATCTCTCGTCTCAATTTATAACCAATATATATTAACTACATTTTCTTTTGTTTCCCTAACCCGATTAACAAATAGTTCCCAAAACATGGAAAATATGAACAACCCTTTTGATTAATACGTGTAAGATTACTTCATGACGGTACACACGTGTTACCATAACACATACACAACCTTAACATTATTCCACGTGTCAACCTCATAAAAAATGCAAAACCTTCTTATCCACAAAATATAAGTATAATAAAACCATATAAATAACATTTTTAACACCATAAAGTCTCAATATATTCCAAACAATGTCAACTTCACCACCACCACTACCACCGTCTCCACCACCACCACTGTCGCCGGCACCGTCGTCAACCATACAATGGGAAGTTCTTAGTCTTATTGCCACCAATCTCAACCCGAAAACCCTAGCAACCGCCTCATGCGTGTCAAAACAATGGCACACCATCATGACCACCGACCATCTATGGGAACACCTATGCACCACCCACTTCCCATCCATCACCCACCTCCGTTCCACCACCGTCCTATCCCTCCCATACCACCGTCTCTACAACCTCGGCTTCACCGCCACCAAACGCCGCAAACCACCACCACCACAACCCTTCCTAACCCTCCAAAACCTCCTCTTCATCATCACCCTGACCACCTCAACCTCCTCTACAGTCACCATAATCACACCCGGCACCGCACTCTCGCCCGAACCAAAATCGCTCTTTCGTTCGATTTCGACGTAACAAATCATAAAAAAATGGTTGGAACTTGAAGAGTTTGGTGAAACAAGGGTGATTTGGAATATTGTGTTGAGAGGGTTTGAAGGGGTGTTTTCTATGATGGATTGTGAAGGGAGAGGAGGGTTTTTTTTCGGGTGGTGATGGGTGGTTTACGACGGAGTTACCGGTGGCGGGGTGTTGTTGTGGTGGTGGGTCGAGTGGGATGGTGGCGGAGATGCGGTTGGCGGTGAGTGGTGATGGGAGGAGGAAGGTCGTGGGAAGTGTAAGTGTAGGTGTGTTGAGTGTTGTGAGTTGGAGATATGTTTGTGTTGATGATGGGCTTAGATACTTGCAGCATTTTCTTCAACCTTGTCATGTGTTATATGATATAGGGGTTAATTAAGTTGTTGCATGTAAATGTTACTTTTTTGTATTATGGTTGTATCGTTCTCTTAAATATATTTAAGAGGGTGTTTGGGTGTCTATTTTTTCTCCTCTTTTTAACTTATGACTTATCTAAAAAGTCAAAAGTAAAAAAAAAAGTGTGTGGGTAATTGTTTGAAAATGAGCTTTTGAAAGATTTTGTCATTTGAAAAGGAGAAAGGAGAAAGGAGGAAAAAGTCATAAGTTAAAATTTGTGACTTTTGGGATTAAGAAGCTTTTGAGGTAGAAGAAAGAAAGGAGAAGGAGAGAAAAACATGCTCTTATTATGTAGTTGTTTTATACTTGTGTTAAACAACACCTTTTTAACATGACCTGGTTTAGAGGATGCTGGATAAGTGACAGGCTGGCAGCTAGTTGGCTACTTAAAACTTAAAAGTTCAACAGCCAGCGTATCAGGACTAGCCCTAATGCCTTTGTAAACTAGGCAACCGTCTAGGGCCTTCAATTTTTCTAGGTTATTTATGCGGTCGCCTCCAATTTTAGACAGTGGCGAAGCTTGACCTGAAACTTCGGGGGGTCGAAAACCAATTTCGGGGGGGGGGGGGCGTCTAAACCGTATATAACAAAAAATTTCTATACGAATACTATATAATTGAAACTTCTGAGCGAAAATTTGGGAGGGGGGGGGTCGGCCGCCCCTCCCCTCCCCTAAAGAGCCCCGCCACTGATTTTAGATCCATAGTTGTACGATGATGATGTATCAAAACAAATCTTACAGATCGTTAAGATATCTTCCAAACTCCTACGGCTTGAAATATATGCATTCGAACATTTAGTAGCATTGTTATACATACGGTACAGGAGTAAACTAAACACATTTAATAGAATCTTAATTCGTTTATCAGTTGTATGATATTCGTAAGATGTTAGAAGGAAATTATATAGGATAATAATGTAAAAGGGCCTCACTTTTATAGTTTGGCTTGGGCCCCTAAAATGGTTGATCTGTGTCTGGACTAACTATAAACCTTTTAGCTTATTGTTGGCAAAAGTAATCTAAAGGGGTCACAACTTTTTAGTTCGCTTAACGCCTCCAAAAATGTTGGGCCTGCTTTGACCAGTATGTAGCCAAGCGAAAAGTTTTTTTTTTTTTTTTTTGGTATGTTGAAATTATGATGGTAATTCATATGTTTGGGTTATTAATTGTTTGGGCCTTCATTTGTGGACTTATTGATTTAGCCCAATGATGTTGAGGATTATTATTCTTGGCCCATATATAAAGGCCCATGTGAGCTTATATTAAGCTCGTGTTATTTACACGAGTTTGTTGAGTTATTATTATAGGGTTGTGTTTCCACCGTTGGATGATATTTGATCTAATGGCTTTGGTTGATTGCACACGGATCGAAGGAGAGATGCTATATAAAGGCTGTTTTGTTATTCGTGCACATTATTCAGTCTTCGTCTAGGGTTTCATATTATTGTTTCTCTGTATTGTTCTTATTCTTCTTTACACAGAAGAATAGAGTCTGTATTCTGGAGTTGTATCCAGAGGTCTTGAGGTTATCAATCTGTGATAACCAGGTGTTGATCGTCTGTTCGATCGTTGGTCTTAGTCTGTAAGTATTTGTTTCATTATTGTACTTCTAAATCTATAGTATCAAGTGATCTAAACAATCAGTTGATTACTATAGTTATTGATTTAGTATCTCACTAATTTGTGAGATTCAGGGTTATTGGGGGGGAGTTTTTCAGGTTTGGGTTAAATAAGAGTTTCGTCACCGTTTTGTCGCCTAAACCTTGTGTTCTGTGTTCTGAGTTTATGTTGGCTCAATGTTATTGTTTTGTTGAGTGTTGTATCTATAAAATTTTACATGGTATCAGAGCCTTAGGCTCTCTTATCATTCTTGGTATTTGATTCTGGTGTCTTCCGCTGTGTGTCTTGGTTTATTGTGTCTGTTGTCTCTTGGTATTTTTTTGGTCAAGGATCTGATCTGAGTCATAGATCTGATCCTCTCTCTTATAGTAGATCCATTTACATATAGATCTATTCTATCATTCTTGTCTGCTGTTCTTTCTTTGGTATTGTTTTGCAGGATACATGAGGTCAACCATTGTTGGCAAGGATTCTTGTGATGATTGAAGTGGATTGGAAATTTATTTTTCTTCAATTGCTCTCACAACTTTATACCCTAAGTGAAGGTATAGGTTATGAGTTTGGCGATCCCTAACTTGGAACCCCCTCTTAGTGAGATTGTTCCTGTTTTTTCATTGTCTGGTTTGTTGTGTCTAGGTGTCCTTGGCCGGGTTAGGGTGGACCGGCATTGACTCTGTCTTGTTCTTGTTGATTCTTGTGTGTCTTGTCTGTTTGCTTGTTGATTTCTCTTGTGTTGTCTATATAAGTATATATACATATATAGTTAATAAGGGACTCCTGTGTTAATGTAACATCGCGAATTTTTTTTTCCCAAATTTTAATATGAAAGCCCTTATCTTATGTAATTTTTTTTAAGTGTACTTAAGCCTTTAGTTTCTCTTCCAAACTCACAACTTATATATATATATATATAGTAATAATAATAATAATAATAATAATAATAATAATAATAATAATTATAAATAATAATAATACTAGTCAAAACCCAACCCAAACCAAACTTGAGCCCAAATCCAACAACCCAAACCCCTTTTTCTTTGAAGATTTTCGGCCCAACAGATAAGGCCCAACACAGAACCAGGCCCATCCTCCTTCCCTCCCTTTCTATTTAAACAAAAAAAAAAAGTGCCTCTCACCGGGTTCGAACCGGTGACCAAACCCACAACACCCACACGCGCCAACCACCTAGCCTAGACCTCACTTTTGATTTAATCCCACCCCTATTTATATTTATCCCTTTTCAAAACAAACCAAACTCCTCCTTCTCTGCAACAGTGTCGCAGAAAGCTTTAAAGCTTTGATTTTTTTTTACGCGACCTGTAAGGAAAAGGAAACAATTCCTAATTTATTTTGGTCAATGATTATCACACATTAAGTTACCATTGCTATAATCAATCATCTAATTAGCCCTTTAATCACGTGGTTGACTGAGCGAGTCAAACCTTTCCAATTCGACGATCCGGAACCTAGCACTATAAATTGATCATTCCTAAACAATCCCAACTCGCCAATACATCTCTCTAAATCCCCAATTATTCTTAAAATCCTCTGTTCGTTGGTTTTCGTTCGTATCTTTGACCAAGCCGTTGACTCACCAATCGAGCTTGTTTCTGTATTGTAAGTTTCAATTTTTTGTTAGGGTATGTTCATCGGCCATCAACAAACAATAACCCCATAGTTAATCGGGTTATTGTTTGTTAGAAATAATTATTACTAACCTAGGGCTCGATTGGTGTTAAATTGGGGAAGAACACAAATTGGTTTATGTTATTTATATTTCAAAAACAAGGAATAAACACAACTGATCATACAGATCAGGTGGTTGTGTCTGTGGCTCGCATGCTGACCCACGCGGGTTCGAGTCCCGGGTCAGACTAATCTTTTTATTTATTTTGTTTCTTTTTCAAACAATATATATATAAATTACATTTAAACTTATAAATTCATTTTTAAATATCAAAACCCTTTTATAAATTCAAAAAAAATTATTTTTAACAAATCTGATGTCAAAGCTTTATCTACAATTTTTATTTTTCTGAAATTCATTTATTTAATATTTTTAATAATTAAATCAATTTTACACTATTATATTTATAAAAATCCATTAAAATATCAAAACGATCTTATAAATTTCCACAAAAATTATCCTAAGTTTTTTATAACATTAAACTTTTCAGAAATGATTTTTATTTCTGAAAAATCATTTATTTAGTATTTTTAATCAATTTTTGTTAGTTTTAATCATAATTAAATCATAATAAATCCAATTTTTAATATTTTTGCACCAAAATTTTATACAAATTATTTCTGATCATTTAGAACAGAAATATAATTTTTAAACTAATAATTCCTTAATTTTAATATTTTTAAATATTAAAGTTAAATATTGACAACTTTTAATAAATAGATTTAATAATCTATTTTAAAGAAAATAATTTTATAAAAATTATTTTTATACTTTAAACACATTCTTGTGACCATCTTAAATTTAAATTTCATAAAAAGATTTTTGGTTATTTATTTACTAAATTTCTCTCAATTGGCGAATATTTTTAATAATAATCAAACGAGCGTTTATCCCCAATTCGAAGCCCTAGAACTTATACATTTGTAGACTTGATAGACTTAGACATATTTATTACCTTATTTTAGGGTGATACTTGATACATTTGGTCAACACAATTATCCAAATTTCTCAACAGATATAACATTTTACCAAGGTGAGTTTTACATAGCCCTTTTATTTATCACCATTTTTTGGGGTGAAACATGTTATAACATTATCATTGCAATTCAATCATCAATGTGTCTATGTGTTTTCTATGTTGCATTATGTCTTGAGCATGATTAGAGTAAGCACCATTCTAGCATAATCATTAACTCCGTACAAGCCGACGGTATACATTGATAGATCTATTGGACTGACAATCCCACCCGGATACGTGCCTCCTACAAGGGTTACGTGGGTGTTTGTTATCGCATAACATATTCAATTGGACCATGAGCGTATGGTATGTATCATTTTATAACAGTCATCAGGGTTGATTATGCACTCGATTTATTTCTAGTATGTTCTCACATATGGACTAGATTGACATGACACATGAATTGCACAACATTTTTTTTCATTCATCAAAAACCTATGTAATTCTCACCAACTTATGTTGACCCAAAATACTTTCAAAATTAACATGTTTCAGGTTCTATTTGCTTGAAGATTTGAATTGATGCTTGAAGATACGTGTATAGATTTATTCAATTTGATGTACAAATTCTTAGAACAATTGTATGTAACTTATTTAAATTATTTAATGAAATTTATATTATACCATGTGCTACTGAAAACAATCATCAATACGTGGCACCCCGATGTTTCCGCCATCGGTTGGGGTGTTACAGATTGGTATCAGAGCCAGGTTTATAGGGAATTAGGTTATTAGAAAATAATCTAGTCTATAACCATAGGATTTAACCAGTACTTGCTTCTTTTACTTGCTATTCTCTATCTCCCTCCTACTTCATATCCCTACTTTCATTCCTACAAGAAGGTTGCTCTCCATCAGTGGATCTACTCTTAGACTAATAGGACAAATTCCTCAGGTTTTAACCTGAACCCCCTTGAGATCTCGTCGAAGTTCTAGATTTTAATAACGAACACGTGCAATCTGGAAGGGTGAACGCCTGTATTCTGAGTCTTCTGTCTAGGCTGGCATTGCGCATATATCCCAATCAGACGAGGGACCCGGATGCCTACCTGGGAATTCTCGGGATGAGTGTTCACTTATAGGCTAAAGCATGTCTTCATATGTTATTAGAATTTGGAATCTTTGATAAGTCAACGTTTTCATTTATTCGTTTTAATTAATGAATAAATGATTACATTCCTTATATAACCTCGTTCACTTCATTGTGTCCCTTACAGATCATGTCTCCACGTCGCAGCACTCTCCTTAACAATGGTGACAATCAAGAGGAAGTGAATAGCAACGTCCACAACACTAACCACATTAATGGGAGTAATGCCCAACTAGCTGCGATCCTTTCCCAACAATTGGCGCAACAAATCACAACTCTGGTTTCTAACTTGTTGACTCAAGACATCCAAATGGATGGGAATGGCATTGGGAAATGGCGTCGGGAAATCACGGAAGGAATAGGACCTTAGTTCGGAAAGGCAAGAAAACAAGTTTTGTGGCCGCATTAACTACCAAGAACCAGAAGCGTAAGACCAGGAATTTTGCAAAAGACACCACTACCCCACCCAACAAGAAACAATACCGCGGGAAGCTACCTAAGTGTGACACCTGCCAGTATCACCATCCAACCCAAGTGCCCTGCCGTCAGTGTACCAATTGTCAAAGGTATGGACATCTTGCGGACACTTGCCGAATCCCTGCTACAAACGCTCTAGATGCTCCAAATAACCCACTTGAGACCCTCCAGTTACTTAACAGCAAACTCTACCATCTGAAAGATGTCTATTTTTCTCTTTAAATTCCATGTAATGACATTATTATTTTCAAGTAATAAAAATTCGAGTATTATTATAACATCTGTGTGCATACTTGTTTGAATGTGAACTAATTGCTATATCTATAATCATACTTGCTTACTTGTACAACAAATAGTTGACTACCAAAACAACCTACTTAACGATTGGTAGAGGTCATCATGTCTTTCCAACAGTCGGGAGAGGCCCTACCACCTGCTCAACGACTGGAGGAGACTATCAGACCTGCTCAACAATCGGAAGAGTCATAGAAGGACGCAAAACCCTAATGTAAGGTAAATTGGGGATTACGGTCCGGAACGTAATCATGAATTTACAGGTACGTTAAGGTGGTGTGAAATTCTATCAAGATTTTTGGTAGTTAACCAAATGTAAACTCTAGATGTCTAGTAGTTCATTTAGTAAATCAACTCACACGTAACACGCCTCCTATCCACGCTATTCATTGTCTTGCCCTAACATAAAATTCTTCAAGTCACACTCGTCCTAATTTTTATCCAACCCCCTCCAACCCTGTGTTTTCAATAACTTCGGGACGAAGTTTCCAAAAGTTGGGGAGACTGTAACATCGCGAATTTTTTTTTCCCAAATTTTAATATGAAAGCCCTTATCTTATGTAATTTTTTTTTAAGTGTACTTAAGCCTTTAGTTTCTCTTCCAAACTCACAACTTATATATATATATAATAATAATAATATAATAATAATAATAATAATAATAATAATAATAATAATTATAAATAATAATAATACTAGTCAAAACCCAACCCAAACCAAACTTGAGCCCAAATCCAACAACCCAAACCCCTTTTTCTTTGAAGATTTTCGGCCCAACAGATAAGGCCCAACACAGAACCAGGCCCATCCTCCTTCCCTCCCTTTCTATTTAAACAAAAAAAAAAAGTGCCTCTCACCGGGTTCGAACCGGTGACCAAACCCACAACACCCACACGCGCCAACCACCTAGCCTAGACCTCACTTTTGATTTAATCCCACCCCTATTTATATTTATCCCTTTTCAAAACAAACCAAACTCCTCCTTCTCTGCAACAGTGTCGCAGAAAGCTTTAAAGCTTTGATTTTTTTTTACGCGACCTGTAAGGAAAAGGAAACAATTCCTAATTTATTTTGGTCAATGATTATCACACATTAAGTTACCATTGCTATAATCAATCATCTAATTAGCCCTTTAATCACGTGGTTGACTGAGCGAGTCAAACCTTTCCAATTCGACGATCCGGAACCTAGCACTATAAATTGATCATTCCTAAACAATCCCAACTCGCCAATACATCTCTCTAAATCCCCAATTATTCTTAAAATCCTCTGTTCGTTGGTTTTCGTTCGTATCTTTGACCAAGCCGTTGACTCACCAATCGAGCTTGTTTCTGTATTGTAAGTTTCAATTTTTTGTTAGGGTATGTTCATCGGCCATCAACAAACAATAACCCCATAGTTAATCGGGTTATTGTTTGTTAGAAATAATTATTACTAACCTAGGGCTCGATTGGTGTTAAATTGGGGAAGAACACAAATTGGTTTATGTTATTTATATTTCAAAAACAAGGAATAAACACAACTGATCATACAGATCAGGTGGTTGTGTCTGTGGCTCGCATGCTGACCCACGCGGGTTCGAGTCCCGGGTCAGACTAATCTTTTTATTTATTTTGTTTCTTTTTCAAACAATATATATATAAATTACATTTAAACTTATAAATTCATTTTTAAATATCAAAACCCTTTTATAAATTCAAAAAAAATTATTTTTAACAAATCTGATGTCAAAGCTTTATCTACAATTTTTATTTTTCTGAAATTCATTTATTTAATATTTTTAATAATTAAATCAATTTTACACTATTATATTTATAAAAATCCATTAAAATATCAAAACGATCTTATAAATTTCCACAAAAATTATCCTAAGTTTTTATAACATTAAACTTTTCAGAAATGATTTTTATTTCTGAAAAATCATTTATTTAGTATTTTTAATCAATTTTTGTTAGTTTTAATCATAATTAAATCATAATAAATCCAATTTTTAATATTTTTGCACCAAAATTTTATACAAATTATTTCTGATCATTTAGAACAGAAATATAATTTTTTAAACTAATAATTCCTTAATTTTAATATTTTTAAATATTAAAGTTAAATATTGACAACTTTTAATAAATAGATTTAATAATCTATTTTAAAGAAAATAATTTTATAAAAATTATTTTTATACTTTAAACACATTCTTGTGACCATCTTAAATTTAAATTTCATAAAAAGATTTTTGGTTATTTATTTACTAAATTTCTCTCAATTGGCGAATATTTTTAATAATAATCAAACGAGCGTTTATCCCCAATTCGAAGCCCTAGAACTTATACATTTGTAGACTTGATAGACTTAGACATATTTATTACCTTATTTTAGGGTGATACTTGATACATTTGGTCAACACAATTATCCAAATTTCTCAACAGATATAACATTTTACCAAGGTGAGTTTTACATAGCCCTTTTATTTATCACCATTTTTGGGGTGAAACATGTTATAACATTATCATTGCAATTCAATCATCAATGTGTCTATGTGTTTTCTATGTTGCATTATGTCTTGAGCATGATTAGAGTAAGCACCATTCTAGCATAATCATTAACTCCGTACAAGCCGACGGTATACATTGATAGATCTATTGGACTGACAATCCCACCCGGATACGTGCCTCCTACAAGGGTTACGTGGGTGTTTGTTATCGCATAACATATTCAATTGGACCATGAGCGTATGGTATGTATCATTTTATAACAGTCATCAGGGTTGATTATGCACTCGATTTATTTCTAGTATGTTCTCACATATGGACTAGATTGACATGACACATGAATTGCACACAACATTTTATTCATTCATCAAAAACTATGTAATTCTCACCAACTTATGTTGACCCAAAATACTTTCAAAATTAACATGTTTCAGGTTCTATTTGCTTGAAGATTTAAATTGATGCTTGAAGATACGTGTATAGATTTATTCAATTTGATGTACAAATTCTTAGAACAATTGTATGTAACTTATTTAAATTATTTAATGAAATTTATATTATACCATGTGCTACTGAAAACAATCATCAATACGTGGCACCCCGATGTTTCCGCCATCGGTTGGGGTGTTACAGTTAAGATCTGGGTGGGCACCTATGAGTGATGAACCCACTATCTGAACACTGACACAGCTTCGTCCTATTAGGGTTTTGTGTCTGCTGTCTGCTTTGTTGATATATTCTATTTGATATTGTTTGTCTTACTTGTTATCTGATCTCCTGTGTTCCTGTGTGATTGATTGGTTATGTCTGGACAAGGAACAGAAGGGCCACAGGGTCCTCAAGGGCTTCAGGGTCCTCAAGATACTGGTCCTTCTGATCTTGTTAATGTGACTGGTACTCTCATAAGTAAATTGGATATAAGTGATCCACTTTACTTACATCCTAGTGATACCAGTGGTCTGTCAATTATCTGTATTAAGTTGAAGGGTACTGATAATTATTCTGTCTGGTCTAGTTCTATGAAACTTGCATTAGAAGCTAAGAATAAATATGGTTTCATAGATGGTTCATGTATTAAGCCTAATGATAATGGAGTACTTGCTAGACAATGGGATAGGTGTAATTCGGTGGTCTTGTCCTGGTTGTTAAACTCTGTTAGTGAAGAACTGTATTTAGGACAAGTATTTTCTAAACTTGCTAGTGAAGTATGGTATGACCTAAAGAAAATGTATGATAAGGTAGATGGGTCTGTTGTGTTCAATTTGTATTAGAAAATAAATAGTGTTAAACAAAATGGGAGTACTGTGTCTGAGTACTACCACAAGTTAAACACTATGTGGAAGCAATTAGATGCTATTCTGCAAATGCCTACTTTCACTTGCAATGCATCTAAAGACTTCAATGACTTTAGTGCTCTTATAAAGTTAATGCAATTCTTAATGGGTCTTGATGATGTCTACCAACCAGTTAGAACCACCTTGTTGACCAGAGAACCATTACCTAGTATAAAGGTTGCTTTCTCTGTTGTATCTAGAGAGGAGTTCATAGAGGATCCAGTGGGACTTCTAAGGGACAAAATGTTGCTTTTATTTCCAAAACTAATCGGTTTTTTGATAATAAAAGGAAAAATAATATGGACCTAATCCAAATCTTAAGTGCTCCCACTGTAATATGTTGGGGCACACAGTTGACATGTGCTATGAACTGGTTGGTTATCCACCAGGTTTCAAGAAGAAAACTAGTGGACAAAATGTTAAGAGTAATGTAACACCCCAACCGATGGCGGAATCATCGAGGTGTCACGTAGTGACGATTGTTCAAAAGCTCATGGTACTAAAATGTAAATATTTTATTATGAATATTGTTTTACATCATGTGAAAATAAATACACAACAAAGATTGAGATAGTTGATTGATTTAATCTAAGTCCAAAGTCCTATGTGAAGCGTCAAGCCGCTTATCCTGAAACATGCACGAAAATAAATTTTGTCAACATATGATGTTGGTGAGTACTACCTAGCTTTGTACATATAGTATAAGTTTGAAAAGTGTTACAATTCATGTGTCTAGCATCACCAACGCATTATGTAAACACGCAAGTAACCAAACAAGACAAAGATCAAATGTAAAGTTGATAAGATGAAATTGATAATGAGCACCCTAACACGTATCAAGTGTAAAAGAGCACCATAACGTAAGTTATGTCTAAATGAGCACCGTAACATAAGTTACGTCTATATGTAAAGAGCACCATAACATAAGTTATGTCTAGATGTATGATTTTGTACGTAAGCTACATTCATGTTCAAACATAAGGCACAAGATAAACAAGACACGTATATGAATTGTAAATGAAGAAAATGTATGTGTAACTGAATGTGAAAGTTTTGTATACTTGTGCATGAATCACCCCAAAAGTGTAAAAACGAAAGAGGGGATAAGTAATACTCACATTAGCAAGGTGGTAAGTCTTGCGGAATTAAATAAATGTAATCCAACGTTGCCAAGTATCACCCTATGTATAAGGTAACAAATAAGTCTAAGTCTATCTAGTCTATAAGTATTTTCTAGGGTTCCGAATTGGGGATAAGTATTCGTTTGATTAATAAATTAAACGTTTAATAAATAAGAAATTTGATAATTAAATAAACAAAAGTCTTTTTGTAAATTTTAAATTAAAGATGGTCACAATATAAAGTTTTAAGTGTGAAAATAATTTTTAAAAAATTCTTTTCTTATAAATAGAATATTAAATCTATTTATTTCAAATTGTCAAAATATAACTTTAATATTAAAAATAATAAATTTAAAGAATTTTTAAATTAAAAATTGTATTTCTGTTCTAAATGGATAGAAATAATTTATATAAAAATTTTGGTGCAAAAATATTGAAAAATGAATTTATTATGATTTATTTATGATTAAAACTAACAAAAATTGATTAAAAATATTAAATAAATGATTTTTCAGAAATAAAAATCATTTCAGAAAAGTTTAATGTTATATAAACTTAGAATAATTTTTGTGGAAATTTATCTAATCGTTTTGATATTTTTATAAAATTTTATAATTTAAATAGAATAAACTTGAAATATTTATTATATATATTAAATAAATAATTTTTGGAAAACTAAAAATTGTATGTTAAACTTTTCTATCAGAATAACATATAGTAATTTTTGTACAATTTATAAAGAAGTTTTAGTATTTTAAAACCATTTTTTTTAAAAAGGATATAATTACTTAGAAGGGTAAACAAAAAAAAAAGCTTGTAGCTCATGGGATTCGAACCCGGGCCATTGGCCGGTTGGTGGGTCTGAGCAACTGGGCCTAACCAACTGATCTGTGAATCAGTTGGTGATGAATTCTGTTTCGTTTTAAAGTTAAACAATACGCATCAGAGTCTTCTTCCCAAATCGTGTCTTATAAACCCTAGTTTCTAATCCGGTTAATCGGGATGATAGAGGCCGATTAACCATGGGGCTAATGGTTAACATTGGCTGATAAACGTGCAGAATATAATCAATTAAACCATACCTCTAGGAATAGCTTCAAAACGAGGGTCAACTCTAAAGTCAAACAGCGGCGATTTGCAGATTATAAGGAGGTTTTAGGATAAATTGAGGGTGAGGGTTTTATCATTGGCGAGTATAGACTGAGGAGGCAGGTTTAATATATAGTGTTCTCGTTATTTTGGAAGGTCACGAATGGTTGACTGAAATACGCGTCAAGATCCTAAAAAAGGCATGATTAGGATGATTAGTTGTTGTAGCATTAACTCCTGATTGTGTCGGTTCAAAAACAGTCAAAATGGTTACCAAAATTCACGCCTATAATCGCGTTTGATTGTCGGGTCGGATCTGTGGTCGGGTCTGATAACCGGGTAGCAGGGAAAGGTGTATGAGGGTTGTTGTTTGCGTATAAAGAATTTAGAAGTCCTGATAATAACAAAAGCCCCTTCGTGGCCTAGTGGTGGTGTGCGTGTGTTGTGCTGCTGACCCGGCTTGTGACACGGGTTCGAGTCACGGCAGCAGCAGAATGTTTTTTTTTTTTTTTTTTTAACAGAGAAGAGGGGCAAGGGGAGATGGGCCGGTTATTGGGCTGCGGTTTGGGATTGCTGTCTGGGCTTCGAAAATCCACAAGGAATGGTTGGGTTGGGCTTAGGTGGGGGTTGGTTTAGGTTAATGGATGGTTTATTTAGTTTAATGTTTAAACCAACATATTTTTTTTTATTATTATTATTAAAAAATAAAAATAAAAATAATATAAAAAGAAAAGTGACAGATGTCACAGCATCCCCTACTTTTAGAAACTTCGTCCCGAAGTTATTAGAAACATAGGGTTATGGACGTTTGGGTAAAAATTAAGATAACTGTGGTTTGGAAAATTCGAATGATTTGGATAAGAGGTTTGATAGGTGTGAGTTAAGGATTTTGGATTAGGTTCGTCTCAAATAGTAAGGAGAATAAGAATCTAGTAAAACACTAAACTTCAAATTTAGGAATCCTAAGATGAATGTATGAGTTGATTGACTATAAAAAGACCAAATGAACTACCAAGTAAGTAGGGTTTGTTCCTGGTTCGACTTCCAGTCTCACTTTCGATGCATCATTAGTGTTTATATATAGGGTGTACCGCAGCTAACCCACCACACCTTTGATACATCGAAAGTGTACTTGACGTCTACCAAGAACTCTAATAGAATTTCACACCACCTTAATGTACCTGTAAATTCATGATTACGTTCCGGACCGGAATCATCAATTTACCTTACATTAGGGTTTATGTCCTTCTATGATCCTAATCTAACAACACATTAAAGCAAATAAGTTTCACAAGAATATGACACAACAAACACGTTGGGTTGCAATGAGACGTTATCAACGAAATGAGGCTATGTAATAATGAGGTCAATTACATTGGTTTGCAACGACTTGCAAGCATAACAAAATTTAAGTATGGGCTACCACCCATCCGGGGAGCCCTTTAAGTGAAGTGTTCGTTTTAGTTGAGCGGATAAATGTAGTAGTTGTCTTTCATAGGTCAACATGCAAATTGATAATACACACATGCAAGCAAGTTTATAAGTACGACAACCATTAAGTATAAGTGTTATTTTAGTGGCCTATTGAAATAGCTCATATTTGGCCAACCATGTTTTACGAGTATAATGAATAGTTAAATGTTCAATGAATAGTCAAATTAAGGAAAAATCAAGTTTCATATAACAAACAATGATGTTTTTTTTTTTTTTAGAAAAGTTCTGTAGGATCAAGTATCAAGTTTTTAGTAGTTTAATTTCATGGAATTCAAGTCCAAATGTTTCAACAAAATGTGAGATAGAGTCCTTAAACTTCTACGATTAAAAAAACGTAACCAAATATGATAAATTTCCAACATGCGTTCGTACACAATAGTATGCAAAGAATTTCTAGATGTTATATGCTTATGAGTCCGACTCAATTGGGTACAAAATGATAATAGGATCAAGAAAATGAAAACACAAGTATTGGATTCTTGAGTCTTAAGAAGATTCCATTCATGGCTTAACCAGTGGGATTAACGTCATCCTGGCTGTTTGCTTCGTTGATGTTGATATTGAAGGCTCGTCCATGTGCCACCTGGTTTACATTATTCAATTCAGGGCATCGATGTCGCATGTGGTTAGGGTCTCCACAATTATAACATGCCCGGCCGTTAGTAATCGGCAGTGGTTCCTGGGCAGCTGTTGGATGATTATCTTGTGTCCTAACCGTTACATGACAAGTAGTGGCAAAGTGCCCAAACCTTCCACATCTGGTGCATTGACGACATGGAAGATTTGTAGGGTGATGATACTTGCAAGTGTTGCATTGAGGATGGATTCCCGTGTAGGCTTTCTTGATAGGAGGCTGTGTCACAGGATCCACAACAGCGTGGTTCTGATTATCGCCCATTCGTTTCTTAGAGTTCGAAGAAGTAGTGGCGGCCTTTGCTAAAACAGTCTTAGATCGTTCAACAGTATTGATGGTTTTCTCAGTAGACGTCTTGGTGCCCTTCCTAACCAAGTTTCCTTTCCTTACGTGTTTGTCTGTCAAAGTGGCTGCAAGCTGGATGGCTTCTTTCACCGTAGTGGATTTGCCTCCAGTGACAACGTCTTGAATCAGGTCAGGTAATCCCTCGATATATTTCTCGATTGCTCGAGAGACCGGGGTGACCATGTGTGGAACCAATATGATGAGTTCATGATATCGAGTATTATACACAAGATTCTCACCACTGTCTTGTTTGAGCTCACGAAACTCATCCTCCAGTTTCCTGATTTCGTTCCTAGGGCAGAATTTAGCGATCATGAGTTCCTTAACCTCAGCCCAAGACAAAGATAATGCAACATCAGCGCCCCGATTGCGCTTTTCGCCATTCCACCAGGTTAGCGCCCCCTTTTGAAGGACACTAGTAGCATAGCGAACGCGGAGTTCATCAGGACACTCGCTGTTCACAAAGGTGCTCTCCATACTTTCAAACCATTGGAGGAGGCCAGTAGCACCCTCCTCACCAGTAAATTTTGTGGGGTTGCAGGAGTTAAAGTGTTTAAAAGTGCACCGAAATTGAGTCGCACCCCCTGTGTTGGCACTGTTACTATTCTGGGTTATCTCACTGACAAGATTTGGGATCACTGCAGCAATCTGCTCAGCGACTAAAGATGCGAGGCGACGATCAGAACGTTGTCTAGGAGCACGAACAGTGCGTTGGCTGGCATCACGGAGCATGCGGCGAGCAGACATCTATGAGGTAGTCAATGAATAATCATGAGATTTAGAAAATGTAAGTGTATAACCGTACAGATGATTATGAAAGTATGAACTTGTAAGCAATATATGAAAATCATGAAATACAAAATATTGTATATGAAACGAGAGAGTGTTATTGAAAAGCTTGCATAAAATGCTTGGAGTGCCCTTGTCTAGCTGTAAAGCCCAACAAGAACGTTGACTTTTCAAAGGAATTGAACCCAATGGTGATCAAGGAAGACATGCTTTAGCCTATAAGTGGACACTCACTCCATGAATCCCCAGGTAAGCATAACAGGCCCGTTATTGGATTTATGCGCTATGCTTGCCTATGCCAGAAAACCCAGTGTACAGGCATCCACCCTTCCAGATTGCACGTGTTCTATCACACTCATTAAAGCTCAACAACTTTGAAGGAGCAAAATAAGGGTAGGCAACATGCCTAAGAGTGTCTTCATGAAAGGTACTACTCCCGTCCCATGATGATGTAGACCTTCCACTCCTTGTAGGACACCATCTTTATGCACCGTGATGAAAGATGAGAAGAAATGGAGAAAAAGGGAAAGATAGAGGAAGGAAAGTAGAGGGAAATGAGGGGTAAGGTAATTTAGGAAATATTATGCATGAAAGTTAAAGTTCGGTTATAGTCTAGGCCATCTTATCTAATAACCTAGTTCCCTATAACCATGGCTCTGATACCAATCTGTAACACCCCAACCGATGGCGGAATCATCGAGGTGTCACGTAGTGACGATTGTTCAAAAGCTCATGGTACTAAAAATGTAAATATTTGATTATGAATATTGTTTTACATCATGTGAAAATAAATACACAACAAAGATTGAGATAGTTGATTGATTTAATCTAAGTCCAAAGTCCTATGTGAAGCGTCAAGCAGCTTATCCTGAAACATGCACGAAAATAAATTTTGTCAACATATGATGTTGGTGAGTACTACCTAGCTTTGTACATATAGTATAAGTTTGAAAAGTGTTACAATTCATGTGTCTAGCATCACCAAGGCATTATGTAAACACGCAAGTAACCAAACAAGACAAAGATCAAATGTAAAGTTGATAAGATGAAATTGATAATGAGCACCCAAACACGTGTCAAGTGTAAAAGAGCACCATAACGTAAGTTATGTCTAAATGAGCACCATAACATAAGTTACGTCTATATGTAAAGAGCACCATAACATAAGTTATGTCTAGATGTATGATTTTGTACGTAAGCTACATTCATGTTCAAACATAAGGCACAAGATAAACAAGACACGTATATGAATTGTAAATGAAGAAAATGTATGTGTAACTGAATGTGAAAGTTTTGTATACTTGTGCATGAATCACCCCAAAAGTGTAAAAACGAAAGAGGGGATAAGTAATACTCACATTAGCAAGGTGGTAAGTCTTGCGGAATTAAATAAATGTAATCCAACGTTGCCAAGTATCACCCTATGTATAAGGTAACAAATAAGTCTAAGTCTATCTAGTCTATAAGTATTTTCTAGGGTTCCGAATTGGGGATAAGTATTCGTTTGATTAATAAATTAAACGTTTAATAAATAAGAGAAATTTGATAATTAAATAAACAATAGTCTTTTTGTAAATTTTAAATTAAAGATGGTCACAATATAAAGTTTTAAGTGTGAAAATAATTTTTAAAAAATTATTTTCTTATAAATAGAATATTAAATCTATTTATTTCAAATTGTCAAAATATAACTTTAACATTAAAAATATTAAAATTAAAGAATTTTTAAATTAAAAATTGTATTTCTGTTCTAAATGGATAGAAATAATTTATATAAAATTTTGGTGCAAAAATATTGAAAAATGAATTTATTATGATTTATTTATAATTAAAAATAACAAAAATTGATTAAAAATATTAAATAAATGATTTTTCAGAAATAAAAATCATTTCAGAAAAGTTTAATGTTATATAAACTTAGAATAATTTTTGTGGAAATTTATCTAATCGTTTTGATATTTTTATAAATTTTTATAATTAAAATAGAATAAACTTGAAATATTTATTATATATATTAAATAAATAATTTTTGGAAAACTAAAAATTTTATGTTAAACTTTTCAATCAGAATAACATATAGTAATTTTTGTAGAATTTATAAAGAAGTTTTAGTATTTAAAACCATTTTTTTTAAAAAAGAGAGGATATAATTACTTAGAGGGTAAACAAAAAAAAAAGCTTGTAGCTCATGGGATTCGAACCCGGGCCATTGGCCGGTTGGTGGGTCTGAGCAACTGGGCCTAACCAACTGATCTGTGAATCAGTTGGTGATGAATTCTGTTTCGTTTTAAAGTTAAACAATACGCATCAGAGTCTTCTTCCCCAAATCGTGTCTTATAAACCCTAGTTTCTAATCCGGTTAATCGTGATGATAGAGGCCGATTAACCATGGGGCTAATGGTTAACATTGGCTGATAAACGTGTAGAATATAATCAATTAAACCATACCTCTAGGAATCGCTTCAAAACGAGGGTCAACTCTAAAGTCAAACAGCGGCGATTTGCAGATTATAAGGAGGTTTAGGATAAATTGAGGGTGAGGGTTTTATCATTGGCGAGTATAGACTGAGGAGGCGGGTTTAATATATAGTGTTCTCGTTATTTTGGAAGGTCACGAATGGTTGACTGAAATACGCGTCAAGATCCTAAAAAAGGCATGATTAGGATGATTAGTTGTTGTAGCATTAACTCCTGATTGTGTCGGTTCAAAAACAGTCAAAATGGTTACCAAAATTCATGCCTATAATCGCGTTTGATTGCCGGGTCGGATCTGTGGTCGGGTCTGATAACCGGGTAGCAGGGAAAGGTGTATGAGGGTTGTTGTTTGCGTATAAAGAATTTAGAAGTCCTGATAATAACAAAAGCCCTTCGTGGCCTAGTGGTGGTGTGTTGTGCTGCTGACCCGGCTTGTGACACGGGTTCGAGTCACGGTAGCAGCAGAATGTTTTTTTTTTAAACAGAGAAGAGGGGCAAGGGGAGATGGGCCGGTTATTGGGCTGCGGTTTGGGCTTGCTGTCTGGACTCCGAAAATCCACAAGGAATGGTTGGGTTGGGCTTAGGTGGGGGTTGGTTTAGGTTAATGGATGGTTTATTTAGTTTAATGTTTAAACCAACATAATTTTTTTTTATTATTATTATTAAAAAATAAAAATAAAAATAATATAAAAAGAAAAGTGACGGATGTCACAAGTAACATGTCTAACAGTGTTAATATGTCTAGTAGCAAACATGGGGTGTCCCCTGTGACTGCTGCCAGTAGTTCTTCCTTACCTTTTTCAGCAAAACAAGTGTCTAAGCTACTGAGTTTGATAAGTCAGAAAAATGGGAATGATGCTCAGTACTCCAATGTTGGAGGTAAGAGTGTCATCCTAAATGGTTTTTCCAGTATGTCCTGTCTGTCTAAACTTGAGAAGATCTTTAAAAAAATTTCAAGTTGTTCTAATTTTGTCAAAACACTTATAAGTCATAGTTGTATATCTGATTCTGGTGCAAACCAACACATGACTAGTGAGGACAAAGACATGTATAATTGTGTTGATGTATCCAGTTATGACTTAAAAGTTAAACATCCAAATGGGACAAGTGCTAAAGTGTCTAAGATTGGTGATATCAACCTTGCCAATGGTGTTGTGTTGTATGATGTTTTTTATGTTCCTGACTATTGTGTCAGTCTTATGTCCGTTCATAAACTTGCTAAAGATAGTAAGTTGTCTGTATTATTTGATGAACATAGTTGTTATATCCAGGATTCCAAGTGCAAGAGAATCCTGGTGACTGGTAGACAAAGTGAAGGTCTATATTTTGTTGGTGATAGTGTAAGTTCATCCAATGTTTGCTTTAATAGCACCTGTGACACTGAGTTGTGGCACAGTAGACTTGGTCACCCCTCTGAACAAGTCCTAGCTATTTTAAGGGATATCCTTGGTATTAATGTAAAAGAAACTAAACCATGTGAGATCTGCCATAAGGCAAAACAGACTAGGTTACCCTTTCCTCTTAGTGACCATAAAACAAAAGACTTAGGGGATATAATTCACCTAGATGTTTGGGGTCTTTATAGGGTTACTAGTAAGGAAGGGTATAAATATTTTCTAACTGTTGTTGATGATTATTCCAGAACTGTTTGGTGTTTTATGTTGAAAAATAAAAGTGAGGTGTTTGAAAGTATAACTGAGTTTTATGAACTTCTCAAAACACAATTTAAGAAGTGTGTAAAGATTTTTAGAAGTGATAATGGTATTGAATTTGTGAATAATCAAATGCATGAGTTTTGTAAATCAAAAGGTAGTATACACCAAACTACTTGTGTATATACACCACAACAAAATGGAATAGTTGAGAGAAAACACAGGCATCTCTTGAATATGGCTAGGGCATTGTTGTTTCAGAGTGGGTTACCACTTAGATTTTGGTCTGAATGTGTTTTAACTGCTACTTATGTGATAAACAGGCTTCCCTCTTCTGTGTTGTTAGGAAAGAGTCCATTTCAGGTAGTATATGGGTTCCCCCACCCTCAGTCACTTAAAAAACTTTGGATGTCTATGTTTCAGTACAATGTTAAATGAATCAGATAAGTTGTCTAGTTGTGCTGAAAAGTGTGTCTTAATAGGATATTCAAATGTTAAAAAGGGTTACAAGTTATGGAATCTAGAAACTAAACAAGTTGAATATTCTAGGGATGTTAGGTTCTATGAAGAAATATTTCCTTTCAAAAACAGTTTAGAAAATATAGAACCTAACATAGTCTTTGAAAATTTAAATCATGTTAACTTTTTGATAATATTGAAACTAGTAACATTGAAAGTAATAAAGTGACTAAGGGGTCTAAGCTTCCCAATGATGAAGGGGGAAACAAAGGTTCTCAGGCTAAGTCTACTAGTCAGCAACCATGATTCATTCCAGGGCTGACAGTGACTTTGACCAACCGCCCAACCCAGGTGGTAGTGAACCTGAGAAGGCTGACCAAGATGTGGATATGGCTAATGATGATACCATTCCACCTGAGGGAAGTAGTCTTAGGAAGTCTAGTAGAGTGTCTAACTTTCCTAGAAGGTTTGATGAATATGTGGTTGAAGGGAAAGTTAAGTATGGTGTTGAAAATGTTGTTAGCTATGCAAACTTGTCTTTTGAAAACAAAAGTTTTATTTCTGTATTGAATAAAACTGTTGAGCCTTCATCTTACTATGAGGCTGCCAAGGATCCCAAATGGGTTGAGGCAATGAATAGTGAGATGGAAGCATTGCATAGAAACAATACCTGGGTCATGTCTGATTTGCCTGTTGGTAGAAAACCAATAGGGTGTAAGTGGGTATTTAAGGTTAAGTATAAGTCTAATGGTGAGGTTGAGAGATACACGACTAGGTTGGTTGCCAAAGGTTACAATCAGAGGGAGGGGCTTGATTTTGGAGAGACCTTCTCTCCTGTTGTAAAGATGGTAACCATTAGAACTGTTATTAGCTTAGCAGTTCAAAATAACTGGAACTTGTATCAATTAGACATTAATAATGCTTTTTTGTATGGAACCATTACCGAAGATGTGTATATGGTTCCATCAGAAGGGTATTACTCTAAGGATGAAACCAAAGTGTGTAAGTTGGTTAAATCCTTGTATGGGCTTAAACAAGCTCCTAGAAAGTGGAATGAAAAATTGACTAATGTATTGATTGAAATAGGTTTTAGTCAAAGTGTTTGCGATCATTCCATGTTTGTCTTGTCTAAGGAAAATGTTTTCCTTGTGTTGCTTGTTTATGTTGATGATATTATCATAACAGGAAATAATGTGTCTGAGATTGAAAGGGTTAAACAGTTTTTAAGTATCAATTTTCTTATTAAAGACCTGGGAAAATTGAAATATTTCCTAGGCATAGAAGTATTGTATAATGATTAGTCTTTGTGTTTAACCCAAAGGAAGTTTTGCCTTGAACTTCTTAGTGAGTTTGGGTACTTAGGGTGTAAACCTGTACATAATCTAATTGAGCCAAGTTATGTTATGAACACAAAGAATGTTAAGAATGATAATGTTCTTGATAACATAACATGCTTTCAAAAGCTGATTGGAAAACTTATATATTTATCTTTGACTAGACCTAACATTAGTTATGTTGTTCAATGTCTAAGTCAGTTCATGCATCAACCTACCAAGGGACACCTTCAAGTTGCTTTAAGGCTGTTAAGATACTTGAAGGAGTCTCCTGGAAAGGGTATTTCATTTTCCAAAAGTGAGAACTTCTAGATAATGGGATATGTTGATGCTGACTGGGCTAAGTGCCTGGTTACTAGAAAATCTGTTACAGGATATTGTGTTTTCCTGGGAAATTCTTTGGTTTCCTGGAAAAGTAAAAAGCAAAACACTGTCTCTAGATCTTCAGCCGAAGCGGAGTATAGAGCCACGTGTTCTGCATCATGTGAGTTAATGTGGCTTTAAAACTTGTTAAGTGAATTAAAAGTTGAGGTTAAGTTGCCACTTAAGTTGTTTTGTGATAGTAAAGCTGCAATTTCAATTGCAGCTAACCTTGTGTTTCATGAAAGGGTTAAGCATTTTGAATTAGATATCCATTTTCTTAGAGAAAAGATATCTAATGGGATAATTGAAATAGTTAAGGTGGAATATGAGAACCAGGTTGCTGATGGTTTAACCAAAGGTCTTAGTATACACCAACATAAAAAATTTTGTTTTGATTTGAAGATGATTGACATGTTCAAACATATGAATTAAGGGGGCGTGTTGAAATTATGATGGTAATTCATATGTTTAGGTTATTAATTGTTTGGGCCTTCATTTGTGGACTTATTGATTTAGCCCAATGATTTTGAGGATTATTATTATTGGCCCATATAAAGGCCCATGTGAGCTTATATTAAGCTCGTGTTATTTACACGAGTTTGTTGAGATATTATTACAGGGTTGTGTTTCCACCGTTGGATGATATTTGATCTAATGGCTCTGGTTGATTGCACATGGATCGAAGGAGAGATGCTATATAAAGGCTGTTTTGTTATTCATGCACATTATTCAGTCTTCGTCTAGGGTTTTCGGCTAGGGTTTCATATTACTGTTTCTCTGTATTGTTCTTATTCTTCTTTACACAGAAGAATAGAGTCTGTATTCTGGAGTTGTATCCAAAGGTCTTGAGGTTGTCAATCTGTGATAACCATGTGTTGATCGTCTGTTCGATCGTTGGTCTTAGTCTGTAAGGTAAATTGGTGATTGCGGCCCGGAACGTAATCATGAATCTACAGGTACGTTAAGGTAGTGTGAAATTCTATCAAGGTTTTCGGTAGTTGACCAATTATAAACCTTAGTTACCTGGTAGTTCATTTAGTCCATCAACTCATTTCTTTTAGGACTCCTAAAACTTAATGCTTTGCTAGATTCTTATTCTCCTTGCGATTTCAAGACACACCTAATCCTACCCTCCTATCCAAATTATTTGAAACAAGATTTTTCTATTCATGTCGTGTCCTAACACAAAACTTCCAGACCACACTTATCCTGATTTCTACCCAATCACCTTCAACCCTGTGTTTTCAATAAACTTCGGGACGAAGTTCCTAAAAGTAGGGGAGACTGTAACATTTCGCATTAAATTCCTTGTACGTTACGATTATTATTAATAAAACGTCAAATTTCATCATTTATCGTCCTTTTAAAAATATTTCGTGACGTATTTGGACCCCTTATACTATACTATATACTTATAACATCTAAATATTGTGGAAATAATTATCAAAAATTAAAGGCTTGGGCCGGGGTTCGAACCCAAGCCCATAGCCGGTTCAATATACACACACCACACGACCAGCTGGTCTACACCACATACTTGGTTAACTTTCAACACATTTTAATTATATAACATATTTGAAATCCTAACAGTTGACTTGAAAAGTCAACTGTGAAGAACAATTAACCATAATTAACCCTTACAAACGCGTTTAATCCCTGTCAAGACTTAATTTTTGATTTCTTTGACTGATTCGCGTCCATTACACGCTGAATTGTGGTAAAAAAAACATTCCAATTATACACTATTATCGCGTCACCACGTTTAATACGGTCAAACTTTCCAATTCGCTAACCCGAGCCCTCCCACTATAAATTGAACCCTCCAGTTCACCCTAAACTCGCCGATTTATCCTTCCACATCTCCAATTTCTGATAAAAATCATCTTTCAAAGCTTCAATTCGTTCGAGTTGACTTTTCTGTTTGACCATTCAAATAACACGAATTCGTTTTTGTAAGTTCTCTTTTGTTGATGGGTTTTGTTCATCGGCCACTACACAACAATAACCTATGATCAATTGGGTTATTGTTGTGTAAATCAGATTATTGATTAAGCTAGGGTTCGAAGGTCTTGAATTGGGGAAGAACACGTTTGCAGACATGATTATATATTTAAAACGAAGGGACGCGGGTTCGAGTCCCGTATCCCACAAACTTTTACTTTCATTTTTAAAAGAATTATAAATCAGTTTTACGTATACTATATAATTAATTTCAAACCTAGTTTATTCGTTCTTAGGGTCTAGCCCAGTTGGTGGCTAGGCTTGTGATTAAAACGCGAACCGGTCCCAGACCCGGGTTCGATTCCCAGCATCAACAAAACATTTTTTTACCATTTAAGCTTTATACATATTCACCTATATTTTTTTAAAATTAGTTTTAAAATACTAAAACTCCTTTATAAATTCTACAAAAATTACTTTATGTTATTCTAGTAGAAAAGTTTAACATACAATTTTTAGTTTTCCAAAAATTATTTATTTAATATATATAATAAATATTTCAAGTTTATTCTATTTTAATTATAAAATTCTATAAAAATATCAAAACGATTATATAAATTCCACAAAAATTATTCTGAGTTTATATAACATTAAACTTTTCTGAAATGATTTTTATTTCTGAAAAATCATTTATTTAATATTTTTAATCAATTTTTGTTAGTTTTAATCATAAATAAATCTTAATAAATTCATTTTTCAATATTTTTGCACCAAAATTTTATATAAATTATTTCTATCCATTTAGAACAGAAATAAAATTTTTAATTTAAAAATTCTTTAATTTTAATATTTTTAAATATTAAAGTTATATTTTGACAATTTGAAATAAATGTATTAAATATTCTATTTTTAAGAAAATAATTTTATAAAAATTATTTTCATATTTAAAACTTTATATTGCGACCATCTTTAATCTAAAATTTACAAAAAGACTTTTGTTTATTTATTTATCGAATTTCTCTTATTTATTAAACATTTTATTTATTAATCAAACAAATACTTATCCCCAATTCGAAACCCTAGAAAATACTTGTAGACTAGAAAGACTTAGACTTATTTGTTACCTTATATATAGGGTAATACTTGGCAACTTTGGGGCTACACTTATACTTTTTCTCAAGACTTAATACTTTACTAAGGTGAGTTTACGTAACCATGTTTATGCAATTCTTTATCCTTGCAACATTATACTTAAGCAATTCTACATACATGTCTAGTTGTAAACTTTATTGCCTCATGATTTAGACAACAACAACAGTTAGACTTACGCTTCAACATACATAATCATTAGCTATGGCCAAGCCGGCGATACTCAATAATAGATCTATTGGATTGACAATCCCACCTAGATTCGTTGACCATCTTTTATGGGGAGCGCGGGTGATTGTTATCATTCCAACATGATATTAGGGTGAACCGTGGGTGATGGGATGGACCTAAACTAGTCGGAGGTTTGATTATGTGCATTCAACACTTCATGTTTATTCATGTAGACTTAAACTTACGATAGACATATGAATTGCTAAACTTTTATTCTTAAACTTAATTGCTTGACATGGCTTATGTATTCTCACCAACTTCTAGTTGACCCCCCCCCATTTTTACAACTCAATAGGAAATAATGATGCTTGAAGTATAGAGCTAGCATGAGAAGATATTTTGGAGTTTTATGCTTTGTTTGATTTTTGGATGTACTAGATTTCATTCAAGACATTTAATGTAATTCAATATTGTATTAAAGGATTATGTAAACATATGTATTACCATGAGCTACTGAACAATCGTTCATACGTGACACCTCGATGTTTCCGCCATCGGTTGGGGTGTTACATATAGTTATTGATTTAGGATCTCACTAATTTGTGAGATTCAGGGTTATTGGGGAGAGTTTTTCAGGTTTGGGTTAAATAATATAACTCTGCATGCTATGTAATGGAACTTAAATGTTTCAATTCTAGGAATAATAAATTGTAAGTTAAATAAAAGAATGTTATGAACTAAAAATTCAAATCAACTACACAACAAACTTCATTAGCTAGATCATGCACCTGTAACATAAGAAAACTACAATAACCTCTTTTCCACGGATGTCTCAAAAACTTTCTAACATTGCCTTATTGTTCAGTAATTTAGATTATTGTTATTAGGTGATATACATTACTTATCTATGTCCACAACACTTATTTATTATTTAAGAACCAAGCACCATTATGGCTTCAAGTTAAGTGCACATATACATGAAGGTTTATGGCTTTAACACGATAACCTGACACGAACCTATACGATTTTAACAGGTTTCGTGTCTATAAAAGGTCGACACGTTAAGATCTATTTATTTTCGTGTCGTGTTCGTGTTGACTTGTTTCGTGTTCGTGTCTTAATAGGTCTTAACGTGTCTTATTGTGTTTCTTATCATGTATTGTCGTGTCTTATCGTGTTAACTTATTTTACTAGATGTTCCTTATCGTGTTTTATGGTGTCTTATCGTGTTAACATGTTATACACAGGTTCGCATTCGTGTTTGAAAAAAATGACACGATTAAATTTAGTGTCGTGTTCGTGTCTTAACAGGTTTATGTAACACTAGTTTTTATCCCGGGAGCGTCCCGTGTTGAAATATCTAACATAACATAATAAAATATATTATTATTATTATTATTATTATTATTATTATTTTAAACAAATCTCTGTCATAAGTTATCATATTCAAATATAAAAAAAACAAATCTCTAGGCCGGGGTATAAATCTAGTGCCATTACAAATGAATTCGGAAGATTGTAATCGATCATTCTAAAAAGAACTAACATGAAATAAGAAAAAAAAAAGTTAATTATTGAAATATCGAACGCATTAGTCTAAGGTTATGTGATGCGTTAAAAAATTATGGGTATATGATCAGGTATGTAGTTCGGGTATTTGGGTATGTTGTTTCGGGTAATCGGGTCGGGTATCACCTAATACCAGACCTGACCCAAACCCACAATTTTTTTAAACTAATCCCAAACCCGACACAATATCTGTCGGGTTACAAAAAATAGTCATTTTTTTCTCCGTTTTTTATATAACACTATGGTACTCGTTGGAAAGATAATAAAACGCTCGTTAATTTGGTGTAATCTTTTTCTTTAAAAAATCACGTATATAAAAGATATTAACGTTTAAAAGTTATGGGAGAAAACACGAGAGAGAAAATAATAAAGGTTTAATATTTAGATTTAGTAGATTAAGTATTTAATAGATTAGGTTAAATCATATTTATTTCTTTTTTTAATTGGTTTAGAGTTGTCACATCACATCCTATGTGACATCTCTCAAAGGAGAGATTGCATAAGAGTATGACATGTATGATTAATCCCTTTGCAATATATATATACTAGTTTTTATCCTCGGGGCGTCCCGGGTTGAACTATCTAATATAAAATAATAAAATATATTATTATTATTATTATTATTATTATTATTATTATTATTATTACTATTTTAAACAAATCTCTGCCGTAAGTTATCATATTCAAATATAAAAATAAAAAACGAATCTCTGCGCCGGGGTATAAATCTAGTGCAATTACAAATGAATTCGGAAGTTTGTAATCGATCATTTTAAAAAGAACTAACATGAAATAAGAAAAAAAAAGTTAATTATTGAAATATCGAACGCGTTAGTCTAAGGGTTATGTGATGCGTTAAAAAATTCATGGGTATATGATCGGGTATGTAGTTCGGGTATTTGGGTATGTTGTTTCGGGTAATCGGGTCGGGTATTACCTAATCCCAGACCCGACCCAAACCCACAATTTTTTTTAAACTAATCCCAAACCCGACACAATACCTGTCGGGTTACAAAAAATAATCATTTTTCTTCCGATTTTTATATAGCACTATGGTACTCGTTGGAAAGATAATAAAACGCTTGTTAATTTGGTGTAATTTTTTTCTTTAAAAAATCTCGTATATAAAAGATATTAACGTTTAAAAGTTATGGAAGGAAACACAAGAGATAAAATAATAAAGGTTTAATATTTAGATTTAGTAGATTAGGTATTTAATGGATTAGGTTAAAGATTATAATAGATTAGGTTAAATCATATTTATTTCTTTTTTTAATTGGTTTAGAGTTGCCACATCACATCCTATGTGGCATCTCTCAAAGGAGAGATTGCATAAAAGTATGACATGTAGGATTAATCCCTTTGCAATATATATAGATATAGATATAGATATAGATATAGATATAGATATAGATATAGATATAGATATAGATATAAATATAGATATAGATGTTATGCCAGCCCTAGGTCTGGTTCACCAAATCTTCCAAAAAAATTGAAACCGATTTATATCCTGCTTAATTGTGGATATAATGATTTATAACTTTCCACCCATTTCCAACATATTTTTTTATATAGAATGTATTTAATTTAACTGTTTCATGTAAAAAAAAAGAGTTCTTCACTTCAAAATTATATATATATATATATATATATATATTAATTGTGTGACACTTGAATAGTGACTCATGGATATCTTGCGCCACTAGCTAACTTGCGCAGATTAAAAGATGCACCGGAGCATTATGCTACAAATTTTTTCTTTTCGGAAGCTTACAACTTTTTCCACTACTAAGAAATAGTTTTTTTTTACAATACACCCTATGCTTTACATAGAGTTACATGTTTACCCTATAACTTTTGTAAAAGTTATCATACATTTCTTTAAATGCTATGAGTTATTTTTTTTTACCAACTAATTTACACAACATTGATTTTAATTTGCCGGTTTCTAATTGTAATTGGTGTTGTACTTAATGATACCTTAACAAACCAAGATACTGATCGAATTTCCTACATGTAACGAATCGTAATGATACCGATTGAATTACCGACTCATCGTACAAGAAGGTGCGAAAAAGTCACTGCGCGCCGCACAACGCGGCCTTACTACGACCCTAGTTACTTTGATAAGAAACTTGACACCCACTGAACATCGTAAATGAGATTAAAAACTGATACCAAGTAACCTGTACCTCAAATCTCAATCGGGAACCTCCACCAACAATCTCACACCGACTCAACTTCATTCCTCTCTCTAGCTCTCTCTCTCTCTCTCTCTCTCTCTCTCTCTTATCTCTTTCTTTCTTTTTCACATAGAAGAAACCTATACCGTAGATCTAAAAGTGAAGGAAGGGCCTGGATCTAATTTCATTAGTTCCTATCTGCTTTTATTTACTTTGCATTGCATTGCATTGTCTGTAAAGGGAAATCGACCATTAAATTCTATTCAATTTTACATTTACAATTCTCTCTCTCTCCCTTTATTATTATTATTATTATTATTATTGTTATTATTATTTTTATTATTATTATAACTAGAACAAGATCTATACAATTCTCTCTAACCTTGCAACTGAATCCAACTTTGAGCAACTAAGGTTCCATCCATCCTTTTCTTTATATTTTTTTTTTACTTTTTATTCCTCATTTCTTTTATCATTCATATGTGACTGTTCATATGTATTCATCCTTGTGTATGCTGCTGCTAATTATGATGATGATAATTTAATCTTGTTTCATTATTATATCGGTCTATTTCTTATATCACAGAGCAGATTTCCATTAGTTATTTGAAGCCAGCCAGGCGCTCACTCCACCAGTTTCTTAATGTAAACAAATTAAATTAAATTATTCACTTTCTATTGGTTTGGTTTGGTTTGGTTAGGTTAGGTTAGGTTAGGTTGTTTGATTTTATCGTCTTAGGCTGCGGTTAATATTTAGCATTTTCGGCCGAATAAACTAGCATTATTTGACCCGTCTTTACGCTAAATTTGTTTATTTCAGCTGGTATTAAATGTATGGTTTTGACGATAAACAATCTTATAAGTAGGTTACCTGATTTTCACTAGACAGTGACTTGATTTCACAATAATCAGATGACCGCTTAATTATAAAATCCCATTCAATTTTCGCTTTATTTTTAGAATAAAAACTGGTCAGTTTTAGGCGCTAATTGCTGGAAATATAGGTTAGTGCGGGATAATAAATATCCACACTTTCTTATAGCTATAGCCGAGACTTCTGTTGATGGAATGGGATAGACAAAGTGGCTCGATTTAAAGTAAGCAACAAGAGGCAATAAGGTCCCGATGTCTCTCTTTATTAATCAATACGTGTCACACTATTGCTATGTATACAAAATCCTGTTTTTGTTATTATTTAACCCATTTTGTAATCTTTTCTCCATTTTAGTCTCTTTCCATGGATGAAACAGCATCCTTTCAAGTTAAATCCTTCTTTGAATCAGCACCTTTACTGAAAGATGCTGACAACATAAGCAAAAAAATAGCCCAATTTATTCATCAGAATGCTTCTTTATCAGGCATGTTCGCTTAATCTCAATATATATTTTTAATCTTCTGCTTCTTCAATTGTTTGTGGAAGTTATATCGAATTGTGTTGTTAGGAAGTGAGGGACCTAGAAGGGTTGTATGTGTGACATCTGACGATACAACTGTTCCTTTAGAGCAACGGTGTGTACGTTACATTGATAACTTTAGCTCTGGACATAGAGGAGCAACTTCCACCGAGTATATTTTCTAACCGTTTAGAGATGAGACAGTACCCAAATTGACTCAGTCATAAGTAAACGTATCAAAATTGCTACATCTAAATTCTATACATACGATAACGTGGATTTTGTTTTATGTTGTGCAGATACTTTTTGAAATCTGGATATTCAGTCATCTTTCTCTATAGGAGGTGAATATGTTTTCATGTATATATAGTAATGTTTCCTGTTTTGTTAAGAACTTTGATGTATAAAATATGAAAATGATAATGAGTAATCAACTGGTTTGCATTTTAACATGTTTTCGAATGGCCATATTACAAGTAGCGCATTTGAATTTTTTGGTGATACAAATATTTAATCATACTATTAACGATTTAGTTATATAAACTTTTTGTAGGGGAACCTGCCAGCCATATTGTAGATCACTTCCAGATAAGCCGCTGCTTGAATGCTTCAAGCTCGCCAGTGATTCAAGTATACAAGGTCTTGCTTAATCGTTGGTTATCATAAACAAGTGAATATAAATATCTAGAGCTACATTTTATTTAAATTTCCAGCTACTGAATAAAATCTACTCCAATTTATAGTGCACGAGTCACACGCTGAAGCGGTTAAGAATGCAATTAGTGGTCATCACGATGTAGGAATCATCTATCATTTTAACATAACTTTATTTTACCAATCATATAATTTAAAATAAAACTGATTCATTTGTTTCATTTCATCTCAGGCTGTAACAGGAGGGTACTTGCTAAAACTTCGTTTCACAGCCATATTTGAATATCTCCAGGTTAGCATAGAGAGTTGTACATCATGCATCAACGTCGTTACTTGCATAAGTTCAACAGATTAATTAATTAGTTAATAGTTATTTTAAAAACCCAACATTTAGTTATAAATTATTTGTTCAAATTCGAATGTTTGATACAGTTGACTATATGAATCATTGTTCTTTTTTTTTTTATATCGCAAAATAACATCATTGTTTTGGAAATGATAAAAAGCTCTATAGTAAATCCAGAAAAGTGAGTGAGAACAATTTACAGAAATGTAAATGAAAAAAAGAACTTCCTGGTTGGCATTTTTTTTGTTTAAAATCACTCTGTTCTTGCAAAATGCAATACTTTGTTTTTGTTTTATACTAACTATTGTTACTTTGTAACTTGAAGGCCAAGTACAATAGTTTGAGAAACCAATTTTGTCTTCAATAAAAAGCGAGTATGTAATTGCTAATTTGTAAACTATGAGCAGATTTTAAGGTTGATTGCAACATCAATGAAGATCCTTGGGCCAAATGCTATGTTTTATCTCGCAGCTGCTGTATCTGACTTTTATGTTCCATGGGAGAGCATGGTAAGCTTAATTGACTCAGATGCATGTTTTGATATATTCCCTTCCCTCTCTCAAAAGAAGCTGCATATTTACTGCTCCAACCCCTATCCGTTGTAATGATTTTTTGCTGTTCATATATGTAAAATAAAACGTAATTCTAGCTTCATTTTATAGGCAGTTCATAAAATCCAGTCAACATCTAGTCCTTTAGATATGCGGCTTGCCCAAGTCCTGAAAATGCTTGCGTTTTGCGTAAAGAATGGGCCCCCACAACATTTTGTGTATCATTTAAGGTATATGACTTCCATAGTACACTTTTTTAAACTGCCCCTTTAGGTTTCTCAGTATTTAAGGGATTATTATATAAAAAAAACAAAACAAATATTGAACTGTTTGCTGCTTACAGTTAGAGACAGATAAAGAGATTCTTCTAGAAAAGACTGACACCGCTCTTAGAAAGTACAAAATGCATGCCGTAGTTGCGAGCGAGCTTTTGACTCGTAAAGAGGTAGTCATATTGGTCTCTGAAAGTGGAAAAGTGTCGGTATATCGTGAAACCGACCAATCAGATGTTGAATCTCCCCTGATCAAACTACTTGTAGAGAAACATTAAACTTACATCATGGAGAGGCAAAATACATGAAGAAAATAAAATGACCAGTAATAAGACTCTAAACTACTACCGACTAAACTAGAGAGGCAAAATACATGAACAAAATAAAATAAAGACAAAGTGCAATAGATTGTTGGCGACGTCCATGGCCCATGAGAAGAGGCACGTATCATAACAAAACCAACGATTCACAAAAACAGAACTGATCAACTGGTCCCCTTGGATTTGAGGATAGGCACAACGCTCCTGCAGGACTGTGTTCATAACAGTATGCTATATAGTGTTTGTACTATCGTGTAAACAGTAAAGTAATCTTGTTGAGTAAAGATCAAAAATCTATATTTTATCCCACTAATATTTGTTTATTAATAATCTTATATAGCTAGGGACTATGAGTTACATGAATCAAACTACAACACAATTCAATTACAAAGAGTATTTGATGAAATAAAAACACCTTCCTCATTTTATACCTAAAATGATACTCCCTCAACTGAAAAAACATAAAACATGAAAAAACTCCACTTTATTTAATAAGTGAACTTCTCCATTTATACAGTTGTATCATTGTATAAGTACTGCAGATTGCATGGAGGGAATGGATTATTTGTTCATAATTTCTTCTGTATTTTCGATTTTTTTTTTGTATTCATGCATTGGGCTCCATGATGTAAGTTGAATGTTTCTCTACAAGTAGCTTGATCAGGGGAGATTCAACATCTGATTGGTCGGTTTCACGATATACCGACACTTTTCCACTTTCAGAGACCAATATGACTACCTCTTTACGGGTCAAAAGCTCGTTCGAAACTACGGCATGCATTTTGTACTTTCTAAGAGCAGTGTCAGCCTTTTCTAGAAGAATCTCTTTATCTGTCTCTAACTGTAAGCAACAAACAATTCAATATTTGTTTTGTTTTTTTCTTTGTTTTTTTTTGTTTATAATAATCCCTTAAATACTAAGAAACCTAAAGGGGCAGTTTAAAAAAGTGTACTATGGAAGTCATATACCTTAAATGATACACAAAATGCTGTGGGGGCCCATTCTTTACGCAAAACCACAAGCATTTTCGGGACTTGGGCAAGCCGCATATCTAAAGGACCAGATGCTGACTGGATTTTATGAACTGCCTATAAAATGAAGCCAGAATTAAGTTTTATTTTACATATATGAACAACAAAAAAGCATTACAACGGATAGGGGTTGGAGCAGTAAATATGCAGCTTCTTTTGAGAGAGGGAAGAGAATATATCAAAACATGCATCTGAGTCAATTAAGCTTACCATGCTCTCCCATGGAACATAAAAGTCAGATACAGCAGCTGCGAGATAAAACATAGCATTTGGCCCAAGGATCTTCATTGATGTTGCAATCAACCTTAAAATCTGCTCATGGTTTACAAATTAGCAATTACATACTCGCTTTTTATTGAAGACAAAATTGGTTTCTCAAACTATTGTACTTGGCCTTCAAGTTACAAAGTAACAATAGTTAGTATAAAACAAAAACAAAGTACTGCACTTTGCAAGAACAGAGTGATTTTAAACAAAAAAAAAATGTCAACCAGGAAGTTCTTTTTTTCATTTACATTTCTGTAAATTGTTCTCACTCACTTATCTAGATTTACTATAGAGCTTTTTATCATTTCCATAACAATGAAGTTATTTTGCGATATAAAAAAAAGAACATTGATTCATATAGTCAACTGTATCAAACATTCGAATTTGAACAAATAATTTATAACTAAATGTTGGGTTTTTAAAATAACTGTTAACTAATTAATTAATCTGTTGAACTTGATGCAAGTAACGACGTTGATGCATGATGTACAACTCTCTATGCTAACCTGGAGATATTCAAAGATGGTTGTGAAAGGAAGTTTTAGCAAGTACCCTCCTGTAACAGCCTGAGATGAAATGAAACAAATGAAATCAGTTTTATTTTTAATTATATGATTGGTAAAAAAAAGTTATGTTAAAAATGATAGATGATTCCTACATCGTGATGACCACTAATTGCGTTCTTAACCGCTTCAGCGTGTGACTCGTGCACTGTAAATTGGAGTAGATTTTATTCAGTAACTGGAAATATAAATAAAATGTAGCTCTAGATATTTATATTCACTTGTTTATGATAACCAAAGATTAAGTAAGACCTTGTATACTTGAATCACTGGCGAGCTTGAAGCATTCGAGCAGCGGCTCATCTGGAAGTGATTTACAATATGGCTGGCAGGTTCCCCTGCAAAAAGTTTATATAACTAAATCGTTAATAGTATGATTAAATAATTGTATCACCAAAAATTTCAAATGCGCTACCTGTAATATGGCCATTCGAAAAACATGTTAAAATGCAAACCAGTTGATTACTCATTATCATTTTCATATTTTATACATCAAAGTTCTTAACAAAACAGGAAGCATAACTATATATACATAAAAACATATTCACCTCCTATAGAGAAAGATGACTGAATATCCAGATTTCAAAAAGTATCTGCCCATCATAAAACAAAATCCACGTTATCGTATGTATAGAATTTAGATGTAGCAATTCTGATACGTTTACTTATGACTGAGTCGAATTGGGTACTGTCTCATCTTTAAACGGTTAGAAAATATACTCGGTGGAAGTTGCTCCTCTATGTCCAGAGCTAAAGTTATCAATGTAACGCACACACCGTTGCTCTAAAGGAACAGTTGTACCGCCAGATGTCACACATACAACCCTTCTAGGTCCCTCACTTCCTAACAACACAATCCGATATAACTTCCACAAACAATTGTAGAAAAAGAAGATTAAAAATATATATTGAGATTAAGCGAACATGCCTGATAAAGAAGCATTCTGATGAATAAATTGGGCTATTTTTCTGCTTATGCTGTCAGCATCTTTCAGTAAAGGTGCTGATTCAAAGAAGGATTTAACTTGAAAGGATGTTGTTTCATCCATGGAAAGAGACTAAAATGGAGAAGATTACAAAATGGGTCAAATAATAACAAAAACAGGATTTTGTATACATAGCAATAGTGTGACCCGTATTGATTAATAAAGAGTGACATCGGGACCTTATTGCCTCTTGTTGCTTACTTTAAATCGAGTCACTTTGTCTATCCCATTCCATCAACAGAAGTCTCGGCTATAGCTATAAGAAAGTGTGGATATTTATTATCCCGCACTAACCTATATTTCCAGCATTTAGCGCCTAAAACTGACTAGTTTTTATTCTAAAAACAAAGCGAAAATTGAATGGGATTTTATAATTAAGCGGTCATCTTATTATTGTGAAATCAAGTCACTGTCTAGTGAAAATCAGGTAACCTACTTATAAGATTGTTTATCGTCAAAACCATACATTTAATACCAGCTGAAATAAACAAACTTAGCGTAAAGACGGGTCAAATAATGCTAGTTTATTCGGCTGAAAATGCTAAATATTAACCGCAGCCTAAGACGATAAAATCAAACAACCAAACCAAACCAAACCAAACCAAACCAAAGCAATAGAAAATGAATAATTTAATTTAATTTGTTTACATTAAGCAACCGGTGGAGTGAGCGCCTGGCTGGCTTCAAATAACTAATGGAAATCTGCTCTGCAATATAAGAAATAGACCGATATAATAATGAAACAAGATTAAATAATCATCATCATCATCATAATTAGCAGCAGCATACACAAGGATGAATACATATGAACAGTCACATATGAATGATAAAAGAAATGAGGAATAAAAAGTAAAAAAAAAATATAAAGAAAAGGATGGATGGAACCTTAGTTGCTCAAAGTTGGATTCAGTTGTAAGGTTAGAGAGAATAGTACAAATCTTGTTCTAGTTATAATAATAATAATAATAATAATAAAGGGAGAGAGTGAGAGAATTGTAAATGTAAAATTGAATAGAATTTAATGGCCGATTTCCCTTTACAGACAATGCAATGCAATGCAATGCAAAGCAGATAAAAGCGGATAGGAATTAATGAAATTAGATCCAGGCCCTTCCTTCACTTTTAGATCTACGGTATAGGTTTCTTCTATGTGAAAAAGAAAGAAGGAGATAACAGAGAGAGAGAGAGAGAGAGAGAGAAAGGGGAATGAAGTTGAGTCGGTGTGAGATTGTTGGTGGAGGTTCCCGATTGAGATTTGAGGTACAGGTTATTTGGTATCAGTTTTTAATCTCATTTATAGGCTGTAAACGAATCGAACGAACACGAACACAAGCGTGTTCGTGTTTGTTCATTTAACTTTAACCGAACACGAACGCGAACACGAACATGAACACATAATCGAACACATTTTTGTGTTCGTGTTCGTTCATTAAGAAATTTGTCGTGTTCGTGTTCGTTTATGTTCGTTCAATTAAAACCTAAATGAACACAAATGAACATAAACGAACATTAATGAACACAAACAAAAACAAGTTTAATAATGATTCATCACAATTCAACCAAGTCTAATACATAACAATGCAACCAAAACAAAATCTAAATTAGTAGGGTTGTGGAGTGTGGAGAAGAAGGGAGGTAGGGCTGTGAAGTGTGGAGAGCGACTGATATATTTAGAATGTTAGGGTTAGGATTAAATTTTAGAACATATCAAATATATTGTATAAAATATAATATGAATTAAATAATAAAAATAAAGTAAAGTTTAATTAAACGAACATAAATGAACAGAAATAAACGAACATAAACGAACGAACATAAACGAACGTTCATGAACATAAATGAACGAACAAAACGTGTGTTCATGTTTGTTCGTTTAATTAAACGAACAAAAAATTGTGTTCGTGTTCGTTCATTTATATAAATAAACGAACATAAACGAACTTCCCGCCGAACAGTTCACGAACAGTTCATGAACGTTCGGTTCGTTTACAGGCCTACTCATTTACGATGTTCAGTGGGTGTCAAGTTTCTTATCAAAGTAACTAGGGTCGTAGTAAGGCCGCGTTGTGCGGCGGGCAATGACTTTTTCGCACCTTCTTATACGATGAGTCGGTAATTCAATCGTTATCATTACGATTCGTTACATGTAGGAAATTCGATCAGTATCTTGGTTTGTTAAGGTATCATTAAGTACAACACCAATTACAATTAGAAACCGGCAAATTAAAATCGATGTTGTGTAAATTAGTTGGTAAAAAAAAAAACTCATAGCATTTAAAGAAATGTATGATAACTTTTACAAAAGTTATAGGGTAAACATGTAACTCTATGTAAAGCATAGGGTGTATTGTAAAAAAAAAAACTATTTCTTAGTAGTGGAAAAAGTTGTAAGCTTTCGGAAAGAAAAAAATTGTAGCATAATGCTCCGGTGCATCTTTTAAGCTGCGCAAGTTAGCTAGTGGCGCAAGATATCCATGAGTCACTATTCAAGTGTCACACAATTAATATATATAATTTTGAAGTGGAGAACTCTCTTTTTACATGAAACAGTTAAATTAAATGCATATATTCTATATAAAAAAATTGTTGGAAATGGGTGGAAAATTATAAATCATTATATCCACAACTAAGCAGGATATAAATCGGTTTCAATTTTTTTGGAAGATTTGGTGAACCGGACCTAGGGCTGGCATAACATGTTACATAAACCTGTTAAGACACGAACACGACACGAAATTTAATCATGTCATTTTTTCAAACACGAATGCGAACCTGTGTATAACAGGTTAACACGATAAGACACCATAAAACACGATAAGGAACACCTAGTAAAATAAGTTAACACGATAAGACACGAAAATACATGATAAGAAACCCAATAAGACACGTTAAGACCTGTTAAGACACGAACACGACACGAAACCTGTTAAGACCAAACACGAAACCTGTTAAAATCGTATAGGTTCGTGTCAGGTTATCGTGTTAAAGCCATAAAACTTCATGTATATGTGCACTTAACTTGAAGCCATAATGGTGCTTGGTTCTTAAATAATAAATAAGTGTTGTGGACATAGATAAGTAATGTATATCACCTAATAACAATAATCTAAATTACTGAACAATAAGGCAATGTTAGAAAGTTTTTGGGACATCCATGGAAAAGAGGTTATTGTAGTTTTCTTATGCTACAGGTGCATGATCTAGCTAATGAAGTTTGTTGTGTAGTTTATTTGAATTTTTAGTTCATAACATTCTTTTATTGGGAGCAAGTCCAGCGACGGAAAGGAAAGAGGATCGATCATCAGTACGAGGGTGTAAACAAGGTGATTACGAAGTTTTTTGTATCGAATCTTCCCCCGAAAGGTTCGTCTCAGGATCTTAAAGATGTGCTGGGAGGTTTTGGGATTTATGAAGGGTCGTATATCGCTCGTAAGTTAGATAAATGGGGGAAAAGGTTTGCTTTTATATCATTCTCTCAGGTGGCGGATGTTAAAAAGTTAGAGGAAGCGATGAAGGATGTTTGGATGGGCTCGTATAAGTTGTTCATTACGGCTACAAGGTTTGTCAATGGTGAAACTTTACCTACGAAGGTCGTGGATCACAAAAAGAAGGCAACGGTGGGTGTTCCTAAGGCCCATGCAAACCCTAACGATGGTATAGCAGATGTATTAGGCGGGGGTATTCCGAATTCTGATGGGTCTAACGAGGCGGGGACGAGTCAGGGACGGTCGTTTTTGGATTCACTGTTGAATAGGAACAAGGTGGATGTCATCCGCGTGGACGATGTGGTGGAAAGCTTCTCTGAATGGCATGGGGTTGCCTTGGTTGGGAGGGTGACAAACTACAAAACTCTCTGTGAGTTGAAAGTATTGATTGGCAGTGGTGGAGGTTGGGACATTAAATACCTGGGAGGGTTATTGGTTGTATTGGTTTTTGGAGGTAGTGATGAAACAAATGCTTTCTACAATGATCAGGGTGGTTTGTGTCTTTGGAGAGATAGGATGGTCACGTGGGGGTGGTGGAGGATCGCGTTGCATGGTTACATGTTTACGGAGTACCGATTCAATTGGCGTTAGATGCTGTCTATGACTCGATAGGTAGCAGGTATGGTAAGGTGGTTCACGCCGGTAATATGTCGTCCGACGACAACAACTTCTCGTATGCTCTTGTAGGGGTGTTGACTAAGGAATGTAAACGGATTGTGGATCGGGTGGATATTAGTTGGAGGGGAAAGACCTTCAATGTTTGGGTTGATGAGAGCGTTGAAGATTGGGTGCCTGATTGTGTTGAGAAGTTTGAAGAGGATGGGTCTTATGAGAATGTAGAGGAGGAACAGGTGGATGATTTAGTGCAAGATTTTGGAGATGCGAATGTTCAATTAGAGGAGGGTGAGTTTTTACGTGACAAATCCATGGATAATGTTGAGAAACATGGGGCCAGGGTGGGAACGAAGGTGAGCAACATGGGTTCAATGGGTCTGGTAGCCAGTCGGCCGTTGTGTCACATAGGAAGAAATTTCGTAGGAAGTCACTTTTTAAAAATTGGAGTGGAGGTAGTGGTTCTTCTGAGCGTCCGAAGAAGATGCAAAGGGAGAATAACGATATTTTTGGGTTGGATAAGTTGATCGGGATATTATCTAGCAGCACTGATACCAATGTTAGTGTTGATGATGCTGAGAATGAATTGTACGTGACTCCTGATCTCAATAAAAGGGCGAATGGTCAGCCGGGTGATGGCACTGCTGATGTGTTATTCGATTCGGTTGTTAGTAATAATAATGGGGTGCATTTGATTAACTTAGAAGTTGAAGCTACTGTGGAGTTGAGTAAATCTTTGGGGGTGCAAAATTTGGAAGCGTATGCTCAGATTGTTAATGAGGCGTTGTGTAACAAATGATGTCAAGGAGTTGGCCAATGAATTTTATTTCATTAAACATACGAGGTATAGGGAATCTTGGCAAAGCGGATTGGGTTCGGAGTCTTCGGTCTCAAAATGAGGTTAGTTTTTTTATGTTACAGGAGACTCAGTTTGGTTCATTGGATTCAGTGAATCTTGGGCGTTTTTTGGGGGTTTGGGGATTTTAGATACGATTTTGTTCCTTCTATGGGTAGATCGGATGGTCTTTTGTCGGTGTGGGATCCTCAAGTGTTCGTTATGGATAGGGAGGTAAAGAATGCTAATTGGCTTCTTGTTTCTGGCACGGTTAAAGGGAGCGGGTGTCCTCTTCATGTGTTGAATATTTATGCTCCGCAGAACATAGTGGCTAAAAGAGTTTTGTGGGCGGATATAAGTGGGTTAATTGGTGAAGCCAGTGGTCGATGGATTGTGGCGGGGGATTGTAATTCCGTTAGGAATATGGAGGAGAGGAGAAATTCTATTTTCAATTTGTCTGAAGCTAATGAATTTAATGACTTTATTAATAATTCAGGTTTGCACGAGTACTCCTTGAAAGGGAGAAGGTTTACTTTTGTTGCAGGTACGAAGCTAAGCCGTATCGACCGGTTTTTTGTTAGTTGGGAGTTTTTTATGGAGTGGCCTTGTGCGGAATATATTGCTTTGGAAAGATTTAAATCCGATCATAGTCCGTTACTGTTAAAGATTAGTTCTAGGAATTTTGGACCTAAACCTTTTAGGTTCTTTAATTCCTGGATCGGTCGGGAGGATTTTGATGGCTTGGTTAGGAGTTCGCTTTCTGGTGGTTCTTTCATTGGTTAGCCGGATGTTAAGTTGATGTCCAAGTTTAAGTTATTACGTCAAAGGATTACGGTGTGGGCTGCTAAGTGTAAAGCGAAGGAGTTGGAGGAGAAGCGTTTGTTAGAGCATGAATTGTTTGAATTGGACAAAGTGATTGAATCTAGAGATTTATCAGACGAGGAGTCATGGTCTTTGGCAGAAATTAAAAAACGGCTTCGCGAGCTTGAAGTCTTTTATTATTATGATTTGAAGCAAAAAGCTCGTAATATGTGGGCTTCTCATGGTGATGATAATTCGCGGTACTTTCATGGCATCATTAATAAACGCAAAACGGCTAATTATATTCCTGGTATGGAGGTGGATGGGTGATGGGAGACTAACCCGGTTATTATTAAACGGGAGGTTATGAGGTTTTTTAGAGACAAGTTTAAAGATGATATGAGTTCTCGACCGAAGTTAGTGTGTTATGGGATTTCTAGATTATCTTCGGGGGAGGTCGACGGGTTGGGCGCTGAGTTTTCTTCTGTTGAAGTGAAGAGTGCAGTTTTCGAGTGTGGTGCAGATAAAGCTACGGGACCTGATGGATTTAACTTCAAATTCATTAGGCATTTCTGGGACTTGTTCGAGTGTGATTTTGTTGACATTTTAGGGCACTTTCACAAGGAGCGGCGTTTTGGCCCGGGGATTGGATCGTTATTTATAACGTTGATTCCTAAAGTTTGTGAACCGTCGAAGCTAGCAGATTTTAGACCGATTAGTCTTATTGGGAGTATTAATAAAGTGGTGTCGAAGGTGTTAGCTAACCGATTGAAGATGGTCATGGGTTGGATCGTTTCTGAGCATCAGTCGGCTTTTCTTTCTGGGAGGCATATTCTGGATGGTCCTCTGATTGCGAACGAGGTCATTGCTTGGGCGAAGAAAAGGGAGAGGAAAGTGTTTTTATTCAAGATTGACTTTGATAAGGCGCATGACAATGTTAACTGGGAGTTTTTATTGGATATTATGGATCAGATGGGTTTTCCTGATATTTGGTGTGATTGGATACGTGGTATTCTGTTGTCGTGTAGATCTTCGGTGTTAGTGAATGGCTCGCCCACTTTTGAATTTGGCTGCCAAAAGGGTATTAGACAGGGAGACCCATTGTCGCCTTTTTTGTTTATTATTCTGATGGAAGCTTTTTCTGGTATGTTGAACCAGGCGACTGACATCGGCGCTTATCATGGTGTTCATCTTCCTAATGACGGGCCGATATTATCTCATTTATTATATGCGGAAGATGCTATGCTTATGGGGGAGTGGTCTTCTTTTAATTTTACTAATATGAGATGTATCCTGCGTATATTTTACTTGTGTTCTGGCTTAAAGATTAATCTTCATAAGTCCGTGTTATATGGTGTGGGTGTGGAAGATGAGGATGTGGTGGGTATGGCTGAGACGTTAGGGTGTAAATCAGGTACGATGTCGTTCACGTATTTGGGCATTAAGGTAGGGGCAAACATGAACAGGGTAGCGAACTGGGAACCTGTAATGTCCACGTTTAAGAGGAGGTTATCTAATTGGAAGGTGAATACTTTATCCATTGTCGGCCGGGTTGACGTTAATCAAGTCAGTTTTGGATAGCTTGCCAACATATTATTTCTCTCTTTTTAAAGCTCCTAAGAAAGTTATTAGTGATTTGGAAGGATTGATGAGAAGGTTCCTTTGGGGAGGCTCGGAGGAGGGCCGAAAAATGAGTTGGGTTTCATGGGATGTAGTCACTAAAAACATACGTGATGGTGGGTTGGGAATTGCGCCTTTAGAAGTGAACAATAATGCGTTGTTTGTGAAATGGCTTTGGAGGTTTCTTAGTGAACCTAACGCGTTGTGGAGAAGGGTGGTGTTGTCTATTCACGGTTCTACTCGCAGCTGGGGAGTTGCGCCATTAAATAACGCTATTCCAGGAGTTTGGAAGAATTGTGTTGTTTTCTGGAATAAATTTAAGGTTGAAGGGGCGGCTTAAATGGCGTTATTCGTGGTAGACTTGGTAACGGGAGGCAAATTAGATTCTGGATGGATTCGTGGATGGGGAACGAGCCATTTATGTTATTGTATCCTGCTGTGTATGCGCTCGAGAAGAAGAAAAATGTTGTCATAGCAGATCGGCTTCTATTCTCAGGGGAGTCTAGAAGGATTTTTTGGGAGTGGTCTAGAGCACCGAACTCAACAGTAGAGATTGCGGAACGAAATCAGCTAGAAGCTACCCTTGTTTCGGTTAATATGCAGGTCAGTGATGATAGCTGGGTTTGGTCGATGGGGAGTAACGAGGGGTTCGCCGTTTCTGAAGTAAAAAAAATGGATGAAAGGTTCGGTTATCATGGCTGATTCTTTTGGATTTTCATAGAGTTCGTGGGTACCTAATAAGTGGAATATCAATATTGATAATCAATACTGTGTGTGGTGCGGAGGTTTAGAGGAGAGTATAGAACATGTGTTGACAGGTTGTGGTATCTCCATGGGAGTGTGGAATGCAATTTCTGTTTGGTGCAAGATTCCGAGACCTTTTGTTTTTCATGTCAAGGATCTGGTAGATTTGCATGATCATAGTGGGGTGTCTGGGAATAAGAAAGTGGTTCTTCACGGTATTATTATCATTGCGTGTTGGCGATTGTGGAGAGCAAGGAACGACAAGGTGTTTGCTAACAAGACGCCCAATGTGACGGAGATAATAGCGAGCATCAAGACTTTGGGATTTCTTTGGTATAAACATCGATTTAAAGAGGGGGTAGTGGATTGGCAAAGATGGTGTTTGTTTGATGTAACGTAATTTTCTTTGGTTGTACTTTTGGTTTTCGGTCTCTATCTTCGCCTTGGAGTTAGTGGCTGGTTTTGGTTGGTGTTAATGAAGTTCATCTTTCAAAAAAAACTACGTGCTCGGTAACATCATTAAAACTGTTAGAAACTAAATTACAATTTACAGATCTAATCACAAATCACAACTTAAATCATGATATTAAGCTCAAAAACAAGCATAATTTCAGGTAATCCAAACGTAAACTTCAACGATCATCCGAGTCAACCAGATCACAAAACTCAAAATAAAAACCAAAAGCAACATAATAATATCAGATCTACAGTCTACACATATAACTCGAATCAAACATAAATATATCATCAATCAACACAAAATCAATGAATAATATTTGCAGAACATTAGAATTCTAACCGAAAAGTTAGATTATCTCCGTAATTAACAGATCTCATCACAAACCACAACTTAAATCATTAATATTAAGCTCAAAATAAAGCATAATTTCAAATAATCCAAACGCAACCGTCGATGATCATCCGAGTCAACCAGATCACAAAACAACAAAACGAGATCAAAATCTACAATCTAAACCGATAAATCGAATCAAACATACAATACATATATCATCAATCAATAACTTATAATAATAGCATAATATTATACCTCTGATCGATCGAATGATGAAAATATCTAAAAAGCGAAACGAGGTTCGGAGCTTGTGGCTCGGGTAATCAGATAAGATGTAAAGTGTATTATAATAGCCGACGCGCTTGACGTACAAGTGTTGGTTTGTGGTTGGAGAAAAGTGACTGGAAGGCGTGTGGGACCCACCTGTGAGTTGATGGATTGTTAGGCTTATGGGTATATTTTTTTCGAAATATATATGTGTTTATTTTTTTCGAAATATATGTTTATGTTTTATATTATTGATGTTATTATTTAATTAAAGGTACCGACCAATCGATATCTCAATTATGGGATGCGGTGAACGAATACTTTCACAAGTTGATGCAAAGCCGCCCGTATCGAAAAAACGACGCTCTTAGCTCGAAGTGGCGAAAGCTAAATGCGGATTGTGGTAAATTCAATGGAATTTACAACCGTATTAAGTCAAATCCGCCTAGTGGTTGGAACGAGCAAAATATTTTTGAGGTGGCGTTGAAGAAATATAAAGATGAGACAAATAGATCGTTCTCTATGATACGTGCTTGGCAGGTATTGAAAGATGAACAAAAATGGGGGGGGGGGGGGTTCGGAACGAGGTTGAACGGGCGAAAAGAAAAACTAAAGCTAAACAGGGAGGTCCGTCTGTTCCAATCGACATTGATATCAACGACGAGCCCGAGTTCGATGAACCAGAATTCATGGAGGAGCCACGCCCCATAGGTTTATAAATTTATAGTTATTTTTATATATAATTCGTTGCGTTTTCGTTATAGTATAAAAATTTTTTAATGTTTATAATGTAGGTCGGGACAAAGCTCGAAAAGAGGCGGCGGCCGGGAAGAAAGCGGCAACGGGTAGCTCGAGCGGGAGCGCTTCCAGGCTTGAAACATTAAGCGCGCAAATGGAAGCATTCAACCAAGCTAACGAAAGAAAAATAAAAATCAAGGAAGATAAGATTAGGTTGATTGACGAATCGAAGGCGGTGGAAGAGTGGAAGATTATGTCCGCTGATATCTCGAGTTATCCCGAAGACAAACGCGCCGCGTTGAAAAATTTGCAAGACAAGTTGCTTAACAAGTGGAAATAGTTTTATATATTTTAGGATATCGTATCTTTTTTTTTTTCGGTGTGTTCGTTTTTATTTTTAAAATTTATCATGTCTTGTACTTTTTATTTATAATATTTAGTTTTTAATTTAATATTATTTTACGGGGAGGTGGACGGTTGAGATGAAAAGGGCATGTTTGATCTGACGGTGGGTTGTTTAGGTTGGAATTATTAGCAATGTTTTTATAACCGGACCGGATATCGAACCGATCGTCTTACTGGTCCATCGGTCGGATCGGTCGGACCGGATTTAAGAACCGAAAAGTTGTAGTATATATATATCATATATATATATATATCCTCTAGAATTCACCGAAATCTTTATTTACCCACAATTTTGTCGATAATTCAAATCTTACTTATTCCTTTCATTATAAAAAATCTATATTTTTCTTAAAAATGTTAAAGGATATGTAAATGACATAAGACAGAATTTTACAAATAATAAAAATCAAATGTTGTTTGGTATTTAAATTAACCGTAAGATAAAATGAATATGTTTATTTAAATAATTAAAAAATTAAAATTAGGGTAAGCTATATTTTACTTTTGTATCAATAGACTTTTGTACCTTTAGGAAATGACCACTCATGTCACTAAACAACAGATTTATTTAGATTTATTATTTATACTTCACAACATTGTTGATAAATACATAGACTGAAGAGGAGGCTTTTGTAATCTCAATTACCCACCATTCAGATCGGATTTGACTCCGGCAACCTCAGCCCTTCGGCAACGTCAATCATCCGGTGGCATCAACCGAAGACTCCTTTTCCTCAGCATTCGCAACTCTGTTGTTTATCTACTTGACCCTTCACCAGAATCCTTCTCGTCGGAGCCTTAAAAAGACGAACGGCCCAACCGGAATCTACACCGGTCTCAGGTTTAACCACCGGCCAGCGACCCAACCGGCCGGTTCCTGCACAAACGGTCCAAAGGGCATAGCCGGACCGGTGGCACTTCCGTTCTCCAGTTAAACCGGCCTAACCGGGCGGTCCGGTCCGGTTTTCAAAACGTTGATTATTAGACTACTCGGAGTGATGGGGAAAAGAAGGGGATGAAGCGCCATGTGGCACTTGTGGGACCCTTGTGGGGGGGGGGGGAATTGTGGGGAGTGGAAGGGGGAAGGAAATAATATTATATTGTGTTAAAGTTAAAAAAAAAAACCCTGACCAATCAGAAGATGCCAAGTGTCCCCACCCCAAGCCCCACGCCAGCCAAATGCCCCCCGCCCCCTTGACTCCCGCCCCTCCCACGCCACCTTGGCGGCGGTGTTACCCCTATTCCCGCCCCACTCCGAGCAGCCTTATACGGGCCAGGGGGTAGGAAGACGACAAGCCTCGACAATTATAAGTGGCCACTCTACCTAGCCTGTAAACGAACCGAACGATCACGAACATAGACATGTTCGTGTTTGTTCATTTAACTTTAACCGAACACGAACACGAACACATAATCGAACACATTTTTGTGTTCGTGTTCGTTCATTAAGAAATTTGTCGTGTTCGTGTTCGTTTATATTCGTTCATTTAAAACCTAAACGAACAGTTCATGAACATAAACGAACATTAATGAACACAAACAAAAACAAGTTTAATAATGATTCATCACAATTTAACCAAGTATAATACATCACAATGCAACCAAAACAAAATCTAAATTAGTAGGGTTGTAGAGTGTGGAGAAGAAGGGAGGTGGGGTTGTGAAGTGTGGAGAGAGACTGATATGATTAGAATGTTAAGGTTAGGATTAAATTTTAGAACATATCAAATATATTGTATATATATTATAATATGAATTAAGGTTATAAAAGGGAAATAAATAATATAAATAAAGTAAAGTTTAATTAAACGAACATAAATGAACGAACATAAACGAACGTTCATGAACAAAAATGAACGGACAAAACATGTGTTCATGTTCGTTCGTTTAGTTAAACGAACAAAAAATTGTGTTCGTGTTCGTTCATTTATCTAAATAAACGAACATAAACGAACTTCCCGCCAAACAGTTCATGAACGGTTCATGAACGTTCGGTTTGTTTACAGGCCTAACTCTACCACATTGGTTTAACTTTTTTTTTTCTTTTTTTTTTCTATTAACTATGGTATTTTGGATTGATGAATATTTTATTATTTTTGTGATGATGAAATATCTCTTTTGAGGATTCTTTCTAGAAAGGGGCTGGGCACTCAATAGCTACCAGGGACGAGCATACACCCCGAATACTGAATCAACACTGCTCCTGAATCAATCCTGAACCGATTTCGTACCGAACCGAGGGTGTTCGGTATCGCCACTCACATTTAAAGGTTTTCGGTTTCGGTATTTTCGGTATTGGTACGGGATCAGTATTTTAAGGTAAAATACCGATACCATACCGGTACAAAACCGATACCGTACCGCATGTTTTCGGTATCGGTATTGGGTTTTGTGAGTTTTCGGGATCGGTATCGCTTGGTACTGATACCGTCCCGAACTCATCCCTAATAGCTACTATTTTTCGAGTACTATTGACACTATCGTCATCTACTTATCAACCCTCAAAAACTTCACCACTCGGTAATAACTACCCGATTGGCAGCGGTAATTTTGATAATTTTTTTGTGTGATTTTGACATGGTAAGGTGGGGTTGGTGTGGGGGGGGGGGGGGGGGGGGCTTGCCAACTTTTCCAGGAGTGCCCGGACCACCTGAAGGTTTAGAGTGTATAACAATTTATTATTCTTTCGTGTTAGTAACATTTTAAAAAAGTAAATTATCCTTAGCCCTTCATGAATTAACGGTATTTATATCTATATGATGAATCTCAGAAATACAATGTAACACATAACCCAAGAACAACATGGGAACCGAATAGTATGGGTTGGATCATCACTACATGAATTGGTAGTTCTTAGGTCCGTGGTCGTGAACCCTAACGCTTAGTCAAGTTGGGCCATCATATGATTAACAGTTATATATGTGTATGTAAACAGAGGCGAAGGATACTTAGGGCCAGGGGTGGCCCTGGCCCCCCCCTGTTTTTTGGCGCATTAATGGAAATTTACGATTTTCGTAGGTAAATTGAGTCTGGCCCTCGCCGATTTTCCACTACCGATCGAAAAAAATTGAGTCCAGCCCCCGCCGATTCCAAAACCAAGCTTCGCCACTGTATGTAAATATTAAGTGATAGAGATGTAATGTAATATCATCACCCTTACCTCTTAGGCCTCCATATCAATGAGTGTTGAAGACTTGAGATGTTACATGTTGGGGAAAAATGGATGGAGTCTCGCTAATGTTGAGTTAATGGCCTCCTTATAGAGGAAAGTTTTAATGCTCATTGATCACCCATAGGTACGTGTTTAACAAGTGCGGGTTAGAAAACTTGGTCAGTTTAAAAATAGGATCACTTACAATGACATACATAAATATATTGGGTGTTCATGTTTTAACTATTTTATTACAGTTTTGGTCCTCTATTAGATGTCGTTAGCAAGACTCCATTAAATGTCATCATGTGCCTTGCAAATTTCTGATAATTTGATCCATATATCTATTTTAACATGTTATTTAGTGTCCCACAATATATCACCAATTCACCTGCATGCACACTTGTCCTTGATTATCAAATACATTTAAATAGTTAAAGAAGACTTAAATTAAGGCTATGGGGTGTGGTCACCCTTCCCCCTTCCTTCCCCCTTGTCCACGTCAGCGCCACGTTATTTCCCTCTTCCCCTCCCCCTTTCCCCTTCCCTTTTTTTTATTGTTTTTCTTTTTTTTTTCTAACAGTCAAATAAACTCAGCCAAAACAAAAAAGTTAAAAATTTCCTTGGGAAATGGGATAGTGAGGTCGGGGAATTGTTACCGAGTTTGCCGAGATCTCATCGGGGGGGGCGGTGTTTGCCGTCGGCACACCCTTCCACCTCATCCACCGATCTCCTTTGCCGAGCCCACACCCCAAAGCCTAATAAACACCTTCTCTGGACACGTCCTCCATGTTTGAGAGCTCATTTGTTTCTCGTCATTGGAATGCTTGTTGGTTGACTCTTGTGATGTGATAGAGAGAAAACGAGGGGAAAATGACGAAAGTAGCCATTGACCAAGGCATTTTACCAAAATGGTCAACTCCACCGTCTTTGGAGAGACGACTCACAAATCCAGAGACGTCTTCATGAGACTTCAGTAAAGGACCAATAGCCGACTGACACTTGTCATAAATATAATAAAAAAATACCACAAAAGCTGCTACACACTTAACTCTTTTCCCCCTCTCTCTCTCTCTCTCTTCCCTACTTCCATCTTCTTCCTACCACTTATTCCGTGGTAACTCCAGGTTCATTTCTTGTTAACAACGCAAAAGCTGATTTAAATATTGATCAATTATTATCATGGAACAAAAAGATCACAAGTATTTTCTTGATCAAATTTATATATGAATCTCTTACGTGGGTTAAAAACACTTGAACTATATGCTTGTATGGTAGAGTCTTCATCAACTACAATTCTCCGGAGTAGGGCAGCGGTGGAGGAGGAGAGAGAAATGAAGAGACCGAACAGGTGGTGGTGGTGCCGGAGAGGTGGGAGACGTCACAGACACGGTGTAGGCGTCACAGAGACGTCTCCGGGGAGGTGGGTACGGCACCAGAGACGCCAAAGACCGGCCAACGTCACAGAGACGTCTCTCCTTCTGTCTCTCTCCTCCTTCGCCGACCACCTGTTTGGTTTCTTTCTCCGGCAAGTGAACACTGTGTACTGTATCTCCGGTTCAAAGTGTTTGAATATTTTGACTCTTGGCATTACAAAGTGTTATATTGGAACCTTCAAACACGATGCATATAATAATACCCCAAAAAATAATATTAATACAAATAATAATATATATTCAAAGATGGTGCATATAATCATCTTCCTCGGTCCATTTCATCTGAGTAAATTTCATAGATTCGAAAAGTGGAGCAGGGTAGGAGAGAGAGGAAAGAGTTGAAAAGTGTGTTGGTATTTTTTTATTATATTTATGACGAGTGTTGGTCGGCTATTGGTCCGTTATTGAAGTCTCACAGAGACGCCTCGAGATCTGTGATCCGTCTCTCCAATGACGGTTGAGCTAGTCATTTTGGTAAAATGCCTCGGTCAATGGCTACTTTCGTCATTTTTCCGAAAACGATGGGCTTGGTTAAACATGGTGGCCATGGACACCATCCTTCATTCTGTTCTAATTTTAAGACTATCTCTAATGGACCCTTAGACTATTATTAATGCGCCTTTAAATTGCTGCCCTTAACCAGGTGAAAGAAACCAAAAAACTCAGCTGCATTAAATTCTATCCAAATTTATCAAATCCTTTACATATGTAAGGGCACTTGATACCTTGGTTATTGTGCATTAAAAGTATTTAAATATTCAATTAACCTTAGAGTCTTTAGACTATTCCTTGTTGTGCGCGACCAGATTTGCGCGAACGACCTTGTGAGCCATGTGGATCGCCGGAACCACAACACCTACACGTCAACGGCTACGGCTACGCGAGCGAGCAGCCGTGAGCCGGATCGCGTGTGCTAGCAAGAAGAAATCAGGTTTGTTTGTGTATGTATTGTGGTTTGTTTCTGGATTTTTGCTCTTGGATGATGAAAATGATGAAGGAGAAATGACGTGTAACACCCCAACCGATGGCGGAATCATCGAGGTGCCACGTAGTGACGATTGTTCAAAAGCTCATGGTACTAAAATGTAAATATTATTGAATAATCAAAATTGTCTTACATGGAAATGGAAATTACATTGTCTAAATGAAATGTAAATATTGAAATAACTGAATTAAAATAAAGCACTAAATGTCTCTTGTTAAAGCACTAGATCGAACTGCACCTGAAACATGTACAAATAGATTTTGGTCAACATATGAAATGTTGGTGAGCATTCCTAGATTTGATATATATAGTAGGTTAAAAAGTTATACAATTCAAGTGCAAGCTACAGTGCAAATATGTAAACCATGTATCAAACAAATGAGCGAAATCAACCCTGTGACTGTATAATGTACTGTATGAACTGTAGTGTACTCAACCAATAAATGGATGATAACTTAACACTGGCCACGGATTCTCCGATGAAAAAGGGGGAGAATCAATCTAGGCGGGTTGTCAATCCAAATAGCGCTATCCAATGTTAAGGTCGGCTTGTACCATGTTAATGATTTCACTAAGTACAAATGTAATCCACATGTATTGTCTAAGCATAAAGCACGTTGTAAGCAATGCACATAGTACTAGAATTGTATTGTAAAAATGTAAACTTGTATTTGAAATTGTAATAGTGTACATGTAACACCTCAAAAATGTATAAAAGCAAAAAGGGGTAGGAATACTCACTGTTCACGTAGTAACTTGAAATTGGACTTGGACAACGAAATATGTGTTGGAACTATCTCAAAGTATCAACCTAAAGAATTTGATAATGTGTAAGGGAAATAACTCTAGGATACGTGTATTTCTAGGGCTTCGAATTTGGGGATAAGTATTCGTTTTGATTAATAAATAAATTGTTAACTAATTAAGAGAAATTTGGTAAATATATAAACAAAAGTCTTTTGTAAATTTTAAATTGAATATAGTCACAACATAAGGTTTTAAGTATGAAAATAATTTTTATAAAATTATTTTCTTGGAAATAGAATATTTAATCTAATTATTTCAAATTGTCAAAATATGACTTTAATATCTAAAAATATTAAAATCAAAGAATTTGTGCATTAAAAATTGTATTTCTGTTCCAAATGTATAGAAATAATTTATGTAAAATTTTGGTACAAAAATATTGTAAAATGAATTTATTATGAATTAGTTATGATTAAAACTAACAAAAATTGATTAAAAATATTAAACAAACGGTTTTTCAGAAAAAAAATAATTTCTGAAATGTTTAAGGATGTACAGGTTTAGAATAATTTTTGTGAGATTTAATAAAATCGTTTAGATATTTTTATTGAATTTTATAATTATAAATGAATAAACTTGTATTATTAATAATATATATAAAATAAATTATTTTTGAAAAACTAAAAATTGGATGATGAACTTCATCATTTGGAGATCATATATTAATTTTTGTGGGATTTATAAACCACTTTTAGTATTTAAAAACTATTTTAAAAGATTTAACATATATATATATATATAAATGTAAAAAAAAATGTTTGTTGGTTATGGGAATCGAACCCGGGCCTCTGGCCGGTTCGGGTTTTATCACAAGCGTTGAGAATCCGGTTAGAAACCAAATTCATGGATCGATTAAGCGAAAACAACTCGGTTTCAGACGGGAGATTCGAGACGAGACAGAAACATACGATAACAAAGTCATCACAGATTCGTATTAATTCATAACGGTTACAGACACTGTCATCAGTAGGATAAACATCTATCTCGGGGCCGGGGGAGGTCGGGCATGACCTCCCCCTTGGGAGCATTCTAAGCACAAACTCAAATCATCTCATGAAAACTAAACATGAGATTGCTATTTATAGTCCAACAAACAAGTCCCACCTTCGCCCAAATGAGGAGGTCGAATGTGGAGATTTTCCACATTCGCACCTTCTATAAGGTCGAACCTGAACTTTGTTTGTTGTCCTATATTTACAAATGCATCAGATCCATAAAATGCCCTTATGGATCACCACAATCTCATGTAATACAATACAAAGACTCAACCCTAGTCTATTCGACAGTGACGTCCACAGAAAGTGCATCAACAATCTCCCCCTTGGACGTTGCTGGCGAATCCTAAAACACACCTATCATCTTCAGTCAGTTATTGTTGAAGTATCAGACACATTGTTACATCAACAATCTCCCCCTTGACTGATGCTTCACCAAGTTTCTCTGAGATCTTGTATGATAAATCAATTATGTTCTTGAGTAACTTCATCAGTTCGACAGAATACAAGCCGTAGACGAGTGAATCAAGCAATCAGAAGTTTTCAGCAGGAACTACCGGTACAATTGTGGACTTGAAATGCTTCAGAAACTGAAGTTTTCGGCGGGGCCAACAATAACCACCAACAGCTCTTGAAATTCTTCAGGACTGTGATCTTGAAACTTTCGTTGAACCTACGTGCCACATGACTCCTACTAGGATACCTCATTACTTTCAGAACATTGAAATCTCAAACTTGATTTCCTTCTTTCATAACAACTCTTTAGAACAAGTTCCTTCAAACACACAGGAACTGGGTTGACTGTTCTTATCATGCGGAATAAAATCTGTCTATTTTCTGGCCCATAATAGTCATTTGAATCTGATTATCATAATGTTGATTCTCATGACTACCCCACAATAAAACGTTTCATCATCATCATTTCTTCAACAATTTGTGAAGACATCATCACCATTCTCCCAAAAATCTTCAAAAATTGCCTTACCCAAATTTTCGATAGAAAATTTTCGAAATTTTTTACCCCTTAAAATACCAATTTTTCATCCTCTATGTCGAAGGTGCGAAGGTGGAAATAAGGCTACGTTCGACCGTTTAATAAGGTCGAATGTATCATCATTGGATGAAATTCCACATTCGCCCAATCGTGAGGTACGAATGTAGAAAATTTTCTCCTTCGCCCCAAAAATTCTACATTCGTCCATTTAATCCACGTTCGACCGTTTAGAATTCCACATTCGCCCACCCGTTTTTCTGAAAGGTGCGAATGTGCAGCAAAACGTGTTCTTCTTCAATATTTTCTGCAAATCAGCCCATAAACACTCTAATTCTTCGAATTTGATGATGAAACTTGTACAGAAAGGTGCGGAAATGAAAACCTCACCCTCGAATTCACAAAAACATGGTGAAATCACATGATTTTGGGTTCAATTAAGAATCTAGGGTTTCTAGGGTTTCAACCTTTCAATCAAGAACTGAACTTTAACGTCTGAAATCATGAAACGAGCTGTGATTGATTCAAACGACTGTTAGATCGTTCAAATCGGTACCATAGCTCTGATACCAGTTGAGAATCCGGTTAGAAACCAAATTCATGGATCGATTAAGCGAAAACAACTCGGTTTCAGACGGGAGATTCGAGACGAGACAGAAACATACGATAACAAAGTCATCACAGATTCGTATTAATTCATAAACGGTTACAGACACTGTCATCAGTAGGATAAACATCTATCTCGGGGCCGGGGGAGGTCGGGCATGACCTCCCCCTTGGGAGCATTCTAAGCACAAACTCAAATCATCTCATGAAAACTAAACATGAGATTGCTATTTATAGTCCAACAAACAAGTCCCACCTTCGCCCAAATGAGGAGGTCGAATGTGGAGATTTTCCACATTCGCACCTTCTATAAGGTCGAACCTGAACTTTGTTTGTTGTCCTATATTTACAAATGCATCAGATCCATAAAATGCCCTTATGGATCACCACAATCTCATGTAATACAATACAAAGACTCAACCCTAGTCTATTCGACAGTGACGTCCACAGAAAGTGCATCAACAAGCGTGGCCACCAACTGAGCCACACCCTGAGAACGAGTTATATTGGATTTAAATTAACTATATAGGTTTATGTGTTTTAAATGATTAAATGAAGAAAAAGAATGTGACATGTGGGGTTCGAACCCTTGGCTGTGGCCGGTTCGTTTGTTTTTAAGCAACATGTGTTACCAACTGATCTATGTGATCAGTTGGTGATAGTTTTGTTTTGCAATTGATTATAAAGGATCACGAAAAATAGCTTTCTTCCCCAATTCAAACATAAGAACCCTAGCTTATTCAATCATGCGATTAACTGAACAATAACCCCAGATTTCATAGGGTTTTTGTTTGAAATTCGCATAACACTCAAAAGCAAAACAGAATTTAAACTTACAAAAAGAATTTGTTGTAGAATAATAGGTCAACCAGAAAAGTCAAACGAGCGAATGATTTTTGATCAACACGGAGTATAAACAGAAATTGAAGGTAGTTAGAAGATTATCGGCGAGTTGTGACTGTCTAGGTGTGTCCAATTTATAGGGGAAAGCTCGGATATTCGAATTGGTAAGTTGACTATGTATTGATTGAAATGACACGTAATTGATAAGTTTTTAGGTATGTTTGACCATCAAAACGGCTTGTAATGGACGCGTATTAATTGCCATACTATATCAACGAAGCAATCCGAGTTATTACCATGATTGTTTGAATGAAATTGGTCAAAAAGCCTGGTTTGGTTCGTCCCTGTTGCTGCGAGAATGTGACAGCATGAAACAGCATGGGTCGCTGTTGTGTATAAAGGAATTAAGGGTCCAAAACTTTCAACAAGCATCTTGTGGCTTAGTGGTGGTGTGTGCGTGGTGTTTAAAGGTCGGACCGGGTCTGGACGCGGGTTCGAATCCCGTCCAGACCATATAATTATTATTTTTTTTAAAGTGTAGGGGAGGAGGAGGAGTGGGCCAGGCTTGTGCTGTTGGGCCTGCTTCTTGGGCCTGTGCAATGGGCTCCAAGGTTTAAAAGAGAGAGGTTAATGGGTTATGTGTGATTTAAAAAAAAAAATGTATATGTATAATAAAATCTGAATTTTATTATTATTATTATTATTATTATTATTATTATTGTATATAAAAAGTGACGGATGTCACAGCATCCCCTACTTTTAGAAACTTCGTCCCGAAGTTATTAGAAACATAGGGTTGTGGATGTTTGAGTAAAAATTAAGATAACTGTGGTTTGGAAAATTTGGGTTAAGGCACGACGTAAATTTATAGGTAACAAAGTAAACTGTTTCAAATGATTTGGATAGTAGGTTTGATAGGTGTGGGTTAAGGATTTGGATTAGGTTTATCTCGAATAATAAGGAAAATAAGATCTAGTAACTCAATAAGTATCAAGTTTTAGGAATCCTATGATAAATGTACGAGTTGATTGTCTACAGAAAGACTAAATGAACTACCAAATAACCAGAGTTTGTTCCTGGTTCGACTCCCAGTCTCACTTTCAATGCATCATTAGTGTTTGTATACAGGGTGTACCGCAGCTAACCCACCACACCTTTGATACCCTAAAAACGTACTGGACGTCTTCCCAAAAACTCTAATAGAATTTCACACTACCCTAATGTACCTGTAAATTCATGATTACGTTCCGGACCGGAATCATCAATTTACCTTACATTAAAGTTTTGCGTCCTTCTATGACCCCACCGATTGTTGAGCAGGTTTGATAGCCTCCACCAGTCGTGGAGTAGGTTGTAGGGCCTCTCCCGACTGTTTGAAAAGGCATAGTGACCTCTACCAATCGTTGAGTATGTTCGATAGCCTTCACCAGTCGTGGAGCAGGTTGTAGGGCCTCTCCCGACTGTTTGAAAAAGGCATGATGACCTCTATTAAGTGCAGCAATTATTATTCACATAGATTTGCAAATTGTTAGCATGTTTATGCAAGCAAGTTTGTAAATACTACAACCGTTGAGTGTAAGTGTTATCTTAGTGGCCTATAGAAATAGATTATAAGTATCATGAATAACTAAATGTTCAATAGATTGTTAAATCAAGGAAAAATTCAAGTTTCATATAACAAGCAATGATGTTTTTTTAGAAAAGCTCCGTAGAATCAATTATTAGTAGTTTGATTTTCATGAAAATCAGGTCCAAATGTTTTAATAAAATGTAAGGTAGAGTCTGAAACTTATATGATATAAACGTAATCGAATATGATAAATTTTCAATCTGTGTACGTACACAATAGCATGCAAGGACATTTCTAGCTGTTATATGCCTATGAGTATGACATAATTGGGTACAAAATGATAATAAGATCAAGAAAATGAAAACACGAGTATCATGAATAATTAAATGTCCAGTGAATAGTCAAATTAAGGGGAAATCAAGTTTCACAAATAATGATGTTTTGGAAAAAGAATCATGTAGAATCAAGTATCAGGTTTTTTTTAGTAGTTTGATTATCATGGGTAACTAGCTCACGTATGAGAAGGTGAAGGATATGAATTTAGTTCTTGAGAGGATGATGAAAAATCTTGAAGCAGAATCAAGGTTGTGAGAGATGGTGAATGTGAAGATAGTTGATAAAGAGTTTATTTTATAGTATAGCAGTGTAAATTTTGGGGTTTGGATCAAAGGTTATAATCAAGTGTATAAGAAAACATGATTGTGGTGTATGCCAAATATTGTAAAAATTTGAACAAGTTGAAAATGGGTGAGTGTTGATGGAGAATCTAGAGACTAGATATTATTCCAAAAAAAGTAAATATTTTCAAAATTTGGTTTTGTACATAAGGCAAAAGTTGTTAAATAGTACAAGCTAAGTAGGTTTTGTAATAGTTTAAAACTTTATATAGAAAATCGTTTGTTACGTCAATAAATAATCAATTGATTTTAAGTTCGAGGAAAATATGTACTTTGTAAAGTTGCTAGGTAATACAACTAGTTTTAGAAATCTTTAGTTTGTGCTAAAGTATGAGGTTATAGTTTTTTTAAAATAAATAACATGTGGAGAAAAGAAATAATATGATTTGGGTAGGGTGTTGAATATTTAAAAAGTGGCTAAGAGGGTAAGGTGAAGTGTGATTGTGAAATCCATAGATGGTTTTGAAAGTATGAACTTGTAAGCAATATATGAAAATCGTGAAATACAAAATATTGTATATGAATCGAGAGAGTATTATTGAAAAAGCTTGCATAAAATGCTTGGAGTGCCCTTGTCTAGCTGTAAAGCCCAACAAGAACGTTGACTTTTCAAAGGAATTGAACCAATGGTGATCAAAGAAGACATGCTTTAGCCTATAAGTGGACACTCACTCCAGGAATCCCCAGGTAAGCATAACAGGTCCGTAAATGGATTTATGCGCTATGCTTGCCTATGCCAGAAAACCCAGTGTACAGGCGTCCACCCTTCCAGATTGCACGTGTCCTTATCACACTCATTAAAGTTCAACAACTTTGAAGGAACAAAAGTAAAAGTAGGCATTATGCCTAAGAGTGTCTTCATGAAAGGTACTGTCCCTGTTCCATGATGATGTAGACTTTCCACTCCCTGTAGGACACCATCTCTATGCACCATGATGAAGGATGAAAAGAATGGAGAGAGAGAAAAAGGGAAAGATAGAAGAAGGAAAGTAGAGGGAAATGAGGGTAAGGCAATTCAGAAAATATTATGCATGAAAGTTGAAGTTCGGTTATAGTCTAGGCCTATTTCATCTAGTAACCTAGTTCCCTATAACCATGGCTCTGATACCAATCTGTAACACCCCAACCGATGGCGGAATCATCGAGGTGCCACGTAGTGACGATTGTTCAAAAGCTCATGGTACTAAAATGTAAATATTATTGAATAATCAAAATTGTCTTACATGGAAATGGAAATTACATTGTCTAAATGAAATGTAAATATTGAAATAACTGAATTAAAATAAAGCACTAAATGTCTCTTGTTAAAGCACTAGATCGAACTGCACCTGAAACATGTACAAATAGATTTTGGTCAACATATGAAATGTTGGTGAGCATTCCTAGATTTGATATATATAGTAGGTTAAAAAGTTATACAATTCAAGTGCAAGCTACAGTGCAAATATGTAAACCATGTATCAAACAAATGAGCGAAATCAACCCTGTGACTGTATAATGTACTGTATGAACTGTAGTGTACTCAACCAATAAATGGATGATAACTTAACACTGGCCACGGATTCTCCGATGAAAAAGGGGGAGAATCAATCTAGGCGGGTTGTCAATCCAAATAGCGCTATCCAATGTTAAGGTCGGCTTGTACCATGTTAATGATTTCACTAAGTACAAATGTAATCCACATGTATTGTCTAAGCATAAAGCACGTTGTAAGCAATGCACATAGTACTAGAATTGTATTGTAAAAATGTAAACTTGTATTTGAAATTGTAATAGTGTACATGTAACACCCCAAAAATGTATAAAAGCAAAAAGGGGTAGGAATACTCACTGTTCACGTAGTAACTTGAAATTGGACTTGGACAACGAAATATGTGTTGGAACTATCTCAAAGTATCAACCTAAAGAATTTGATAATGTGTAAGGGAAATAACTCTAGGAGACGTGTATTTCTAGGGCTTCGAATTTGGGGATAAGTATTCGTTTTGATTAATAAATAAATTGTTAACTAATTAAGAGAAATTTGGTAAATATATAAACAAAAGTCTTTTGTAAATTTTAAATTGAATATAGTCACAACATAAGGTTTTAAGTATGAAAATAATTTTTATAAAATTATTTTCTTGGAAATAGAATATTTAATCTAATTATTTCAAATTGTCAAAATATGACTTTAATATCTAAAAATATTAAAATCAAAGAATTTGTGCATTAAAAATTGTATTTCTGTTCCAAATGTATAGAAATAATTTATGTAAAATTTTGGTACAAAAATATTGTAAAATGAATTTATTATGAATTAGTTATGATTAAAACTAACAAAAATTGATTAAAAATATTAAACAAACGGTTTTTCAGAAATAAAAATAATTTCTGAAATGTTTAAGGATGTACAAGTTTAGAATAATTTTTGTGAGATTTAATAAAATCGTTTAGATATTTTTATTGAATTTTATAATTATAAATGAATAAACTTGTATTATTAATAATATATATAAAATAAATTATTTTTGAAAAACTAAAAATTGGATGATGAACTTCATCATTTGGAGATCATATATTAATTTTTGTGGGATTTATAAACCACTTTTAGTATTTAAAAACTATTTTAAAAGATTTACATATATATATATATATATATAAATGTAAAAAAAAAATGTTTGTTGGTTATGGGAATCGAACCCGGGCCTCTGGCCGGTTCGGGTTTTATCACAAGCGTGGCCACCAACTGAGCCACACCCTGAGAACGAGTTATATTGGATTTAAATTAACTATATAGGTTTATGTGTTTTAAATGATTAAATGAAGAAAAAGAATGTGACATGTGGGGTTCGAACCCTTGGCTGTGGCCGGTTCGTTTGTTTTTAAGCAACATGTGTTACCAACTGATCTATGTGATCAGTTGGTGATAGTTTTGTTTTGCAATTGATTATAAAGGATCACGAAAAATAGCTTTCTTCCCCAATTCAAACATAAGAACCCTAGCTTATTCAATCATGCGATTAACTGAACAATAACCCCAGATTTCATAGGGTTTTTGTTTGAAATTCGCATAACACTCAAAAGCAAAACAGAATTTAAACTTACAAAAAGAATTTGTTGTAGAATAATAGGTCAACCAGAAAAGTCAAACGAGCGAATGATTTTTGATCAACACGGAGTATAAACAGAAATTGAAGGTAGTTAGAAGATTATCGGCGAGTTGTGACTGTCTAGGTGTGTCCAATTTATAGGGGAAAGCTCGGATATTCGAATTGGTAAGTTGACTATGTATTGATTGAAATGACACGTAATTGATAAGTTTTTAGGTATGTTTGACCATCAAAACGGCTTGTAATGGACGCGTATTAATTGCCATACTATATCAACGAAGCAATCCGAGTTATTACCATGATTGTTTGAATGAAATTGGTCAAAAAGCCTGGTTTGGTTCGTCCCTGTTGCTGCGAGAATGTGACAGCATGAAACAGCATGGGTCGCTGTTGTGTATAAAGGAATTAAGGGTCCAAAACTTTCAACAAGCATCTTGTGGCTTAGTGGTGGTGTGTGCGTGGTGTTTAAAGGTCGGACCGGGTCTAGACGCGGGTTCGAATCCCGTCCAGACCATATAATTATTTTTTTTTTAAAGTGTAGGGGAGGAGGAGGAGTGGGCCAGGCTTGTGCTGTTGGGCCTGCTTCTTGGGCCTGTGCAATGGGCTCCAAGGTTTAAAAGAGAGAGGTTAATGGGTTATGTGTGATTTAAAAAAAAAATGTATATGTATAATAAAATCTGAATTTTATTTATTATTATTATTATTATTATTATTATTGTATATAAAAAGTGACGGATGTCACATGACGTTTGTTTGTGTGTGTTTGTGGTGAACATAAGTTGCAGATATGGGAAAGGGAATGAAGAAGATGAAGTTTGTGGGGATGAAGCTGAGGAAAGAAGAAAAACTTTATTTGTTTTTTTTTTTTCTCCTTAAAATACCAAAATATTATAATACAAAGAATATTATAAAGTGAAACAAAGAAATACTTTGTTTATGTTTTACCAAAATAATATTTATATTTATTAATTTGGTAAAAAAATACCTGCTCACTTCTAGCCACAACGGGATCAAGCTACCAGCCCACGGTCGCGAGCCAGTGCCACATCGACGCCTACATGACAAAATATTATTCGATAAATCCTCCACTCACCTCTACCCACAAACGGATAGTCTTAGCTTGGCTATATATTTAAATACATTTTAATAAATCAAGTAATTAAATTTAACGAAAAAAATGGGTGATGATATGGAAAATGTAAGGATATGTGAAGATGTTTGTATGGTTGGAGGTAAAAGTGAGTTTTTTAATGATTTGTAAGGATATAATGTGGCAGCTGACTAGACAGCTAAAGGCACCCTTTGCATTAAAGATAGTCTTAAAGATCACACTCTTAGATAGCTTTGGAGGCCCTTTAGCATTGGAGTGTATTCATCTTAGGGACCCCTTATGTGAGGTGCCTTTGCACAAGGGCATGGGTTTGTCTCGGTTCATGCGATAAGGTAGGCCCAAAATATGGAAAAAGTTTTGTTTAAATAATGTGTGTAATGGGTAGGTGTGACATCCGTCACCCTCGTCTTTCATCTAGTTGACAATATTAGTCCTTCAATATTTCCTGTAACTTTTATCGTTTTCAAATTTAATAAAAATGCGAGCTCAAAATATATTATTTGCATTTATTATGGATTGTGACTACGATTTAATCAAACGCGTATGTTGAAACGACATTTGGGAAATGATACTATAAAAATTTCAAGTTTATAAAAGTTTTAAGTTTAATTAATTAACTTAGTTAGTTATTATAAAGGGAAAACTAACTAGAAAACCTTGAAAACTAACCTAAGTTAAATAAGAGGGGTCAGTTCTGCCAATTCTCGAAAGTTTCAAATGTTTCCCCCTCCTGCTGTTGTTTCGTTTCCGGCCAATCAGTCGCCGCCGGCGACTTTTCCGGCGAGCCTTAAAATGCCCAAACGAGTTTTTATTCAACGTTAATAATGAGTTATTGCTTCTCCATCATATTCGAACGGTTACATGGGTTTTTAAAGGGTCTTAAACGTGTTTTAATCATGGGTTTTAATCGGTTTAAATGGTGTGTAACCGTCGAGCCTTAAACCCGACTTTAAACACGTCCCTTTAATCGTTTATAGTACATAAATGATTGCAATCCATTGCTGCATCATTACACATTAGAAACCCACAAAAATTTCGACTTAAAAACGTCCAGGAAGCTCCACCAATCGCGTTTTATACTCGGGTATTGAAGTTCCATTTTCGCTCCTAAAAACAAGTTGTAAGTATACAATCTTACTTGTATTAAGTTAGTCGAGCATCATAGAGTAAAACCCCTCTATTACAGAGCCTTACTCGTGCCTTAATCGAAGTAATTGAATGTTGGTTGGGGTTAGGGTTCTTGATTAGATGAATTGGGGAAGATGACACCTTTAGTTAATATTATAAATACAAACCGATTTCAAATAAATCAACAAAAAGCATTGATGGCCTAGTGGTTGGTGTGTTTGTTGGGTTGGTTAATGACCCGAGTTCGAGCCCCTCAAGGGCCGGTTCTGGCCATTCTTTTATTTTCATTTTTTGTTGTTTTGTTTGTTGTTGAATTACTTATATATTTATATATAAAAATCTTATATTAATCTTAGAAATTTCATTTTTGCTTTAAAAATTATGAAAATTTAGACATAACATCTTGACACCTAAAATAAAATTACCACACTTTTATTTTCTGGAAAATGTCTCATTTTTATATTTTTATTGAATTTAATTGTTTTAATCATAATTAAATGATTAAAAATTCATTTTAAGTGATTTTAACCTCAAATTTTCTGGAGATTTATTTTTATGAATAATAAACTGTAATAAAATGTAATTTCTTATAAAATGATTATTTTTGTTATTTTTACTAATTTTAATCATTAAAACACTATTTAAACTCATTAAATATGTTTTAAATACAAATAAATTAAGAGAAATTATGGAAATATTATTTTTTAGTATTTCACACCATAAAATAATTATTTATCATAATAATATCATTTTGGAATCATATCTCGTGTTATTTATTCTATTTATATTTAAATTAGATATAATAAATTATTTAATTAAATATAAATCATAAAATCTATTTCATGATTATTTTTCTATAAAATTGAAAATATTTCTATATGTGGAATACATAAGTGTTTTAGTCACTTATTAAATTAATCGTGAAATATATATTTCAAAACTGTCGTTCAAATTATTATTAACAATTTCATCTTCCCTATACGAGTCTAGCAAGCCCTACTGCCTTAGATGTTGGTTGTTTTAGACTTTTAAGACATTTTCCTCATTTAGTATTTTATATATAGGTTGAGTTCTTCAGAATTCTTAAGCCTTTGCGACGAACTTTCTCGGAATTTATACTTAGCGAAACTGTGAGTATATCTTTCCCTTTTCTTACTGTTTTACTATTTTGGGATGATTCATGTACCTATTAATCAAGTTTCTATTTCTTATACTTTATGCAATTCTCATGTGTGTTTGCCTTATGTGATTTGGTGTGTATTATGCTTAATCATTAACCGCTGGGCGGCCTAGCATTTCAATGAATAGTACTATGGTATACCCCCTTGAGACTCTGTTGAGAGAATCTTGGTCATTGTCTTGTTAATTCATTATTCAGATTGTTAGTCATGTGTTAGTCATTATTCATAGGCTTGGTTTTGACTAATACTACTTATTACATATTTGCAAACGGTATACAACACATGAATTGCGAACCATTTTTATACTACATAAACGGATGTACTCACCAATATATTATATGTGTTGATAAAAATTGTTTTGTACATGTTTCAGGTGACGTTTGATCTTACATGCTTTCACGCTTAGGCTGGACCTAGTGCTTAAATAAAAGATTAAATATCTATTTAACTATGTTTGAGATTTCTATTAAGACTTTTGTATTTTCCTTTTGGATAATGAAAGTGTGTTGCTATTAATATTTACAATTTAGTCCATGTGCTATTGAAAAATCGTCACTACGTGACACCTCGATGTTTCCGCCATCGGTTGGGGTGTTACAGATTGGTATCAGAGCCATGGTTATAGGGAATTAGGTTATTAATAAATGCTTTTGACCTAGACTATAACTTAGTTACCCTTTATATGTTTTCTTTTATCCTCCTATTACTTTAGATAGATTTTCTCCTTTTACTTTTCATTATATTCAAGAAGATCATATTCCACAAACGAAACGAAAACACCAAGTTAGGAGTGATATCCATATCTTGGTGAATAGTTTCACTCCTTACATGTTTTATTTATTTATCTTGGAATATTTTCCTTTCGAGATAGGAGACGTCCAAATCTCAAGGAATCTATCCCTCCAAAAGAAACTTAAATCACTAAGCTAGGAGTGATGTCCTTATCTTAGTGACCAGTTTCACTCCATCGTATTTTTTTACTTTTTGGAAGTGTATCTTTGAGTTAGGAGTGAAATCCACATCTCAAGGATATATATTTCCACATCTCAAGATCCGCTAAAGTTTTGGAAATTATTTGTGACGGGGCACGTGCAATATGGAAGGGTGAGCGCCTGTATTCTGAGTTTTCTGTCTAGGACTGGTAATTCGCATAAATCCCAATCAGACGAGGGACCCGTTTACCTACCTGAGAATTCTCGGGATGAGCATTCACTTATAGGCTAAAGTACGCCCCCACGAGTCACTAATAATATTTCAATTTCTTTGGCTAGTCACCAGTTTCCTGAGAAACAATCCCAATATCTCATTTTCTTCTTGATATTTCATTTGCTTTTATCATGATTTGATATTCATTATTATTCCATTGAAATTTTCTCATTTTGATTTCTAATTACTCTTTACTTATGCAAAATTCATCGTATGCTATGTGTCATTCAAAATCTTGAAATTGGATCTCATAAGTGTTGCTTTATTTTTGTAGATGTCTGACCGTGAATCTCGCAAAAGAGCCTCTAAGCGTCAAGCTAAGTTGAAATCTGATCAGCGTATCGCGACCATGCTCAATGACAAGTTGGAAACACTTGTTCCTAACATCATTAATGCTATTATTCCAAACCTTAACCCGAACGGTAGCTCGAATGGGAACTCTAACGGGAATACGGGTGGAAATGGTGGAGCTAGTGAGAATAAGTGCACTTTCAAGCACTTCAACCCTTGCCATCCCAACAAGTTTAATGGCACTGAGGGAGCCACTGGGTTACTTGAATGGTTCGAAAGTATGGAGAATACGTTCATTAATAGCGACTGTCCAGCCAACCTACGTGTTCGTCATGCCACGGGTGTTCTTCAAAAAAGAGCGCTCACTTGGTGGAATGGTGAAAAACATGCTCGAGGGACGGAAGCTGCTTTAGCTATGTCTTGGGATGATTTCAAAATTGCCATGACTACTGAGTTCTGTCCTCGTAGTGAGATGAAGAAATTGGAGGATGAGTTCTATCACCTCAAACAGGATAGTGGAAACAACGTTCCCTACAACAACCGTTATCACGAGTTGAGCTTACTGATTCCTCGTATGGTGACACCACTGCCCTTAGCCATTGAGAATTATATTGAGGGACTACCACCTCAGATCCATGATACAGTTATGGGGAGTAAACCTGCTACTGTAGAGGATGCCATTCGTCTTGCAGCATCTCTTACCGACAAGCATGTCAAGGATGGTACCCTGACTCATAAAGGTACTAAGCGACCAACTGAAACCTCTTCAACCCCTGCTACTACTGAACTTCCCAAAGCTACCTCTGCCTCTACCTCTACTTCTGGATCCAGCAAGAAACGTAAAGGTAGGAGTCAAAATTATGCTGTTGTGGCACCTGTTAATCAAATTCCCGTTGCTAACCCACCTGCCGCACCTCAAGCCCAATCAGGCCCAAAACCTTATACCGGCATTTTCCCTAAGTGTAATAAATGCAACTGGCACCACCCTACTGACCGACCTTGCTGGAAGTGTGACACTTGCGGCAAAGTAGGCCATACTGCCTCTCACTGCCGAGAAACTAAACCTTGGAATGCTCAAAACCAGAGGACTGGTCAACCTAGAACTTGCTATGCTTGTGGTGATCCTAACCACATGCAAGATAGGTGTCCTCATCTGACTGCTTTTATCCAGTCTCGCCAGCACACTCCAGCAGCCCCAGCAGTTCCAGCAATCCAAGCAGCTCCAGCTCGTGGCCGTGCTTTCAACATTAATGCTAATCAAGCTCAAGCTGCCAATGATGTGGTCAATGGTACATTTCTTATTAACAATTTATATGCTTCAATTTTGTTTGATACCGGTGCGGATAAGAGTTTTGTCTCGTTAGAATTTGAACCTTTACTTGCTCGTGATCGTTCTCGTCTTACACATCCTTTTACCGTGGAGGTTGCTGATGGAAATCCTATTGTTATAAAATCTGTGATCCGCAATTGCACGTTGAATCTAAATGACTATGATTTCTCTATTGACCTGGTACCCATGAAATTGGGTAGTTTCGACGTCATAGTAGGCATGGATTGGCTTTCTAAACACCATGCCGAGGTTGTTTGCTTTGAAAAGTATATTCGAATTCCACTTTCATCTGGTGAATCTTTATCTGTTTATGGGGAAACGACATCGAAGGGTTTGAAACTCATGTCTTGCACTCAAGCTCAAAAATATCTTCGTAAGAAGTATATATCTTTCTTGGCTCATGTTGTGGAAAAGAAGGATAAGGGTAAGAGTATCCAAGATGTTCCGGTTGTGTGTGATTTCCCAAAGGTTTTTCCTGAGGATTTATCTGCGTTACCTCCTGTTCGCTCTGTTGATTTTCGTATTGATCTTGTTCCTGGTGCTACTCCAGTCGCTAAAGCCCCATATCATCTTGCACCTTCGGAAATGCAAGAACTTGCTAGCCAACTTCAAGAATTGACTGATAAAGGTTTCATTCGTCCGAGTTCCTCGCCTTGGGGAGCTCCAGTGTTGTTCGTTAAGAAGAAAGATGGAACTTTTCGTATGTGCATCGACTATCGTGAACTTAATAAGCTTACGATAAAGAATCGATACCCTTTACCCCGTATCGATGACCTTTTCGACCAACTTCAAGGTGCAGTTTGTTTTTCTAAGATCGACCTTCGTTCAGGATATCATCAACTTCGAGTTTATGAGGATGACATCCCCAAAACTGCTTTTCGTACTCGTTACGGACACTACGAGTTCATGGTGATGCCTTTTGGTTTAACCAATGCACCCGCAGTTTTTATGGATCTTATGAATCGAGTCTGCAAACCTTTCTTGGACAAATTCGTAATTGTGTTCTGTGACACCCGGCAAATTCCGGTTAACAACGCTGTCTAGATTAAAGTCTACCTTAGCGAGTCACGCGTATATTATATTTAACTGGGTTAGTTGAGTCGTGTTACGGTTCGGGAACTGTTAGTTTAGTATAGAGGATCATTAGATGTTAGTCTAGAGGCTCATTAGATGTCAGTCCTTAACCAAGTGTACAAAGGGTGACGATTCGTGGAATCGTCAGAGCATAGGGAACATACAAGTCTCGAGTCCCGGGAATTGGTGAACGAGTGTGAATGTGTTTGTTTGCAAGTATTATGTGTTTACAATCATTATGTGACTTGTCGGTATGTGAAAACATGTTAACATATGTTAAAACGGAGTTTAAACGCGCCAAATACGCTGGACCAGACCCTATAGGCGATTAGCAGCTGTAATCGCCTATAGGGAGGGCGGGTAGGGCTCTCCATTGGGCGAGTAGGCCCTAATCGCCTATACTATAGGCGATTAGGAGCCATATTCGCCTTATGCTGCTGCGTACTCGCCTGTAACGTACCTGACGACTAAAAACGCCTATAAATACAATACTTGACCTCCTAAACTTCATTATAACAACCCTAGTCGTCCCACAACTCGCCCCAACACACACACAACCCCTGGAACACGATTTTGGATCAAAACACAAGATTTCAAGCCTATTACATCAATCTATCATAAATCTAAGGTGTGGTTTTCATTCATGCAATCTTTAATAATGTTTTTATTGAATCCCTAATGGTCCAGACCTGTTTATAAACGTATGTGTCTTCTGAAATTCGTTAATAATCATTGTAAATTGGATTATAGCTATTATGCATGTTGTATGTGTGTTTATAATTAAAAGCTAGGGTTTTTTGTGATTCAAGAAGGATTGTTAACATGATATTAGGGTAGTTACAGATTGATGATGATAGCATGTTGATGAAATCTGAGTAATTGTTCATTAGGGTTACGGTTATGCATGTTAATGTGATGTTTCATGCTATGTGTATTGTTTTTGGGATACATGGTTGCATGCAGGACTGATAGAACGAGGTTAAACGAAGGATTTTGATTGAAATATGTTTGATATGGTTGTTTGATTGATATTTGATGTTTACACACGTTCTGGATTTGATTTGGAGTGTTAAACGCGCGAAAAACTGGAACAGCTGGGCTAAAGGCGAGTAGGGATCCTATTCGCCTATGCTATAGGCGAATAGGAGGCTAATCGCCTGAGATGGGATCCTATTCGCCTATAGTATAGGCGAATAGGGGCCTAATTGCCTTTACTTCATGCATTTACGATCCTAATTGCTAGTTAAGCCCTGAATTGCATGCCTTACGACGTAATCGCCTATAAACTCATGATTTGCATACCGCATGACCCTAATCGCCTATAGTATAGGCGATTAGCCTTCCTAAATGCCTGTTGACCCACGTAATCACTAGTTGACTTTTCCTAATCGCCTGTACTGCTGCTGTAAGTGTAATTTAGCATTTCGGGACCCGATTGGACACCTAGGAACATGCTAGGAACCCCGTAACATACCTAGTAACTTAGTAACATGTGCTCGGACTTATTTACGTGATACTTGAACTGCGTGTTACAACTTGTTGGATTTTAACGTATGTTAAGTGTGATTGCATAATTGTATGTTTGAGAGTGCAAGTATAACACGGGGAGTCTCGGGTCACCAATGGGATGTCGAGTCTTGTACATTGGGTTAATTTAACAGTCACAGTGTTTTCAAACGAACTTGGTTATGGTCTGGACATCTAGGGACTAACTAACCTACGGGTTATTAGTCTAATTACTTGTAACTGTCACATGTTAGGTCGCCGTCTTACGGGACTAGCATAGCTTGCTGATTTTATTCGTATTACGAAGTAACGCAACCTAAGGTGAGTTTACGGCCCCTCTTTTAACTGGTTTCACTTTTTGGGGGAGAAAACATGTGTTAAACTTATGTTTTGGTAACAACTGTCATACTATGGGTTTCTATGGTTTATTATACGATCTTTGGAAGTCCCGGGGAAACCATGAATGTGCGGGTTAGCACAACGGGGAAATGTGAATAGATCTATTGGGAGTAACCAACCCCGCTCGTCGGCTTGGAGGGCCGGGCGAGTGCATATTGTCTCAAATAGGAACAGGTTTACTATTCGGGCACAACATCTGGTTTGCGAGTTAGTAATGGTTTTCCAATCGTAGTAGTAAGAAAACATACGCCTAGCTAGCGTACTTGGTTTACAAATTGATATAGTATGGACAGGTTGAACTTGATACTTTGATTTCAAAACTTGTGAACTCACCAGCATTTTGTGCTGACGTAACTCTTACATGTTTTCTCAGGTCGCTAAGGTAGCACTACGGAACTAGGGCGCACACGTTTGCACGGCGTCTAGTTAGGATTGCATGGTTTTCAAACATTGAATAATTTGGTTTACTTTTGGATTATGTTTTGAGAATAAGCTTCCGCTGTAATTGGGGATTTAAACTATGTTTTTGAAATTGCATATGTTCATTTAGATTTGTTTATTGTGATCGTTGACTTGGATCCTGGTTTGTCATGCGCCTCGCGGTAAAACTCCGCAAGTGGATTTTGAGGGTGTGACATGTTCATCGACGATATCCTCATTTACTCCAAATCCAGGACTGCCCATGAACAGCATCTTCGCCAAGTTTTAAGCCTTCTTCGTGATGAACAACTGTATGCCAAGTTCTCCAAATGTGAATTTTGGCTTAAGGAAGTTCAATTCCTTGGTCATGTAATAAACGACAAAGGAATACACGTAGACCCTGCTAAGATTGAAGCCATAAAAAGCTGGATTGTACCCAAAACTCCCACTAAGGTTCGTTCGTTTCTTGGTCTTGCTGGTTACTACCGTCGTTTCATTGCCAATTTTTCAAAGATCGCGGTCCCACTTACCTCTTTGACTCACAAAGATAAACCTTTCATATGGGGATCCAGTCAGGAAGAAGCTTTTCAAACTTTGAAACAAAAGCTTTGCGACGCTCCTATTCTCTCTCTGCCTGATGGTGTTGAAGATTTTGTGGTGTACTGTGATGCATCTAACCTAGGTCTTGGTTGTGTTCTCATGCAACGAGGCAAGGTCATCGCTTATGCATCGCGACAATTGAAAACATCTGAGAAAAACTACACTACCCATGATCTTGAACTTGGAGCCGTTGTGTTCGCATTGAAAATTTGGAGACACTACCTTTATGGTACTAAATGTGTGGTTTTCACTGATCACAAAAGTCTTCAACATATTTTCAACCAAAAAGTTCTAAATATGCGTCAACGTCGATGGGTTGAATTTCTAAGTGATTATGATTGTGAGATTCGCTATCATCCTGGAAAAGCGAATGCCGTGGCTGACGCACTTAGTCGCAAGGCGTATACTCAACTTAACTGCATTTAGTCCCATGACCTCAAACTTCGCATCTATGAAGCCCAACATGTTTCGGTCACTGAAGGCAACATGTACAATGAAATGTCATGTGGAGCTGAAAATCTTTTGGAGACGAAACATGGACTGTTCTATCTCTCCAATCGTCTATGGATTCCTAATCGTGACAATCTTAGAACCTTTATCATGGACGAGGCTCATAAGACTCGTTACTCCATTCACCCTGGTGCTGATAAGATGTACCAGGATCTGCGTCCTATGTATTGGTGGCCAGGTATGAAAAAGGATATAGCTCACTACGTGGCTAAATGCCTTACTTGTGCCAAGGTCAAAGCTGAGCATCAACATCCATCTGGTTTGCTTGTACAACCAGAGATTCCTGTGTGGAAATGGGAGAACATTGCTATGGACTTCATTACTAAATTACCCCGCACTGCACGAGGTCATGATAGTATTTGGGTCATTGTGGATCGTTTAACCAAATCTGCACACTTTTTACCCATTCGTGAGACTTATTCGGCTGAGAAACTGGCAAATCTTTATATCGCCGAGATCATTAGTCGTCATGGAACCCCTTTGAGCATCATTTCTGATCGTGACAGCAAGTTCACCTCTCGTTTTTGGCAAACTCTTCATGACGCGTGGGGAACTAAACTAAATCTTAGCACGGCATACCATCCTCAGACAGATGGTCAAACGGAGCGTACTATTAAAACATTAGAAGATATGCTTCGGGCATGTGTCATAGATTTTGGTGGTAATTGGGATTCACACTTGCCTTTGGTTGAGTTTTCGTATAACAATAGCTATCATGCCAGTATCCGTATGGCACCTTTCGAGGCCCTTTATGGTCGCAAATGTCGTTCTCCTGTGTGCTGGAGTGAGGTCAGTGATACTCTCATTACCGGTCCTGAACTTGTCCAGGAAACAACAGACAAAATTGCGGTTATTCGTGGATCCTTACTGGTAGCTCAGAGTAGACAGAAGAGTTACGCTGATCAAAGGCATAAACCCTTGGAGTTTCAAGTTGGTGACATGGTCCTTCTTAAGGTTTCACCTTGGAAAGGCGTGTTTCGGTTTGGGAAAAAGGGAAAGCTTGCTCCAAGATATGTAGGCCCATTTAAGATTTTGGAAAGAGTTGGAAAAGTGGCTTACAAGCTTGACCTTCCCGATGAACTCAACAACGTTCACCCTACCTTCCATGTATCGAACTTGAAAACGTGTTTGGCGGATGAGAGTTTACATGTTCCACTGGAGGATATTCAAGTTGACGAATCGATGCGTTTCACGGAGAAACCCGTGGAAATTATGGATCGTGAGGTCAAGACTCTTAAACGTAGCCGTATTCCCATTGTCAAGGTTCGTTGGGAGTCTAAACGTGGCCCAGAATTTACTTGGGAACGTGAAGACCAAATGAAGACGAAGTACCCTCATCTCTTTGCAGAAACCTCCACTTGAAATAAATTTCGAGACGAAATTTTCTAAAGTAGGGGAGACTGTGACATCCGTCACCCTCGTCTTTCATCTAGTTGCCAATATTAGTCCTTCAAATATTTCCTGTAACTTTTGTCGTTTTCAAATTTAATAAAAGTGCGAGCTCAAAATATATTATTTGCATTTATTATGGATTGTGACTACGATTTAATCAAACGCGTATGTTGAAACGTCATTCGGGAAATGATACTATAAAAATTTCAAGTTTATAAAAGTTTTAAGTTTAATTAGTTAACTTAGTTAGTTATTATAAAGGGAAAACTAACTAGAAAACCTTGAAAACTAACCTAAGTTAAATAAGAGGGGTCAGTTCTGCCAATTCTCGAAAGTTTCAAATGTTTCCCCCTCTTGCTGCTGTTTCGTTTCCGGCCAATCAGTCGCAAGCCGGCGACTTTTGCGGCAAGCCTTAAACTGCCCAAAACGAGTTTTTATTCAACGTTAATAATGAGTTATTGCTTCTCCATCATATTCGAACGGTTACATGGGTTTTAAAGGGTCTTAAACGTGTTTTAATCATGGGTTTTAATCGGTTTAAATGGTGTGTAACCGTCGAGCCTTAAACCCGACTTTAAACATATCCCTTTAATCGTTTATAGTATATAAATGATTGCAATCGATTGCTGCATCATTACACATTAGAAACCCACAAAAATTTCGACTTAAAAACGTCCAGGAAGCTCCACCAATCGCGTTTTATACTCGGGTATTAAAGTTCCATTTTCGATCCTAAAAACAAGTTGTAAGTATACAATCTTACTTGTATTAAGTTAGTCGAGCATCATAGAGTAAAAACCCCTCTATTACAGAGCCTTACTCGTGCCTTAATCGAAGTAATTGAATGTTGGTTGGGGTTAGGGTTCTTGATTAGATGAATTGGGAAAGATGACACCTTTAGTTAATATTATAAATACAAACCGATTTCAAATAAATCAACAAAAAGCATTGATGGCCTAGTGGTTGGTGTGTTTGTTGGGTTGGTTAATGACCCGAGTTCGAGCCCCTCAAGGGCCGGTTCTGGCCATTCTTTTATTTTCATTTTTTGTTGTTTTGTTTGTTGTTGAATTTCTTATATATTTAAATATAAAAATCTTATATTAATCTTAGAAATTTCATTTTTGCTTCAAAAATTATAAAAATTTAGACATAACATCTTGACACCTAAAATAAAATTATCACACTTTTATTTTCTGGAAAATGTCTCATTTTTATATTTTTATTGAATTTAATTGTTTTAATCATAATTACATGATTAAAAATTCATTTTAAGTGATTTTAACCTCAAATTTTCTGGAGATTTATTTTTATAAATAATAAACTGTAATAAAATGTAATTTCTTATAAAATGATTATTTTTGTTATTTTTACTAATTTTAATCATTAAAACACTATTTAAACTAATTAAATATGTTTTAAATACAAATAAATTGATAGAAATTATGGAAATATTATTTTTTAGTATTTCACACCATAAAATAATTATTTCTCATAATAATATCATTTTGGAATCATATCTCGTGTTATTTATTCTATTTATATTTAAATTAGATATAATAAATTATTTAATTAAATATAAATCATAAAATCTATTTCATGATTATTTTTCTATAAAATAGAAAATATTTCTATATGTGGAATACATAAGTGTTTTAGTCACTTATTAAATTAATCGTGAAATATATATTTCAAAACTGTCGTTCAAATTATTATTAACAATTTCATCTTCCCTATACGAGTCTAGCAAGCCCTACTGCCTTAGATGTTGGTTGTTTTAGACTTTTAAGACATTTTCCTCATTTAGTATTTTATATATAGGTTGAGTTCTTCAGAATTCTTAAGCCTTTGCGACGAACTTTCTCGGAATTTATACTTAGCGAAACTGTGAGTATATCTTTCCCTTTTCTTACTGTTTTACTATTTTGGGATGATTCATGTACCTATTAATCAAGTTTCTATTTCTTATACTTTATGCAATTCTCATGTGTGTTTGCCTTATGTGATTTGGTGTGTATTATGCTTAATCATTAACCGCTGGGCGGCCTAGCATTTCAATGAATAGTAATATGGTATACCCCCTTGAGACTCTGTTGAGAGAATCTTGGTCATTGTCTTGTTAATTCATTATTCAGATTGTTAGTCATGTGTTAGTCATTATTCATAGGCTTGGTTTTGACTAATACTACTTATTACATATTTGCAAACGGTATACAACACATGAATTGCGAACCATTTTTATACTACATAAACGGATGTACTCACCAATACATTATATGTGTTGACAAAAATTGTTTTGTACATGTTTCAGGTGACGTTTGATCTTACATGCTTTCACGCTTAGGCTGGACCTAGTGCTTAAATAAAAGATTAAATATCTATTTAACTATGTTTGAGATTTCTATTAAGACTTTTGTATTTTCCTTTTGGATAATGAAAGTGTGTTGCTATTAATATTTACAATTTAGTCCATGTGCTATTGAACAATCGTCACTACGTGAAACATCGATGTTTCCGCCATCGGTTGGGGTGTTACAGTAGGTGATGATGTGGAAATTAAAAAGGGTAAGGATGTTTGTAGAGTTAGAGATGAAATTGAGGTTTTTAAAGATTTGTAAAGATATTATGTGGCAGATGACGTGGCAGCTAAGGACGACTAAGGGCGCACTTAGCATTGAACATAGTAAAATAATGTTCTACCTAAAAAGGGGTATTGGATTTTTATGATCTAAACTTTCACCCATTAGCCAGCAATAATTTGTACTTCAAAAATTTCCAACAACGATCCCAACTTTCAGACATTTTTCCTCCGGTGAACCTTTTTTAACTGATGACTAACCAAATTAGTGGACGCTGACATAGCATGCCATGTCCACGTTAGCGTCCATGTCAGCATCAACATGCCATGTTAGCATCCACGTCAGCGTTCACGCCAGTGTTGGCATGCCATGTCATCATCCACGTCAGCGTGAGCATGCCACATCAGCGTCCACGTTAGCATCCACTAACCGAGTTAATTCTCACTTAACAACGGTTCATTTTCGGCTAATCTGTCACACCCTCAAACTCCATATGCGGGGTTTTACATCGAGGCGCGTGACACACCAGGATCCAAGTCAACGGTCACAATAAACGACAACTATATGATATGAAAACGACGTAAACCATTTATTAAGTTCTCAAAATGTAACCACAACAACGGAAGCATAAAACGTCTTTATAACTCGAAAAGTAAAAGTTAAGAGTCTAATAATGTTCAAAACCATGCAAGTGAAATCCTAGATGTCGTGCGACCCCGTGCGCCTATCAATAACTGCTACCTTAGCGACCTGAGAAAACATGCTAAAAACGTCAGCACCAAAATGTTGGTGAGTTCACAGGTTTTTAAGTAAAGCGTTACCAAAAGTATTTCCAAAAGTTTCCCAAAGGTTTCCAACAGTTTAAAAGTTTCATCCAAAAGTTTCCATGAGTTTCTAAATGTTTCCAAAGTTTTCAAGAGTTTCCAAAGTCTCCAAAAGTTACCGCAGCTTTCCAAAAGTTATCGTTATGCTAAAAGGATGCCAACCCAAGCATATGAAACCACTCATACGATACCAAGTGCACGAGACTTGTGTGCAACCGAACTGCCAACCCAGGCATAACTGAACTACCGAACCCCCGGTGAACTGAACGGCCGAGCCCAGCCAACCGAACTGCCGAACCACGGCTAACTGAACTGTCGTCCAACAGCAAAATTCAACTATCGTATAGTAAGAACACAAATTAACACTAGCATAACAAGATTAGCATAAAACGAGTACGTATCATGTTTCTCCCCCGAAAACGTAAACACAAAAAGAGGGGCCGTGAAACTCACCTTAGGTTGCGTCTCCAAGTTAATAAAGATCCCGACACGAACTGATAGTCCCAACCACCAGTGACCTATCATAATGTTTGCATGAGTGTTTCAACTATTAACCCATATGTTAACTAGCCCCCGATTGTCCAGATCGTAGCCACGTATGTTTAAAATGTGTTTAACCGTTAACCCGACACACCGGACAGACCCGACATCCCGTTGGTGACCCGTTACACTAATTGATCAAGTACATATAGTTAATAAACAAGAATCATGCATAAAACACTTGGTTTGCATCAAAAATCGCACGTATGAAGTCATAAGGTCGAATCAGGAGTTTTCTGTATTGGTTCGACCCATACAATCTTGGTTCGACCCATGTGAAGTTTATTTGACCAATATACAAGTTCATTCGACCTAACACATGTTCATTCGACCCTGACACATGTTAATTCGACCTAAATCATGTTCATTCGACCTTTAAGGTTTTCATTCGACCTCAACTAAGTTCATTCGACCTCCAAAAGTGTTCATTCGATCTCCAAGTGCTTGTTTCGACCCCACGATGGGTCGAAATAATTTTTGGTTCGACCTCTGCCCTTCAAAACCTCCTAAACGCACCAAATCGCATCTAAACAGTCTGAAAATGTCACGAAACATCACGAATCATAGCAGTCCACTATCATTAATCTATCCCCACAAATCCTTACCAATTTTACCTCGAAATCAGTTCGTTTAATAAGTTACCCAAAATAGCAAATTATGGAAACGTCACATCATACGAATGCAATCTTTACCCAATATGGAAACTTATCAAATTCACATATCAGTTAGCTCAATATGCCCAGATTATCATATGCAAGAAAACCCCTAATCATATCATTATCAATAACATCATGAACAAGCCCTAGATCTAACACAAAATCCCCAAAATGAGCAAGACATCATCAATAATCAATTGTAACCCATCTAAATCATAAATCATCATCAACAGTCCTAGATCATTGTTATAACATCTATACAGCAGTAAATCATCAATCAATTCAATACAAATTCATAACACATCAATTAACACGTTTATTTTGCATGAAAACTCATTTTTGATGAAAAGGTTTTTTTTAGGAAGATGTTAGAAAGGCTTTTATCAATGAAAACATGTTTGAATCAGATCTGGACACTTAGGGTTTGATAAAAACAAATCAAAATGAATGAAAATGGTTTTAGATCAAGAACACACCTTGAATCTTCTCTTGTTTGTGATATAGAAGATGATTGTAGGTTAGATTATGCAAAACAAGTTCAAAAACTCCTTCCTCAATGATTAGAGTCGAGAGAGAGTGTTTAGAGGCGACTAGGGTTTATGAAATGATGAAAAGTTTCAAAGTGTAGTATTTATACTTAAGTTTCATTCGACCCTTTATAGAGGTCGAATGAGAGCATTCATGCTTGGTTCGAACCCCCTTTGGGTCGAACCAGGTTTCCCATTTTCCCAAATTTCCAGTTTTGTCGTTTAAACGCGTTTTAACACATCTAAACACATGAACATGCAATCCTAACATATGTTAAGCATATACAATCATGTAGAACCATACAAGCATCACTTAAACACGTATTCACACGTTACTCATCATATACGAAGCGGTTCAAGCTAATCATCCGATCCAATTATGTAAGTTTACCAACAACGGGACTCAAGACTCGTGTGTGAGCAAAAGGTGCCAATGATCCTCCGAATCATTGAACCCTGGACAATACGTAACGTAACCCCACTTAACTGGCCCCGTTAAGTATGTTAAATGAATGTTTCCACTAAGGTAGACTTATATGTTAGAAAAATGTTACCCAGAGTTTGCCGGGTGTCACACAATACGTTGAAAGTTGGGATCGTTGTTGGGAATTTTTGAAGTACAGATTATTGTCGCCCAATGGGTGAAAGTTTGGATTATTAAAATCTAATACCCCTAGAAAAAATTGTATGAAGTGTTGAAACACAACTAAATTTCATAAGTAGGTTTGGGTATTATGCTTTGATATAATGAATTGTTTTTTTATTTGTAGTGTTGCGTGGGTTTTGCAAAATACCATGTTACTAGAGCTCTTGATGGGTTGTTAGATAATTAGTGAATGTTGTTGATGGGCTTTGAGACATCCAAATTATTCTTCAACATTAATATCTTTTCGTCTTAACTCCATCTTAAGCATATCTTAACATGATAAGCTCTCATAATTAACAACGTAAGATAAAATTATAAATTTGTTTTTTTTTTCATACATGTAAGTATTTGTATCAAACTTATTGAAACAATATTTTATTCACTAGCTTTCCAAATGTTTTTTTTTTTTTTTGGCTAAATGGGAATAGCAACCTGGCAAAAATTTTATAGATTTATCAAAAAAATAAATAAAACGAGTTGGAATAATTTGGGACATTTTCCTTAAAAAAAATCTAGTTTCCTAGTTCTCACAAATCTATATATTGGTTGGGCCCTAAACAGGTGTGCTATAAGCCTGGCCCAAGTATACCAATCCCTAATCCCTTGATATGCTATTGGGTTTACAGCTTGATCCAGTAGTTATTACAAACAAACCATAATACAAAATCCAATCTATACATAGGCAGCAGGCATACACCAAATGGCAACTCTATTTCTAGTATGTCTCGTGCTAGAGAAATGTTTATCTTTCTAGTCCCATGATCACCTTTCTTAATGCCTAGAACTAGAAGTGGACACATAGTGGATTGCTACACTTGATTACACTATATTAGTCAATACTCACTACCACTCATCCTTTGAACAACAAATATCATACCTTAATTTCTATCCATAAAGCTAATCTTGTAATAAATATTTCAAGAATCAAGACATGCTTGATATGTTTAGACTTGTGATTCAACGCACCGACTCCTCTATTGACCAAGAAGGTTAGTTAGACTTTAAGGGACCATTCCCTGTAAGGAACGTCATTATTCGCTCAAAGGGCGAAAATCCGAAAGCATTATGTCCTCACGTCTTACACGTCATTATGAACACGTGAACACAAACACAACTAATTGAGCATAGGGATATATGAACCTAAATACAACTCATGTGTTAATGGATTAACATGAGTTTCCCTAACCCGATTAACAAATAAATTAACTACATTTTATTTTGTTTCCCTAACCCGATTAACAAATAGTTCCCAAAACATGAAAAATATTAACCACCCCTTTTGATTAACACGTGTAGGATTCCTTCATGACGGCACACACGTGTTACTATAAACACATGCAAAACCTCAATGTTATTCCACGTGTCAACCCCATAAAAAAAGTGCAAAACCTTCTTATAGTTATTAGGGTATAAGGGGCCCTTGTAGAGTTGTAGTTTTCTTTCACTGATTTTAACCAATCCTGCAATGGCACATCACTTCACTGATTTACTTCACTGAAACACTTTTTTGTAGGCAGCACTCCACTGATTATTTCATTATATTTCATTTAAATTCGAGAAAACTAACCGTTGTACAGTCAGACGGTAATTAATTTTGTTACCGTTACATTTAAACCGTTGCAACCATTTGGAATCTGTACCGTTACGGTTTGGTCTATAAAAACACCTTAATCCAACACAACAAAATCACACAATAACCCGGTTATACTTTAATCGTTTCGTAAAAATGGTCCCGTGGAATGCAAATGAGGATATCGCGTTAACGAGGGCCTACCTCGTAGTGAGAAACACATGGGTTCATGAAGCTGATACCCCAATTTCGTTTTGGCACCGGGTGTCGGGGATATTCAATAATTTAACCGGCACAAATGACCGCTCCAAGGATTCGATCTTTCGTAGGTGGTTTCTTCTCTGGTCCAGGTGTCTTCGTTAGAACGTTCTTTATGAAGCCACGATGGAGAGGCACCCTAATGTTCAAGAAGACATTGCAATCCAACTCACTCGTGGCGACTACTACCGTGAACAAATGACTAACTTCACCCATTTTGCGTCATGGCGATTGTTGCGAGATATAATTAATAATTAATGTTTACGGTTGTTTAATGTTTATTTTGTAATGGTGTTTAAATTTTTAATGAAAGCTCACCGTGTTTATGTTATGTGAAAGTATGATTTGTATAGGGGGAAAACATAAACCAAGGTCAAAATGTATACGGTCAAAAATATAACACGGTCAAAATATCACGGTCAAAGGTGAAGGTAAAACGTGGCATATTATCATTGGTCAAGAAAAAGACCGTTTCTTTGTACCAGCATGGTAACAACAACCAGAAAACGGTCCACGAGAACCCTACCAGCACATGTGGCGGTGGTGTTACTGTGCTGGTAAAGGGGTACCCGTGCCCAATTCTAGTAGCGTCCCGTCCCCCCTTATCCACAAAATAAAAGTATAATAAAACCATATAAATAACTTATAACCATCAATGTTATTATAATAACACCGTAAAGTCTCAATATATTCTATTCTATTCTATATATACAACAAAACCAATCGTTAACAGTAACTGGACATGTGGCGGCATCTCACAGGTTACCAATTTCTTTTTTTTTTAATAAGAAACAAACAAATCCATGTTCTCACTCTACACTCTCCACCTCTCTATACTCTGATTACTCTCTGTACTCTCCAACATCCATCTTCAACCACCGCTGACAACCACCACCGCTCCCCAAACACCATTAATTATCCCCTACCTTCACCATCGCTCACGCTTCTGCAACCAACGCGCACAACCGATGACAACCACCACCCCTCCCCAAACACCATGCAATGTCTCCCAACTTCACCGCCACTCCCCATTGCTGAGACCAACATACTGCTTCACCAGTGACCATATCCGCCGCTAACCTGCACCACTGTTGTCCACCATCGCTGAGTTAACAGACTACCACTACCTCCGTTCAATACCAACCATCACCTTCCATCCCCGCAGCCCTAGATCTGTGTATGTGGCGACCGATCTGGTGATGGAAACCCAAAATCTTTGCTGTCAGAACCACTCCTTTTTATCTTTCTCCCTCTGAAATCCGAAAATGAAGCCATGGTATGGTGGTGTTACGGTCGCGATACCGACACTCGGCCGCTCACCGAGAACACCTCTCCACTTTCCGGCTTTCTACACTACTCGCTCTCCATGTTTTGCTTAATTGGGTGTGTAATGATGAGTAGGTTATATTGTTTCTAGAAAGAGAGAGAGAGAGAGCGCTCAGGAAGAAAGAAAAAATAGATATGGTGGAAATGAGTTTACTGTATCATATATTTAAACAATGATTACAGCGATTGTAATAATGTTAATAAAACTTAGTTTGGTTATTATTTATCAAAAGGGTGGTGATATTAACACCCCCACTTCTATTCCCACCCTTCCAAAGCGTCTCGCTTTAGCCTAAGCGAGGCGCTTTGGTTACTTTTTTAACTACCTCGGTTCGAGGTAAGTTATTCTTTCTGATTTGACTCCAAGCACCTCACTTTGGCCTAAGTGAGGCGCTTTGGTTACTTTTTTAACTACCTCGGTTTGAGCTAAGTTATTCTTTATGATTTGACCCCAAGCACTTCACTTTGGCCTAAGCGAGGCGCTTGGAATCCAGCTTTTATTTTTGTGGTATTTTTTGTGTTTTGAATTGGTTTTTTATTTATTTTTTAAAATAATTATTGTAAAAAAAATTTAAAAATTAAAAAACAAATTAATAACCACCAACTTTTATCGACATTGCTCAAACTCAACTCAACAAGACATTTAAGCCGAAGACACTTTCCATCTAACACAAGGATTGCTCCAAGTCAACTCAACATGACATTTAAGCCGAAGACACTTTCCATCCAACACAGGGATTGCTCCAACTCAACTCAACAAAGACATTTAAGCCGACGACACTTTTCCATCCAACACAGGGTTCACTAACAGTGGTGTGGTCTACCTTTTTGCTTATGATCCAACACCAAATCTCATTATCTCTCAATGATGAAGGCAACCTGAAAACAACCAGATGGTTGGTAGCTATAGGTAAGAACATTGTGGATGAGGATTGTTTACCTTCCCATTGATTTCAAGTATGTTGCCTTCATCGTTGACAGATATCTCTCTGACAACAACTGAAGGCAACCTGGAACTAGGTGATGACCATACCGACGTGAGGGTAGTCCATTGGTATTAATGGCAAAGTGATTGTAAGGGAAGAAGAAGAGAATGTTATATATGTTTACCTTCCCATGGAAACTCTGAAGACCTTTACGGAGGTTTGCCAGAGGGTCATTGGTCTTCAGAGTTTCCAACCCCTAATACATTCATCAAAGGATATTCATGTGAGAATGCATAGTACAAATTTTTTTGACAAACGTCTGGCTGATATCTAGCTGCTGGAATTGTTTACCTTCCCATTGATTTCAAGTATGTTTACCTTCCCATTGATTTCAAGTATGTTTGCCTTCCCATTGATTTCAAGTATGTTTATCTTCCCATTGATTTCAAGTATGTTTACCTTCCCATTGATTTCAAGTATGTTTACCTTCCCATTGATTTCAAGTATGTTTACCTTCCCATGGAAACTCTGAAGACCTTTACGGAGGTTTGCCAGAGGGTCATTGGTCTTCAGAGTTTCCAACCCCTAATACATTCATCAAAAGATATTCATGTGAGAATGCATAGTACAAAATTCTTTTGACAAATGTCTGGCTGATATCCAGCTACTGGAATTGTTTACCTTCCCATTGATTTCAACTATGTTTACCTTTGGTTTGATTTCAAGTATGTTTACCTTCGGTTTGCTGTAGAACTGGCACGCTATATGGCCCAATTGAAATGACACATGCAAAATATAATGTCATGCACAATGTGTACTCACAGTGACATCGAACACTTTATATGAGTAAAACGATCGCATTACAATGCCGAAAACGACTATCATCACTCTGTATGGATTGCTTGTTAGCGCCGATCCTACTGTCGATTTCTTTCCACAACCATTGCTCCAACATAACTTGCATCGGCTTGAGATATGAGTTTGATTAGCTTGAATCTCTTTGATCCATGGTATCCACTAACCGTGTTAATCAAACTCATATCTCAAGCTGGTGCAAGACCCTTACAGAGGGTCACTATTCATATACCATTGTTGTTGGATGTTCATGTGAGAATGCATAGTACAAAATTCTTTTGACAAACGTCTGGCTGACCTTAAGTTCCTTTGCAACCTAGTTCCTTTTAATTATAAACAACATTAAAGAAGGACTTGTGCTATTTCTTTTCAAACCCTTCCATCATATATCGATCAAATTGCCATAAGGTCATTGGTCTTCAGAGTTTCCAACCCCTAATACCATACAAAATGACCGTGTTTGAAAAACGGAGAGTTCTTATGGAAGTTGCTAAAATAGTTAAACAAATGTATTTGTGAATAATACATTCATAAAAAAGACCATCTCTTTGTCAGTCACCCTCATAGGAAAATTGACTCTCACACTTATGCGTAGATCAAGGAGATTGATGAAGATATTCATCAAGACCCTTACAGAGGGTCACTATTCATATACCATTGTTGTTAGATGTTCATATGAGAATGCATAGTACAACATTAAAGAAGGACTTATGCTTTTTGTTTTCAAACCCTTCCATCGTATACCTAACACACTATAATAATTCACTATTTTATACATACAACACACCTTCATCGTTGACCGTGTTGGAGCACTGTTCTTCTTGATCTTGATCTTCACACTTGCTTTTGACAAACGTCTGGCTGACCTAAAGTTCCTTTGCAACCAGGTAGAAAGGAACTAGGTTGCAAATATAAAAATCCATCACATCACGATTTGCATCCCGGCAAATAATGAGTAACCTACTAACTAACCCTTCATCTTCTCTGTTTAAAATCCTAACAAAATGTAAACTAAAAGAACAAGGCTTCAAACACTACTTTTTGCTCAAGGTAATCAAACTCAGGGCAACCCTTGTTTGATTATACTCGTGTTCAGCCTTTATCAGGCTGCCTTCATCGTTGACCGATATCTCTCCGATAACAACCCTTGTATGATTATACTCGTGTTCAGCCTTGTATGACCGCAAGGCTTCAAACACTACTTTTTTTCTCAAGGTAATATTATTGTTTACCTTCATCGTTAAGTCAAAAGCGGTCCAAATTCCATGGTTTGTTCTTCCTATGTATCATCATTTCTACAAAAAAGGGCTTTGATGGTTTGGATGTTAATCCATGTTTGAGGGAAAAATGAAGAGTGGACTGTTAATGTGATTATACTCGTGTTCAGCCTTTATCAGGTTGCCTTCATCGTTGACCGATATCTCTCCGATAACAATTCTTGTTTGATTATACTCGTAACAACCACCACTATCACCATCGATTCTGATCAGATTCTTTCATTTTTCTTCATCAATTTACTTCCTGATCTTCTTTTCATTCATTTCTTTGATTCTTATTCATTCATACTCTGTTTCTTTTCAATCCGTGGTTTAATCAATCGTGATTACACCAATCCATTGATTGATCAGTTCGTGATCAATTGATTCCATTAATAACTCAAATTTCTATCATTCCTTTAATCAAACCATTTCGATCACCATGACATCTCGTAATCAAACCTTAGAATAGAAAATTCAAGAACATGATAGTACCTTGATGAGATTAGAGACCACTACAGGCAAGAATTTGTCTGAGATAGAAGGTTTAAAGACATTTGCATAGCAGAATGCAGAGAATTTAGCTGCAATGAAAACACAAATAGAGACTCAGATTAATGAATTGATCAAGACCATAAAAGCTCAATCTGCTACCAACAATAATCATAATAGCCATAATGATAATACTAATAATATGTTTCATACCAATAATAATATTGGAATGAATCATACCACCCACAACATTCATAATGATAATAATAATAATAATAATAATAATAATAATATAATTCATAACAGTCATTTGATTGCTGGAATGAATTATAATTCACAAAGTAGTAGATTGACAAAGATCGATATCCCAAAGTTTAATGGGGATAATGTGGAAGGTTGGCTGTGTAAGGTTGAGCATTTCTTTGCTATTGATAATACTCCTAAATCAGTGAAAACAAGATTAGCTATTGTTCATATGGAAGATGTGGCTCTGCTATGGCATCAATCATTTGTGAAATCCAGGGGTGGCAATATTGATGGTATGGGCTGGAATGAGTACAAGATTGCAGTTACTTCAAGATTTGGATTGTTGCTCAACCAAGATGCTATGGGGGCCTTGGTTGCTATAAGACAGACTGGTTCCTTAGATGATTTGAATATGTTGTTAGCCTTTATTTGAGGGCTTTGAAGCCTGAGATTGGGTATCAGGTAAGAATGTTAAGACCTAACAACTTACCTGAAGCTTATTTGTTGGCAAAAATGCAGGATGAAGCCTTAACTGCTATTCAGTCAACTAATGTTAGGTATACAAGGAATTCATATAATAATACTCATAATAATAATAATAATAATAATAATAATAATAATAATAATAATAATAATAATAATAATAATAATAATAATAAGCCAATTTCCATGGCAAACACCAACAAACTTTCCTTGTTACCTAGTCCTAGATCAGTGAGTTCCAAGAAATGGACTCTGACCCATAAGGAAATTGAGGAAAAGAGGGCTAAATTGGAATGTTTTGGTTGTACTGAAAAGTACACCCAAGGTCATGTATGTAAAAACAAAAAATTGTTTTCCATTGAATTGTGTGGTACTGATGAATGTGGGTCAGAAGATTGTGAGGAAGAGATGGATATGACAGAGTTGATGAATCAGAATGTGCAAAATATGGAACCAAAGATCTCTCTTAATGCTATGATGGGTGTTCCATCATATTCCACTATGAGAGTTCAAGGGTCAATTGGAACAAAATCTTTACACATCCTGAAAGATTCTGGTTCAACTCATAACTTTCTTAATGAAAGTTTAGCCCATAAGATGAGATGCCTAATAGTCAAGATTCCTGAGATGTCTGTTACAGTGGCTGATGGTACCAAGTTAAAATGTACAAAGATGTGTAAAGACTTCCAATGGATGATGCAGGGTATTTGGTTCAAGACATATGTGATTTTAATGCCCTTGACCAATTATGATATGGTTTTAGGGGTTCAATGGTTACAAACCTTAGATGATATTGTTTGGAATTTTAAGAAGCTCACAATGAAATTTAAGATGAATGATAAGTGGGTAGAACTAAAAGGTTTAGAAAACAATAGAATGTCTCTTTGTTCTGTTGAGAAAATGGAGGAGTTACTAAGGTCACAAGATGAGATAGTATCTGCTCAAATATTTAGTATGCAGTCTACAACAGAAGACATTTATCAGCATGAGACCAAAGTGAGTAGCCCATGTAATGATAACCCTATTATGCAGCAATTGTTACAAGAGTATGAAGATGTTTTTGCTATACCAAATGGGTTACCTCCAAAAAGGAATTGTGATCATAGGATTGTACTTAAAGATGAAAATGTAACCATTAATCAAAGGGCATACAGGTATCCTGTAGGGCAGAAAGATGTTTTAGAAAAAACTCACCAAAGAACTGATTGATTCAGGTGTGGTCAGATCAAGCCAGAGTGTTTTTGCATCTCCAGTTGTGTTGGTCAAAAAGAAAGATGGATCCTGGAGATTTTGTGTTGACTATAGGAAATTGAATGAGGCTACTATTAAAGACAGATTTCCAATTCCCTTAATAGAAGAACTACTTGAAGAATTAGGGGGGGTCTATTGTCTTTTCAAAGCTTGACCTAAGAGCTGGATACCATAAAGTGAGAATGGCTTAAGGTGTTGAGTTTGTGGTTATGCCTTTTGGGCTAACCAATGCTCCAGCAACATTTCAGGCTCTAATGAACTCTACTTTTAAAGATACAATGAGGAAAACAACTCTGGTCTTCTTTGATGATATCTTAGTCTATAGTCCCACAATGGAGCAGCACCTCAAAGATCTTAGACATGTATTATCTTTATTAAGACATCACTCATTATATGTAAAAAAATCAAAATGTTAATTTGGGGGCAATAGTGTTGAGTATTTAGGATACATCATCACTGGGGAAGGGGTGCAAACTGATCCAAATAAAATTTTGGCAATAAAAAGTTGGCCTACACCTGTGAATAAAAAATAGTTGAGAGGGTTTTTGGGACTGGCTGGGTATTACGGGAGGTTTATAAAGGGCTTTGGGACAATAGCCAAGCCTATGACTGAACTCTTAAAGAAAGATGCATTCAAATGGAATGAATCAGCTGATCAATATTTTAGTCAGTTAAAAGAGGCATTGACAAGTGCTCCTGTCCTTGTCTTACCTGATTTTAACAAAGAGTTTGTGGTTGAATCTGATACATCTGCAAAAGGTCTAGGGGCAGTCTTAATGCAGGATGGACACCCATTGGCTTTCATCAGCAAAGCTCTGCTAATTAGACAACAGTCTTTGTCTGTTTATGACAAAGAACTTCTGCCATCCTAATGGCAGTCAAGCAATTGAACCATTACTTGATTAGTAAGAAGTTTGTGATTAAAACTGATCACAAAAGCCTAAAATTTCTTCTTACTCAGAAAATAACAACACCTTTGCAGTAAACATGGTTAGCAAAGTTAATGGGGTACACTTATGAGATTGTTTATAAACAAGGCCCAGAAAATTTGGTAGCTGATGGGTTATCTAGGGTCTCTAGACTGGCCTTATTTGAAATGGGCATCAGTTCTTTGAGTCCCATTCTATTGGAAAGAATCAAGTCATCTTGGGCAAGTGATCCTTATTTGCAATCTCTTATCAGTAGACTTCAACAGGTGGAGTCTATTACTAATGTGACTTAGGATGGTACATTGTTAAAAAGAAAAGGAAAGTTATTTGTGGGCAATGACAGTTCTTTGAAATCTGATATCCTGCAAAATTTTCATAATTCACAATCTGGTGGACATTTAGGCTTTGTTCCTACATTACAAAGGTTGAAGAACTTTTGTTATTGGAAAGGGTGTTATAAAGAGGTTTTCTCCTATGTTCAAGCTTGTCATGACTGTCAACAAGCGAAATATGAACCTGTTGCTAGTCCTGGGTTGCTACAACCACTGCCAATACCTACCCATATGTTTACTGATGTTTCAATGGATTTCATATCTGGGTAGCCAAAAGTTCAAGGGAAAGATATTGTTTTAGTGGTAGTGGACAAGCTTACTAAGTATGGCCACTTTATGCCTTTGTCTCATCCCTTTACTACACCACAAGTGGTTCAGATGTTCTTAGACACCATTTTTAAGCTTCATGGTTGCCCAATGAACATAGTGTCTGATAGGGATCCCATATTTCTGAGTGCTTTTTGGAAAGAATTTATGAGGCTACAAGAAGTCCAGCTATGTTATTCTACTGCCTACCATCCCTAAAAGTGATGGTCAGACAGAAGTGCTAAATAGGTGCTTGGAGTCTTATTTGAGATGCATGTGTATGCATTCTCCTCCTCAATGGGTCAAATGGTTGAGTTTAGCTGAATGGTGGTATAATACTATATATCACTCAGCCATCAAAATGACTCCTTTTGAGGCTCTGTATGGATTCCCAACTCCTGTCCATATTCCATTCATTCCAAATGACACACAAGTTGCATCAGTTGAAGAACTCCATAGGGACAGGGAGGCAATGATAATGAAGTTGAAAAAAGCACTGCAGCAGTCAAGAAACAGGATGCAGCAGTATACTAATAAGGGCAGAAGTGAAAGAAATTTTGATGTGGGAGATTGGGTATACTTAAAAATCAACCTTTTGTTCAGTCTACAATGAGAACACGGAAACACACAAAAATTGGTCCTAAGTATTTTGGGCTCTTTCTAATTACAGCAAAAAATTGGAAAGGTTGCTTATAAACTTAACTTACCTGATGATGCTCAGATCCACAATGTGTTCCATGTGTCCTTATTAAAGCGAGCTCATGGCCAGCATACTCCAACTGTGTCTCTTCCAATTGGTCCACGATTTGTTCTGCAGCCTAGGGCAATTATTGATCAAAGATTAGTGAAAAGGGGGCAAAGATTAGCTCAGCAATTTCTTATTCATTGGTAGGACTTACCTATCTCTGAAGGTACTTGGGAGTTTATAGAGGATTTCAAGTTAAGATTTCCTTCTTTTGTTTCTTGAGGACAAGAAATTTGTTGAAGAGAGGGCATATGTTACAGTAAAAGGACTGATAGTGATGAAATGTAAAGAACAGGGACTGAAAGTGTCAGGTTTAGATAATATTGAAACGTCGTTATTGTTAGTTGAGAATAGGCGGGAAAGCTTTGTAATGAATAATTGTATAAGTAGGTTGTAATGTGATCAATGAAATCAGTTGTGATTGTGTGAATTTCCTCTTATGCTTCTATAATTCTCTTCACAGCTAACAACCACCACCGTCTCCACCACCACCACCACTGTCGCCGGCAACGTCGTCAACCATACAATGGGAAGTTTTAACTCTTATTGCTGTAACACCCCAACCGATGGCGGAAACATCGGGATGTCACGTATTGATGATTGTTCAATAGCTCATGGTACTAAATGAAAGTTGAATAATATTAAACAATTTACAATTTACAAGTAAATATTACAAAGGTTGATTAATATAAACTAGGTCCAAAGCTCCTATGTGTTCCAAGACTTGTACAACTTCCAATAGCAAATAAACCTGAAACATGTTAAATTGGAAAGATGGGGGGGGGGGGTCAACTATAAATAGTTGGTGAGAATACATAGGTTTTGTATATAGTTGAAAACAATATGTTGTATAACATTCATAGTTGAAGTATAATAATGAGTAATGATAGTATATGAGTCAAACATGTAACAATGCGTCTTTTGTACAATCAAACCTTGTGTCGACTGAGACCTAACTCGCAAGTTAGTAAAAGTTTAACTGTTATCGATCATCCCTGAACTTATGCGGGGGGATGGGTTTGTCAGACCTATAGCGCTATAATCTAAACAGGCGGCTTGATCAATGTTAATGATTGTACTGTGTCTTTTTGTTACAGTCAAATGATAGAATGAGTAAATGATAGTGTATAAAATGTTTATAATTGAATCACAAGTTTCAACAATGATAGTGTATAACATGTTTCACCCCAAAATGTAAAACAGAAAAAGGGGCTATGTAAACTCACCTTAGTGTTAAAATGGAGACCCTTGTTATATAAGTAAATATGGCTCGTGTGTATCCAAATATCACCCTATTTCAAAGTAATAAATAAGTGTTGGGGAAAACAGAGTTCCCGAGTTCTCACAACTCAAAGGAGATCTCAAATGATTTGGATCCTTATTTATATCATGTAATGGTTAATTTTAATAATAATATTATTGCATGTAATTCAAATCAAAAAAAAAATGTATACTCGTATTTAACTATTTTTGTAGAGATCATCTTCATCTGCTGGCGGGTAACTTTGGTTTAGCATAGAAAAAAAACCATGATTAAACTTTATGCTTTCGTTAAAAACCTATTTTTTATAAACTTTATGTATTAGCGCATATGTCCTATGTATTCGTGTATGTATTAAACAAAACTTTTGTATAATGTAATTCTTGGTTAACCAAACATTTGTATATTGGTTGTACTTGGCCATATGTATGTTTTCCTGGTTATGCCTAATATTGTCTTTGTATGAAACTATGGATGATTTTTTTTTTGTCATTCTATTATTTTTGTATGTTACGTTAAAACATATAAAATTTTAAAACACAAATTATTCTTTTATATAAAATTTAATTCACTAAACACTTTAATAATCAACATACCGCCGCAACGCGCGGGTAGCCTCAACTCGTATATATACAAATACTAACTTAACGGCATAGTAACACGGTAACGGTGACAACCGTTAAATAACTTACGGCGACAACAGTAACTACCAACATCATAACAGGCCGTTGCTTTTATAATACCGTCGCGACTTTACGATTAATGAACACAAAGACGTAAATTATACAGTTATAAACCAAACCGTTGTGTCTCCTCTCACCACTATTTCCCGTCGCTTGCCACCGTTTCACAGTTTTGCAGTCGACGGTGAGAAGATGACCGAATTATTTTGGCGGCGTTGGGAATATATAGTGTGTGAAACATTTGATAGATCTGCCGCTGACTTGCCGGACAGATTTGCGTCACCAGAAGACTCCCCTCCCTCCTCTCTCTGTATATATTCAAATGTTTAATGAGGGTTACATGTGCCACAAGGGTTATTATTTGCAATTATATATTTAAAGTGTGGTGATGTTTTCCTTGTGCTTCCCATCGGTTATATGTACCGAGAGTAAGAGAGATGTGGTAATATGAAATTTATTAATTTAAAATGAAATTTATTGGAAAAAATGTTTGCGTTGAAGTTCGAACTTCGAAGTTACAGCTTTCTTTCCTCTCTTTTTAATATATTATTATAATAATTTTATTTAAGTTTATCTCTTGAATTTTAATATTTTTTTGTTTTTTTTAACGGTCAACAAATCAATTCCTACCACTTTTAAAGTACCCACTAGATAAAGAAGTATTCCGAGAGTAACCCGGGTCCACCAATAATTTCACACCATTTCCGGGAAAAAACTCTCTGCCTGAAGGCTCACTACAATAAAACCCGATCCACCAACAGCATTTTGGTGCCGGTAAGACTCAAACTCCCCACCTCCCATATATAATGTTATGTTTGATAAAACTTTTTATCATGTATTCTCATATAGTGCCATTATATGATTTACCTTTGTTATGTTACTTTCCATCTGACTGGTAGTCGAATCATATTTTACATGGTATAGATGTGGTGATGTCTTTACATTTTAATTCTTCTACTAATCATTGCGGACGTAATTACCACAACTATTACGTCCGACTATTAAGATTGATTTAAATTTTCTCTCTTAACATTTTTAAAGTGATTTAACGTTGCACAATGCAGGTGTTAGGTTTTGTTTTATTCTTACATAATGTTTGTGTTAATGTGTTGATTTCTATGTAATTTTTTTTAATTTTGTAAAAAAATGGTCGTCTACACCACGATGTGCGGGTCCACCAAAGTTATTATTTCCATGCAGAGGCGAAGTATGCTTTGGGCCAGGGGTGGCCCTGGCCCCCCTGTTTTTTGGCGTGGTAGTGGAAATTTACGATTTTCATAGGTAAATTGAGTCCGGGTTAAGTCCGGCCCCCGCCGATTTTCCACTACCGATTGAAAAAAATTGAGTTCGGCCCCCACCGATTCCGAAACCAAGCTTCGCCACTGTTTCCATGGTATTGTTTTAACATCTCGGTCTTAATTTGGAGACTTAGCACTTTACAACGTATGTCGTGGTTTTTTACATGTAAATTTTTGTTTGGTTTGAAGGTCCCGTCGCAACGCGCGGGTTATAGTAACTCGTTATAATGAATTAGTAAAATATATAATGAATGCTATATATAATATCTAGTAGACAACAATATTAACCTAAACCCCAATAAAATAAGATACTGCTCTAATAGCCACAGGTTGATTGAGGTTATTGTTGGCTATGGACTCTTGAGTTGCATATCTTCCCAAAGCTTGACCAACCTAATTTGATCAAACTACAAGATTAGTTGAATATCTATATATAAGGATCATCAATAAATATGTAAATACTTTTGATGAAATATTTTAAAAAAAACTGCCTCTTCTGGAAAGTCAATGTATATGTAATACTCTTATTTTTACATTCATTAAGAAAAAATTACAGTTTCTTTACAATATATATATTTTGTTTACAAACAACCATATGTAGATTGAGGCGAAGCTAACGCTTGAAGCTAATAATCAACAAAAATCATGCTAATAAGAGTGATATGCATAAAAGAACTGAAGGATACATCTTCAATGGTGTTACTACTTCGATCAAGCATTGAATATGTATCAATCCATCTTCTCCTATAAAAAGTCAAAACTGTTTTAAAGACATTCAAATCAGGTGGTTTCGTTGGATAACAACTCGTAATCTCACCAACAATATTGATAGGAAAACGGGACATAACAAGAACATGGAGATTGGATGTCTTACCTCAAGTATCGGAGAACCAAGTGAAACGAGAGCTAACCGGTTCATGAGTAGCCACGACGACAGTTGGGGTGATTGTGATAGGAAGTGACAGTGGTCGGTGGTACATGATTCCGACAACAACGGCGAGAAGGAAAGTGGAGGTTCAGAGGTGATTCGGAATCCTACGAGTTTATGTGTGTGCGTGTGAAAGTTGCTTATATATATATGCATTTAACTATAGATTATCAGTTACAAAACAAAAGAATTAATTTTTGCCATCAATTCATAATCATGGTTGCAATATTGGAAATAAATTTGACGGTTAAGGAATGTGAATTGAAAATGATCTAATGATGAGGAAGACGAATGATGTGATGATTTAATTCATACTTCTATATCCACCCTAAGACTATTAGTAAACTTACAAAATTAACCTTGTAATTTCATAATCAATTTAATATCTACGTAGAAAGACAAATTACCCACTAACTACCTTTATCTTGTAGTGTACAATAAGCATACAAGGTTACATCTCAAATTATTAATTTGGGTTAACAATTTTAGTTATTAGATATCGGTTACAAAAATTGTTGGAGTTGCCACAATTTTAATTTTGTTTCTATAAATTCAAAGAAGGAAGACAAAGGTGTCATGGAATTAATTTCACATTTTTCATTTTGGTCCCTTAAGTATTTGACATTATATAACTTAAACCTAACTAACCAAAAGTTGTAGATGTTAATGTGTTGAAAGACCATTTTGACCCTTACTAACTTCATTGGATTGTTGTACCATATGCATGAAATAGAGTACTTACTTAAATTTTGTTGTCATCCTTCCCCAGTGGCGAATTCAGGAATTTTTGTCAGTGGGTTTATTGTTTTTAGATGTTCCACTCACATAGAAACAAACACAAAGATTACTGCGTCGGTTGACAATTTGGGTCGGATAAGGTTCTTTGCATAGTAAATATACAAAATACAAAACAATAATAAAAGAACATCATCAAATATTCAAGTTTCAACAAGATAACCCGATGACATCTTGTCTAATTCAATTCACAATTGCAAAGTTCAAACTAATAGGAAATTAAGAAATGAAAAGTTAACCTAAGTTCTTTGGAAGTGTACCTAAGCTATTGGAAGTTTACGTAAATTAACAATTTTAAAACTAAAAGAAATTGGATCCGTAGCCCCTGAGGCGGTTCGCTTTTTAGAACGGATGTTGAAGGTGGTTTACAATGACTCGTAGAGCCCGATGAACCAATGATTTATATTTAGTAAAATAGGCTTTGCGATTCAAAAATGGATAGCGGCACAGCTTGTTGTTCGCTTACTCATTATCCAGATGTTGGTTTTTATGTACAATTAAATTTACTTTTTACGTAAAAAAATAATTTATATAAAATTAATTTAGGGTCCATTTGGTTCATATAATTGAGTGAAAATGGAACGGGAATTTCATAACATTCATTTCAAAATTGTGTTTGATTGGTAGAGGAATGGATTTGAATTGGAAAACGTTCACCAATTTATTGAAACTTAACATTCCATTCCTATAATCCAAAGAATTTAAACATTGCACTGGAATGTTATAACATAAAAATTCCTTGAAAACTATTTCCTCTTAATCGTAATTCACATATAATTATAACAAATCATTGTTATTTTTGGTTATTCTAATTGCTTATTGTATTGAATCAATTTTTAATTGTAAACAAAAAAGCATATAGGATTTAGTTATTGCATGGCCAATTATTGCATGATTTTAGTTATTTGGTTGTCGTTTAGTTTAAGGAATTAAAAAATCGGAATGACACAGGGCTCGAACACGAAACATTGGGGATGAAAACTCAAGCCTTTACCACTGAGCTACATTAATTTCTTGTCAATGGGTTCACATAACATTTTACTTATGGGTTCACTCTAGTTTTATTCTATATAATTCTATTAAAATTTTGAAACACAACGGGTTCACGTGAACCCGTAATCATCTACGTAGGTCCGCCCCTGTCCTTCCCTATGTTTTATAATATAGTATAGAATATAGATTTATAAATTATAACTAGTTGTATAAAAATCACGCGCGTTGCGCGTTTTACAATCGAGATTCCATTTTGGTTGTAAACATTAAAAAAAATAAAGAAATCTACACATAAAGTAACACATGAAATTGGTAACGAAATTACATAAAATTATGTTATTTATATTAAAAGTATATAATATAATAATTTTTTTTAATAAAATAATATGAATAAAATAATAGTATATAATATATTAATAGTGTATAATATAATAAAGTTTTTGAATAAAATAATACTGTATAATATATTAATTAGGGATGAGCATACAAGGCCGAATACTGATCCCGTCCCGATTCCGATACCGTACCGATACCGAACCGAGTGGTTTCGGGATCAGTATCGGTACCCATATTTATGGATTTTCGGTTTCGGTATTATCGGTATCGGTACGGGATCAGTATGGTATCGGTATTTTAAAGTAAAATACCGATACCATACCGGTACCGTACCAATACCCAACCGATACCGTACCATTCGGTATCGGTATTGTCGTGATCGGTATAATATATTAATAGTATATAATATAATAAAGTTTTTAAATAAAATAATAATATAAATAAAATATTAATATTTTTATTATTCATTTTAATTACTATTCATTTAGTTGTATTATTAATATATTGTAATGAGTCAAGCAAGTATAATTCAAAGATGTGTGGCTAAATTATCCTATATATTAATTTTAGAGTGTTCATGAATAGTAATTTGTGCCTTGCATTTTTAGTTCTTTAGGTTTGTTTTTCTGGTTTGTCAACAAAGTTGTTTCCAGCACAGTTGGTTGGGTTGTTATTTATTAATATATATAAAAGAAAATGGTTTTGCTGACGTGGCGTCCAATGGAGGCCTCAACCTCCACTTTTTTGTGCCAAGTGGCTTAATAATAGATGTTTTTTGAGGTTTTTGGAGTGTTTCCTTTTTTAACCAAAAAAGAAAAAAAAAACACACGGGAACCCTAAAAATTTCCATCCGCCTCTTTTAATTAAACAAAGAACGAAAACCTTCAAACCCTAAAGTTATCTCCGGCTCTTCTCATTATCTCACCATCTCTTTCTCAGCTCTCAATCATTCATCTCCTTATCCTTTACTCTCTGCTAATCTCCAGATCTTCAAAGTAAGTTCTCAATCTCATTACTCTCTCAATTTCACAAAAACCCTACCAATATCTCCTTCGTTATCATCTAACAAACAGCAACTCTATTATCTAATGATTGCATTTGTTCATCTTCGCCTTCTCTATATAATCTCTATCATTTGCAACAAATCATCAAAATATGCGATTGTCGTCTACCAATCAATGCATAAATTGCCCCTCACGCTTCACCTCCAATCACTTTCTCAATTTCTTTCAGGTAAATTAAGTTCCACGTTAATAACCTATATTTAAATTTATATCTTTTATTTTAGTTTTAAAGATTTGATTTTTAATCAGTTTTCTGATTCTAGGTTTTTTTTAGTCAAGTTTTGATCTTTTGTTTTGATTTAATCTATAATATGTTCAGATTGGTATATATTATCTTCAGACTTTGTAGAAGTTTTTAATTAATATGGATTCTTTATTTTTGATTATATTTTCAGATTTGTTTTGATTTAATCTATAATATGTTTCAGATCTATAATATTTAATTTAGATTTCTTATTGATTGAAGATTTGAATGTCAGTTGAGGTGTATAATAATAGATTTAAGTTTCATTATTTAGTTGAAGTTACACGCTAACCTAAAAAAACCCTAAAATATCCTACGCCTCTTTTCAATTGCCTCTCTCATCACAATAAACCTTCTGCTTTACTCTCTCAATCTCAATCAAGAAAACTTCGATCGATTCCTTCCTGATAGTTAACACCAATCGTCTTCTTCTTCAGTGATCTGTAAGTTCTTCTTGATGTAAATAGTGTGTTTCATCTTTCTTTTTGTTCTTTTTATTATCATCTCACTCTTTCGTTTTTTTCCTTTTATTGTCCTTTCACTTGCTGAGGATCTTTTAATAGGTTCGTCTTTAATCTGTATATTTATTGTTTAATGTTTAATTTATTTGTTTTATTCCAGATTTGAATTAGTATGTTTGTGTTTTGTTTCCTTTTATTGTCCTTTCACTTGGTGCGGATATCACTTGCTGCGGATCTTTTAATAGGTTCATCTTTAAGCGAAAGTTACCTTCATATGCGTGCTGTCATCTTGAATAGGTGAATCGGTATGTTTATTGTTGAATGTTTAAGGCTCACATATTCTGTTTTGTCAGCCAGAGATTCGCAAAGGTTAGTTTTTCTTTTGATGATTGTTGTCGTGACATTCTCAAGCTTTGGTTTTGAAAAAAAATCTAAATTTTGTGTTGAAGGGATTAGATGGCGATGGATGGGAGCTTTTGCATTGAACATGAGCTGGAATGATTTATTTAAAGATTTGAATGTTGCATTTGTCATGATATTTTATATTAGAATCACCCTTTGTTAGTATCATCATTAATATTATTATTATTATTTATTAATACTTTCATTGTCTTTTAACTGTTTTTTTTTCTTTTTGTTAACAGGCTTTCGTTACAGCGCCACTTCAGTTGTACAGGTTGATAAATATGGGTTCTACCACTTCGATTCGACTCATCCGATACCGTTTAACATTTAATAACGATGGGAACACAGTTGTGGTTCTTGATAAAGTGGGTACGGTTTATTTTATCAGTGGGAGCTCAGAACGTTGTTATAAGGGACAAAAGATGATTGTGGTAGTGAACGATGTGCGACATTTGCCACTTGCACCAACCTATGCGCCTCATAGCCCGTATTATTATACCTTTGTCGTCTCAGGCGTTTGGTTTTGGTTCAGGTGCAGGTCCAGAGTCTGGGTCAGCTGGTTTGGTTTCGGAGGCGGATTATCCATATAAAGCTATTAATTTTTTGTCTGAGAATATTCACTCTTTGGATCAAGATTGACCAGATTAGGATTTGTAGTTTTGATTGGTAATTTGAGGTGTTTTTAGTTGTTCTTTTATAGATATTGGATTGGATGTCACAATTTATCTTATATTTGGTTTGAAAAATGGTCAAGTTAAGTTTGTCTTCCACACTAAATTAATAACAAAAATACTATATTATCTTTCTTTTAGGTTTGTAGCTCAAAGTTGTGATTTTTTTATATGTTCCTCGTGCAGATCCGTATTTAAATAAAGATGCAGGAACAATGTCTCCTTTCGAGCATGGAGAAGTTTTTGTATTGGATGATAGATGAGAAGTAAGTAGCATGGAGAAGTTTAAGAAGGATGGGAAGTTTGGGAAAAATGGTGAGGTTGAGCATCAGCAGGGTAAGCATGGGAAGAATAAGAAGAATAATAATAATAAGAGTAGTGGTAATGGTAATGATAATGAGAAGGATAATGGGAAGAACAGTGTTGATAAGAGGTTCAAGACTTTGCCACCATCTGAATCTTTGTTTAGAAATGAGGCTGTTGGTGGTTATATTTTTGTTTGTAATAATGATACCATGCAAGAGAATCTTCGAAGGCAGCTTTTTGGTATGTTTTTTTTTCTTTATAAATTATGTTTTTGTTGATTGTGTTTTTGAAAGATTTAGGGTTTGTAAAATTGGGGTCTTTTTGCAGTGGTAGATAGGATCATTTTTTAGAAAGTCTTTAGATGATGATGGTGTATAGAAAGTTAACATCTTTTTAGGTTAATGTTGAATTGTGACCATAAATTATAAAAAAAGGTTGGATCTTGATGATCTTGACTCCTTCCACAAGGTCAAAATTCAGTTTTTATAGGAACATTTTACAAATTGGTTACATATGTTTTAATAAATATTATGTTTTTATCCTAAATTTTGTTAAATATCTTGGTTGATCACAAAAACTAGAGGGATTTGACTAAGCCAGTGCCTGTGTGCAGTTCTTTAAAGATGGATGATTTATGAATGTTATTTATTCTAATGGAAATTGTTTTATTGTGTTAGATTCAAGTGTGATCTGTTATGAATTTACCTAACCTTATTCTTGAACTGAATTTCAGGTTTACCGCCACGATACCTGGACTATGTTGGGTAGATCACACATGGTCTGCCTCTTTTCCTTTACAACTACTCCACTCACCAACTTCATGGTGTTTTTGAGGTATTCAAACTCAATCATTAAACTTCTAAATCAAGTTTCTTGTACTAGATTTATTTCTATCTTAGTGAAATATAATTTTAAAATTAAAGGTTGAAAATCACTTATTATCACTTTAATTGGCAATTTGCTCTAACTTGCAACAATAAGTTTGAAAAAAGAAAAAGAAAAGAAAGATTAACATGGAATTTGGTTTCAATGATTTAGGCTGCAAGTTTTGGCGGAACAAACATTGACCCGTTTGCATGGGAAGACAAAAAGAACCCTGGTGAATCACGGTTCCCTACGCAGGTGGGAGTTATTACTAGGAAATTAGCTGAGCCGTTAGAAGAAGACTCTTTCAGGCCAATTCTTCACCACTACGATGGCCCTAAATTTCGCCTTGAGCTCAACATCCCTGAGGTAGAATTATCTTTTTCATCCCTTTGGGTCTTACACATTTGGGACACGGGGTTTTTGTTGCAGGCGCTCTCGCTTTTGGACATATTTGATGAGAACAAGAACTAAGGCACACATTCGAGTTATCAACATGTATTATAAGGTCAAAAAGCGGTTTTGGACAATGAGAGGTGTGTTTAACCAGGAGCGAAACTTGGTTCGCCAATCGGCGGGGGCCGGACCCAATTTTTTTTGATCGTAGTGGCAAATCGGTGGGGCCGGACTCAACCCGGACTAAATTTACCTACGAAAATCACAAATTTCTACTACTACGCCAAACGGTAGGGGGGGGGGGGTCCTCACAATGCTTCGTCCTTGTGTTTAATCATATATGTAACTAATATGTTAATATCGAGCTCGAATAAACAAAGTAGTTAATGTTTGTATACGGGAGGTGTAACCATGAAGATGGTGGTCCCTTTCGGTTGTTTAGCTCGGTCATATATATGCTATAATACAAACTCAGTATGAATAAGTGTTGGTTAGCGATGCCGCAATTGTTAGTGTCTTTGATGGTTTCTAGATTTTTAAGGTTTTGTATATGGAACTAAGTGTCCTTTGTGTATCTGTATGTTGTTCAGGGAACAAGTTTCGGATATAACTGGGTCTGGCAGTGGCTGCAACAGTGAACTGTGCCGAAAAAATAGGTCAACGACAAGCGATATTAAATATTATTAAGTTTGAACCCGGGACGCTCCCGAGTAGTCAGCTAGTGATGTTATAAACAAAAATTCCACCCGGTTCGAATCTGTAAAAAGGTAGTTTTTTTTTAACCAGTACAAACCCATGCAACCCAAGCCGGCAACCGACTTATCTTGCGGGTCAACTGCAGCAACAAAGAGACGTCCTTTAAAGCCACATCAAAGATTTTCGTTCCTTACCTGCTTATCCCTTTCTTTTTTTACTCGCCTACCAACGTTTGGCGATCCACCTACCGCAATAGCGCTGGTACCGGGTTTTCCGGTCACCACGACAACGGTTAACAACCGTAACCCAACCGCGGTGGTGGAACCGGTTTTTTGTGGCTGCTGACTAGAAACCCCGGTACCACCTTCGTGCTTTCGGTTGTCGTTTCAACCAATATCAGCGGAACTCGAAGGTGAAGGCGTCCATATTAATGAGCAACAATGGCAAACATAGGAGACAGTTTGAGCAACGATGGTGATTACTATGGTGGTTGGGAGGGGTGACGAAGATGGCTTTAAGAAGATCCGGTGACCGATTTGCCTGCAAGTCAATTTTCCTGGTTGCCGAGCTTAATTATCTGGTGCCTTCTTATGAAGACTGTGAATTGTTAAAAAAAATGAGTGAATGAGGATGCCTGAAAGTTTTAAAAGCTAAAATGAATGATTACAAATTAGCTTGTTGTGTACTCAAAAGTCCTACGCAACCCTTTGAAATCTTTCTATCACTCAAAAGTCCTACGTAACTCTGTATGAAACAAACATTTTTCCTAAATCAATAATCCTTTTACTGGGTAACTTTTTATTGTTTACATTAATGTAAGTATTTTTTGGTATGACTATATGTTTAGATTTAGGTTTATTATCTTATATATATCTTTATTCTGTTTCTAAGAAGATATAATGCAACTACAAATATTTTCATTTGGTAGACATATCCCTTTGCTATTACCTATATATTTATAGCTGTGCTATTTGAACAGTGTTTTCCTTTACCTTCCTCTCTCTTATTATGTTTATATATGTATGTGATGACGGGTGTCTGGCCTCGACGAGCCGAACTGATGACGGGTGTCTGGCCTCGACGAGCCAAACCATGTATCTGGCCTCGACGGGCCGAACCAGGTGTCTGGCCTCGGCGGGCCGAACCAGGTGTCTGGCCTCGGCGGGCCGAACCAGGTGTCTGGCCTCGGCAGGCCGAACCAGGTGTCTGAACTATAATACAAATAGACCATTCAGGATGAATGAACGAACCCTAACACGGCTGGACCATTGGTCCATACATCTGCATGACAGGTAAAGACGGAACAGTAGACAATGTACAGCCGCTGACATGGCTGGACCATTGGTTCATACATTTGCATGACGGACAAAGACGGAACAGTAGCAAAGTACGGCCGAATCAATATTATATATTATAACCCATACTTGAACAGTACATCTCTCCCCCTATAAAAGGAGGACCTCACCCCTCCAACAAAGGGAACAAAACCTGGTCTACTCCTCCTCTGCAACCGATTCAATCCCATCTCTAACATACAACCCATAATCAGTAACATCCAACCCATAATCAGTAACATCCTCTCTAATAAAGACCAAGTTCTCAAACATTATCATGAACACACATGATCATCTCATCACGTGCCATCCTTCCTTAACAACACTTTATCCGCAATCATCACGAAGCAACCTTTACAATCATCATCATCCTTTCATCATTATAGTTTACAAATATACATACACAATAACACAGATACATCATTATAAACCTACACAACCTTACTAATATTAACCAAGCATACATCATCGTTCGGACCTAACAACCTAAGATGTAACTAACTACAAAGGTTCAACACTCATGCGGAGGCCCGGATCACAATGGTGAAACGGCTGAGACGGTCTGATCCGGACGACATGCCGAATCACCGAGATCGTACCTCAACAGTATGCTTCTCCGTTTTTATTTATAAATGCTTGTCTGGCATACTGGTTTGTCTTTTGTTTTGTTATCTGCCTGAGTGGGTGTTCGATTCCGGCACATTATTTTTCCTTTTTCTCCTTTTCTCATTTGCCACGTGCCTCACAGCCCAATATTGTCCTCTTATTTTTTTTAGGTAGGGCATCTTTGTCGTTTGACAACGCAAATCTTCAACCAGATCCAATCCAAAACCCTTGGCCACCCCGCCATTAAATCACAACTCACAACTCAGTCAATATCATCAACCATATTTTATACCTTAATAACAACCATCTGTTAGAAACCAGTGTGAGGGAGAGAACCCGGAAGAAGGAGTCGGTGACAGAAAAGGTGGTCTGCTGGCTGCTCATGGCGGCGCCGCGGTAGAGGCAAGCTGGTGATGTCACGTTCTTACGATGAAGATGATGATAGTTTTAAACGGCTGTAGGTTGTGGCGATGTGGTCACGGAGGTGTCACGGCGGCGGTGTTGTTTCGGCGTCCTTTGACGACGAGGCGGATGGTCGGCTGGAAAGATCTTGCCGACGGCGGGCATGAACCAAAACGACCAGAGTGCACGAACTTATCAACCTTGATCGGTGGCAAGGGTTTCACGTTGGTCATTGGCAGCTGAAAGGAATGATTAAGAGGTTTGAGAGCAACTTGGGGGTTGATTGGGGTAATAACAGTCGTTCAAGGCAGCGATGGACCTGAAATAGGTGGCAGGCTCATCTTAATCGGAAGGTGATGCCGGTCAGGTCTGGTAACGATCACGAAAGATGGCGGTGTGGTGCTGGGACGATAACTATGCCAAAATCAGACAATCAGAGCAGCAATAACAATGGTAACTCTAGAAGATCGGTTCCAAGCCATATATATCTTCAACGTTTACAAGGATGAGATGAGGATTTGTGTGTGTGAAACAGAGATTGTAGTGTGAGGAATCAGTTGTCACTTTCTCAAGTTTCCCACTTTTGATTTCTAATACACAGAAAATTAATTTCATTAAATAATCGCTTTAATTATTTCATAAAATTTGTGTTATGTATTATCTTTTTAAATAACTTTATTGTATATTCAGAACAACAATCAACAATAATTTCAACAAAATACCCCATCTAATTTTTACACATAAATATATGCATGTATCGTATTGACTAAATTATTAGTGTTTGTTTCACAAAATGAAATTGAATTTGGATAGAATATTTCATTTCTTATATAGTTTTTTTATTAACACAAGAATATATTATAATTGAATAGCAACATACGGAAGTAAATCTATATTCCAATTTAATTGAGATTTCATTTCGTTATTTGAAATTAACACATGTAAATTCTAAATCAAATTTCTTTTTTCGCGTAAACTCCAATTCTAATTCAATTACAATCTATGAAATGAATGCTAGCATATGTATTTGAAATGAATGCTACCATATGTATATAATACAGAAGTACTATATTTTGTACTGTATGTAATCTTTAAAAAAAATATATATATTTCATTATGCCTTTTCTTCTATTTAATAAAAGGTTTTTCTTATTAATTTAATTTAAATTCAACTAAATATTATTAGAATAGTTTTTCTTTAATGTTTTTAACGAATCCAACGTGTGTCGCTACCCTTATTTATATATATTTAAGCTCCCCGCAACGCGTGGATTTAAAAACTATAACATAAGTCACAGTTTTTGACCACGCGCAACGCGCATTTATTATTAAAGCTAGTTAAATTTAAAAATGTGGTAAAGAAGTTGACTATTGCTTCATTGTTTGTATTTCTATTAAGGGAAAATGACCAATATAGCCCGTTGACCGGGCATTTTGCACAAATAGCCCCCTCCACCGTCTTTGGAGAGACGGACACACGGCTCCCAACCCGCCTGAACCGTCTTTGGATAGACGGGACACGTTGTGACCCCCCCAACCGCCACGTGGCGTCTCTGATCCCGAGGCTGTACCGTCTCTCTCCGGACGGGTCAGAGATCTCTCCCAGACGGTTCACGTTTACCAAGACGGCTAACCCTTGGTTCAACCGTCTCCAAAGACGGTTCACGTCTATCAATGCCGGCTGACACCTCGGGTCAACTGTCTCAAACAGACGGGTCAGCTTTCCCAAGACGGCTGACCCTTCGGTTCAACCGTCTTGAGAGACGGTACACATTTACCGACGCGGTGGTTCCCGATGAGCGGCGACGCTTCGGTTGTCCGGCTCAGCCCTATAAATACCCGTCTCCCGTCCATTTCCCGTCATCCAAACCGTCTGAACATATCAACCACCGTACAACTCCGTCCAAACACCATCTACTACCCGACGACCACCGTCCAACACCGTCCAAACCACCTTCCAACACCGTCCAAACCACCGTCTAACACCGTCCAAACCACCGTCCAACACCATCCAACACCGTCCAAACCACCGTCCAACACCAATGGCACCCCAAAGATGGACGGAAGAACAAGAGATCGCGTTGATTGCGGCATGGCTGCATGTTGAGGAGAGTACACACCTCAACAACAAGTGGTTCCGGATCCTGAATGAGTACAACCGGCTCGTTGGGGGCTCACAACGTACCACCGAGTCGCTTAGCCGCAAGTTGAATGATTTGACGACAAAGTGTCAAATATTCAACAGCCACCATAACCGGACCCTTTACGACGTACCCGCAAACTTTCCTGAAGACGTGGCCATTAGACACAGTCTAAGGCAGTACAAAAATAGGGAGGGTAAAGAGTTTAAACATGTGTCCGTGTGGCAAATGATTAAACATCGTCTTATGTAATTTTTAATTATATTTTTATTTATTTGTAATGGTTTTATTTTTAATGCAATAGTTGGTTATATTTTTAATTTGTCGTTTTGTTTTTATATTTAAACAGTTGGTTATATTTTTAATTTGTCGTTTTGTTTTTATATTTAAACGTACTATACTATTACAATCACAAATAAACAATAAATATTATTACAATAACAATTAAAAAACTACACTATTACAACAAACTTCCCGAGAATAAAGAAGCAACAAGCGAAAATTAAAAAGCAACAAGTAAAAAACTACACTATTACAACAAACTTCCCAAATTTACTTCCAGAACTAGGAACTTTGTTTGAAGTAATAGTAATGTCTAACCAACTATTGAGGACTACATCTTAGTGTTAGATGTTTTGTCCTCCACAGCGGCGGTAGTAGCAGTGGTCTACATAGACGTTGTTTCGAATGGTGTATGTGCTCTACACAGACAAGTCCGAAACATTTCCTCGTTTTATGTAACAATAGTTCTCAGTGAGCACACGTCGAACATCGAGACATAAATTCGGAAACCGAGCGAACTTGCCTAAAATGTAGACCACCACATCATCGATCCATTACACGGGTTGCAAACCACGCGCAGATGGAACAACAATCCAAGTAGCCGTACGCAGATGAAACAACAATCCAAGTAACCGGGACATATTTTCCGAAGCCGGTAGGCTTCGGCTGGGGCTTCGGCTGGGAAAGTAAAAAAACGTCATTGGATTGGAAGATGAAAGCTTAGAGGAGACGGTGGGTGCATGGAAGATGAAAGGAGACGGGTGGGTGCATGGAAGATGAAAGGTTAGAGGAGAGCGGTGGGTGCAAATTTCGTTAAGTTAATTAGGGTATTTATATACACTCGTGAGACGGTTCAGACGGTTCAAAAATTTCGTTAAGACGTATTGGGAAAGGTGACCCGTCTGTTTGAGACGGTTGACCCGAAGGGACAGCCGGCATTGATAGACGTGAACCGTCTTTGGAGACGGTGAACCGAAGGGTCAGCCGTCTTGGTAAACGTGAACCGTCTGGGAGAGATCTCTGACCCGTCCGGAGAGAGACGGTACAGCCTCGGGATCAGAGACGCCACGTGGCGGTTGGGGGGGTCACAACGTGTCCCGTCTATCCAAAGACGGTTCAGGCGGGTTGGGAGCCGTGTCCCGTCTCTCCAAAGACGGTGGAGGGGGCTATTTGTGTAAAATACCCGGTCAACGGGCTATATTGGTCATTTTCCCTTCTATTAAATACAGTAACAACAAAGGTGAGGTAAACTTAAGAGTCAAAAACCCATCCGATTTAGCATAATTTGTTTGAGTTAATATATTTGAGTGTATATTGTTTGTTATCGCAAGTTGGTACCCTTCACACGTGTTGAATACCACATCGTATCAACACACAATCACTCACGAATTTTTGTCATGCATCCACGCAAAGCGCGGCATGCGCAACACATGTTCCAAACATACAACCTACACATTAGTTACAACTAGCATGAAAACCTTTTCCTACGCAAAACCCGTTCAAGACGATCGCGCAACGCGCGATTTCGAAACCCACTAGTTAGAGTGAAAAATTAGACTGATAGGGTGACTGATTTAGTAGAGGAAGAATTTACATTCATTAAAAATCACGAGGGGTGTGTATGTTGGGCATAACCCTTTAAAACATGACCAAAATAACAAATTAGTCAGTGTTTAATATAAATATGTTTGTAATTAATATGTGGCATAACTAAGACTATTTGGTGTGGATTAGGGGAAAGCATACGTGGGTAGTTAAATAAATATGCAGATAGAGCATAAAGCTTTGACGGAGTCAATGTGTTTTACGGATGGTAGTCCGTATCAACCTTGTACGTGTTTTTAATTTTTTATAGTTTATGGTCACAAAAAACAAACCACAAGTACATTTAGTGCCTGCGGACTGGTTTAAATTCCTAATGTAACATAACACAAAGTTAATATGAAATTTACGGCTTTGGGTTTGAGTGTGAACCCTATGATCACATACTACGTATAACTTAGACGACTATGTTCAAGTTGAGTTAACGGGTTCGCTGATTGATAAGTTTAACCAATTTAATTTTAAACTTATTTGTTTTAAAATTTTGTTTTATGTCATTGATTCAAATTAATATGGTAATTTACACGATTTTTTTTATTTTTTGATAAACTATCTTTCATTAAAACAAAATACGAAATTTACATCACAATAGAAGGTAGACGGGCAACAAGCTGTGCTGCCACCTCTTTCTGAAATGCGAACTCTAGTCTACCAAAGACAAATCCTTGCCCTCTAGATATGAACTATCGCTGTGGACGACCCGTTGAACCTTGGTCAATAAACTAATAGAAACTGGCGCTAGGGAGCCAAAGGGTTGTATTTGATGCATGTGTGTATATGCACACACACACACACACACATATATATATATGTGTGTGTGTGTGTGTGTGTGTGTGTGTAAATTAAGAGTATTACCGTGAAAAAAAACAAAATTTCAGTTTACACGGGTTGTATTTGAACCAACCTGCGAAAACTCATGCCATGTTCATGTAACCGTGTTTATGTGTACGTCATGCTTTCAAGTTATTGTTGTGTTCTGGTTCGTGTCCAATTTTAGGGTTTTTTTTTTTAAATTCAGCCATCCAACCCGTAAACACAAAGTCACAAACCATATAACATCCATATTTACAATCAATCATATGATATGAGATTTCAAGTTTCGGGAAATGGAATAACTGCTTCAAAAGCTTCAACAAGCATGGACACTCTCTTCTTACGCGATGGAGTTAATTTAGTCACTATATGTTGAACAGCATAATCAACCATCCATTGCTCTGCTTTCTTCCTTTCATCCATCATTTGCCTTCGTAAATCCACTCTTTCTTTATCCAATTTCATCATTTCTTCATGTGGGTCATCTAATTTAAGCTTCCTATACCCTTCTAACGCTTTAATCGAACGTTTTAGCATAATTAATTTCTTTAATTTCCCCCAATTGTTTGATTTTGTAACAGAGCCAGAGCCATCCTCTGTTTTCTTCTCTTTAGATTGGAGGATTTCATCAACGGATTGTTGAATGAGCTTAATGGCATCGGTTTTGGTGAATTGGTTTATGTAATTTCTTTGGGTTTGATCTTGGGCTTCTTGCATAGTCTGTTCTTCACTGGTTGTTGATTCTTTTTCGTCGATAAGCAGGTCGGATCCGATCTTCGTAGCGATGTCTGTGATCACATGTTGATAGATTGTATGCCACATTTGGATGTGTTTTTCTTTATCAATGTCGGGTTTTGGTTCTTCGTTTGCGAGGGAAGTTGATTCACCAATCGGATTTTGAATTTCACTGTTAGATGATTCCTGCGAATAGGGATGTAAATAAGTCAAGACTCGTAGAGTTATCTAAGATAAACTAGTCAAGCTTAAATAAACTCGAGCTTATTTTTAAGCTTGTTTTAATAAAGTGAGTGTTTCACAAAATAGTGATCAAGTTATCCGAATAATTAATCTAGTGTTAGCATAATTATTTTAGTTATTTGTATGTCTAGCACGTTAAATCTATTTATATTTAATCCTAACATTATTCGAATAATTAATCTAGATCTTTATAATATAACTCGAATCCCTGAACTTGAGCTCAAGTTCTCTTAAGTTAAATGAGCCGAGCTCAAGCCTACAATCATACCTGTGAATCATCTTGTGCCGGAGCTATGGTTTCAAAAGCCTTGACAAGCAAAGCAACTTTTCGTTTTTCAGTTGGAGCGAGTTCACTAACCACCTTTTGAAGAGCATAGTCGAGCATCCATTCATCGATGTTTTTCTTGCCACCAACCATCTGTCGCTTGAGGGAAATTGTCTCAGTTTCTGGCTCAAATGACGATGGAAGATCCCGACCCTTTTTCGGGTTGAATTTCTTCACCTTTTCGAGTTCGTTAACAAACTTCTTTATAATAAATACTTTCTTAATGTAACTCCATCTATCAGGTGCTCTTGTTTTTGTTCTAGGATTTTCTTTGGTCATCGATGTCGAAGATTCCTCTTTCCGAACACCCATTGCTTCACTTGTAGACGATTGATCATCTTCAACTTCAGGAAGAAGAATCTTCTCGATTGCATCTCTTACAAGTTTAATCGCAAACATCTTTCTAATCTCAGTTTCTTGATTCACTTCATCATCAAAATCTGGAAAAAGAATACTTAAAATCAATATTCTCTTACGTACTAAAATAAAAAAAGACAAACATACCAGTAAATTCTCAATCATAGACTAAGGTCCAGAGAGGGGTAAACCTTACCTCTAAGGGCGTTCATGGTCTAGTGAGGCTGGTTTGGTTGAGTTGGCAGAACCGACCAGTTTTCAAGATTTAACGGTTCGGCCAGGGCGGATCTAGCATGTAGCAGGGGTAGCAGCTACCCCTCAATTTTATCGGCGGAGTACAAAATTAGTGTAAATTATTTTTTTCCGCATGTATCGTATATCATTGAGCAAATATTAGGATACCCTAGATCCAAAAAACGTTTTAAGGATACTTCTGATTTGTTTTTCTTCTAGATCTGCCACTAGGTTCGGTTTTACTAAATTATGGTTTTAAAACAAAATAAGTTGTTTTTTTACAAACAACATAACTTTGTATTGAATCTTAGAAAAACCTGATAAGAATTATTCATGAATATAATACATGTACACAACATTATTTTTCTACAATAAAAAACAAAAAAGTTAAATAATAAATGTTAACAAACGGTTCGGTTTACTAGTTCAGTTTTAAGTTCCAAACTATATACTGTCAAACCGTTAAAATCAAACCTCTTTTACATACTCAAATAATAACATGAATCAAAACAAAAATTACAAACCTTTAGTTTCCGATTTCTGTACTTGATCCACTTGTTGAACAATTACTTCTGCTTCAAGACCAGACACCATATGCTGTTTGATCATACTCCACATGCTTATATGATCCATCTTCTCTAAAGATTGCTCCTTTTCAAGAACCCTCTTCGACCCACTTGAATTTTCATCGCTTTCGTCGATTAATTCACTAAAATCTCTATTACTTGAAATGGTTATATCGTTTATGTCGTTCTTTAAGATATCAACAAGCTCAGCATCACCATGATCATGGCTAGAAAGATGCTCTAATATTGTTTTAGCATAGAATTCTATAGAGTCATCAACATCCTTAGATCCCATCTTTGTTCCCTTAACTTCTTTCTTCTTGCCACAACTTTTATACTTGGCTAGACTTTCGGGCTTCACACAGTCTTTAGATCATTCGTTGCGCGTTTTTTATGGTATGGAGATCGCGTTTGTGGTGGCTTGTGTTGATGATCATGATGACCATGGAGAGAACAGTGTTGGTACGTGTTCTTGTGAACTTTGGTATAGGTTTCTTCTGCATATATATAATTAGATATAATAAAACGTCTAAATGTTAACTTTGTTGTAAAAAAATAGTTTGGTCACATCAGTATTTAAAGTCAAATGACCAATTAACAAGATGATACGCAACTTCTATTATATAATTAACTTTTAAGTAAAGAATTATGAGAATAATAAACTTGTACGTAATGTTAGTAAGGATATGGGAGATGGAAGACATATATTGAGTTACATGACCAACATATGTATCGACTTAGGAAGCTAAACATGGACATAATGAGTACCTGAACATAATTAGATGATTCATTTGACGCTTCAATGGAAGAATAATATTGTGGGGATGTGGTGTTGAACCATTGTCTGAAAATTTTATTGTCAAGCAACTGAGTTTTGATTGGGCTCGCCTTTTGGACGCCACGGATCTCCTAAAAGTGGTGAGATTTTTTGAAGTTGACTTGTTTAGTGTTTTCTTTTGTCGGGGTTCTGCTTTGACGTTACCACTATATTGATCCAGCGATGATGTGGCGCTTGATATGGAATAGTTTATTAGATTATGGGGTATGGTCCCATTCCCTCTTTCCTCCCCCTTCTCCACATCAGCGTCACGTCATCTTCCTCCTTCTCTCCCCCTTCTAAGGCTGAGGGGTGTGGGTCGGCAACCCCCCCTTCGGTGCCTTACGTGGCGCACGTTGCCGACGGCAAACACCGCCCCCCCGTCCCTTGTTCGGTGCCATCGGGAAATTCTTACCGTCCTCCCCGTCCTCCTTTTTTCTTCTTTCTTCTTTTTCTTTCTGATTTTTTAAATTAAATGTTGTGGAAAGAGAGAGAGAGAGAGAGAAGCTTTTTGAACGTTGGGAGAGAGAGAGACAAGGGTTTTACAGAGAGAGAGAGAGAGAGAAGCCGGAGAAGATGGTGGTTGTGGAGCTCCGACGGATCTGTTGAAGGGTTTGTGGAGCTCCGACAGGTGGTGGTGGAGCTCCGGCGGCAGGTGGTTGTGGAGCTCCGGCAAGTGACGGCGGAGTGATGAAGAAGATGGAGATGGATCTGTTGCTTGTGTCTGTATAACACACACATGTATATATTCTTCTTCTTCTTCTTCTGTATAACACACACATATATACATATTTAATTTAATAGATTTTTTTAAATATAAATATGTAATTAAATAGATTAAATAAAATAATAAAAAAAGGAAAGGGAAGGGGGAACCATTTCCCCTAGAAGGGGGAGGAGAAGGGGAAATGACGTGGCGCTGACGTGGACAAGGGGGAAGGAAGGGGGAAGGGTGACCACACCCCATAGCCTAAGACTATTTGGTGTGCCCCCCCATTTCCCCAACTCCCCCAACTTTCAGCGCCATGTCATTTCCTCCATTTTCTCCCCCAAACTTTGGAAATGGTTTCCCCCAACTCCCATATCCCCCCTTCCTTTTTTTATTCTTTTTTCCTTTTTATTTAATTATATAATTTATATTTCATAATTATTTTTTTATTAAACTAAAATAAAAAACGTAAAAAAAAAAAACCGTCAAAATTTATAAAAACCGAAATTTCATAAAATTAAAAAAAAAATACAAACTAAAGTCACAAAATAATAAAAATTACAAAGTAAAGTTCATTAAAAAAACTAAAAAAAACTACTCGTCGTTGTTGTCGACACGAAAATTATTCCAAATGTGATCAACGAGATCCGAAACAAGGTTTCCATTCATAGTAGTATCGCGTAACGCCCACGTGTTTGATTCTTGTTGTCCCTCGTCAACTGGCTCGAGCACTTCTTCAACCTCATTCGGATCGTAAACGCATATCGCACGACCTTCGTCTTCAATTATCATGTTATGAAGTATCAAACACGCGTACATAATGTATCTAAATCTTTGTGGATGGAATGCACGTGCTGGTCGTTCTATTATATGCCACTTCGCCTTGATCACACCATATAATCGTTCGACGTCTTTCCTTGCTGCTTCTTGGCACTTCGCAAACTTTTTCCTTTTGTCATCTGAAGAATTCAATATTGTCTTCACAATAGACGCCCAGCTTGGGTATATGCCGTCACATAAATAATACCCATGCTTATATTTTACGCCATTGAGCCAAAAAGAATCATCAGGGCCGGTGCCTCTAATCATGGGGTAAAAAATATGAGATCTTGCAAGAACATTTAAGTCGTTACACGAACCTGCAACGCCAAAAAAAGCATGCCAAATCCAAAGATCTTGTGAGCAAGCGGTTTCAAGAATAAGTGATGGTTCTCCTACGTCACCCCGAGTAAATTGATCTTTCCATGCGGTGGGGCAATTACGCCATGGCCAATGCGTACAATCAAGACTTCCTAGCATGCCAGGAAAGCCGTGTTTCTCTGCATGGTGCGCGTAGAGCTTTTCGATGTCGCTTTTTTCTTGGCGTACGCATATAAACCTTGCTATATAACTTCACAACATCTTCGCAAAACTGGTACAAACATTCCCGACTCATTCTATCAGACATCCTTAAATACTCATCCCATGAATCACTCGCAGTGCCGTATGCTAATTGACGAATTGCAGACGTGCATTTTTGTAGGGTCGTAAAACCCCGTTTCCCTCTACCATCGTATCGTAGTGTAAAAAATTCATTGTAATTAGCTAAATCATCGGCAATTCGTTCGAACAATCTTCTACTCATTCGGAAACGACGCTTAAACTGTTCGTCAGTGTAAACACAGTTTTCGTCAAAATAGTCGGCCACCAAACGTTCATGTGCACCTTTAAAAAATATAAAACATATTAAAAAAAATAAAACATTTTAACAAAAAAAAAACATTTTCACAAAAAAAAATGTAAAACATTTTAACCAAAAAAATAAAACATACCCTCACGATCTCTATCAAGCGCCGCGCTCCGTGTCAATGGTACCGAAGACGCTTCACTATCGCTTTCGTCTTCCAACTCGGCTAGAATTTTTGCCGTTTCCAACATTGCACCAACGTAAAAGTTTATCACGTTTTGTTCCTCCTCCTCCGACGAACTCATGGTAACAAATTGGATTTTTATAAATTTGGTGGATGAAAATATGGTTGTGTGTAAAAATTATGGTTGTGTTTAAAAAATAAGATGTAAAAATGTAGGAGATGGAAGAATATATTTATAGGTAAAAGGTTTAATTTTTTTTTTTATTTCAAACGGCTATATTCCAAAATGGGGCCCACATCAACGTTAAAAAAAAATCAGCCAATGGCTGTGCTCGGTACCAACGGGATTATTTCCCCGTTTTCCCCGAAAAAAATCGGGGGGGGGGGGGGGTGTTCCATTTCGGGGTCGATGCCACGTTTGCTCCCCGAATCAATTCCCCCATTGCACACCGTTTAGTCTAAGGGAAATGGTTCCCTCTTCTTCCCCCTTCCCTTTCCTTTTTATAATAATTTGCTAAACATAAAAAGACAAATATATATATATATATATATATATATATATATAATATTAAAAACATGATTTATGTCTTGGTTTTTGGAACGGGGAGAAGGGAAGATTTCCCCGAGCACACCGAATGGGAAAAAAGGGGGCGGTGTTCCCCTTGGGGAAAGCTCCATGTCAGCCTCTCCCGAGCTCTTTCCCCACCCACACCCCATAGTCTTACAATGAAAGAAATACAACAATTAAAAACTAGCAATCTAAACTAAAATACAGTAAATCTCAATCTATCAATCTAAGTCTAAGTTCCAAAAGCTTAGAAGTGATCTTATAACAACCTGAAACATGTACGAAAATGATTTTGTCAATACGAAAATGTATTGATAAGCATACCCTATTTGAATACATACAATAGAAAAGTGTTTCGCAATTTATGTGCTATGATCTTTGTAATATGTAAAATGGTCAAAATCAAGCCCCACATCGTTCAATAATCGTTCACACATCGTTCAATAAAAACCATAACAATGACCAAGGACTTAACTCGTTCACGTAAGTCAATCAAGGGATATAATTTGTAGTACTACTCATTGTTAGGTGCGGCCCAAAGGTTAATGACTTTGACAAATCGTTCATACAATTCACACAAAACATATCAATGAGCACATTGCTTTATAAATAATATATGTAAGTTTAATAATAATGATACATGAGTCACCCCAAAAGAGTAAAACAGTAAAAATGGGAAAGATATACTCACAGTTTGTGAAAGCGATCAAAATCCCACTTAAGCGGTTGTGAGCTAAGTAATGGGAATTCCGAGGAATTCAACCTATCATGTATATGAATACTAATAAGGAAAAAGTCTAAGAGTCTAAGGTATCTATGCTTCTAAGGCATTAGGGTTCACTAAGTCGATTTGGGGAATTTAAAGTCTTCATGATAAATCGCATTAATGTAAAAGTTGTATGTCAAAATAATATACCAAAGTTTGTAAATATGGCTTAGGTAATATAATTATTACCAATTGGATATTTAGATATAATATGTTTGAATAATTAAGACAAAATAATATACTTAATGACTTTAACTAAATTATTGTAAATAAATACAATAATCATAAATATTGAAACAAATAATTATGAGTTACACAATGACCCAACAAATGATAATAAAGACTTTCAAACATAAGAATATTTCTATTTTTTTAAGAAAATTATTAATAAAATAGATGTTAATAAGTATAAATAAATAAATGATTAATTATGTGTAATTAAACATAAATAAGACTAAAAGTACAAGACATGATCCAAAAATATTATTTTTATAGAAAATGAATACTTTCTGATGTAAATAAATGAAAATAATTTTCCCATATTTTTTCTAAACTTATTTATATTTAAAACTAATTTAATGAATTTAAATCATGTTTAAATGATTAAAAATAAGAAAATTAATAAAAATAAATGTTTTATGAACTAATAATTTTTATTTCAGTTCATGATGATTAGAAATAATTTCAAAAGAAGTTTGAGATTAAAATCATTAAAAATAAATTTATAACCAATTAAATATGATTAAAACAAATTAAATCAATAAAAATATAAAAACAAGACATTTTTCAGAAAATAAAAGTGTGGTAATTTTCTGTATGGTGTCAAGATGCTACACCTAAATTTTCATAATTTTTGGATAAAAAATGGATTTATTATGAACATTTCAAAGTCTATATATAATATATATTTAAAGAAAATAAGGAAATGAAAATTAAAAAGGAAATAGCCAAAAAATACAGATTCGTGTCGAAGGGGACTCGAACCCGAGTGTCTCCTATGTATCATTCATGCACAAACCACTACACTATAAGTATTTTTGTTATAAAGTTTAGAAAGAAAAGTGTAAGATTATTATTCAACATTTCATCTTCTTCCCTAAATCACACATAAACCCTAACCCTAACCCAAAATCAATAACCCGATTAAGACAAGATTAAGCCATGAATTGATAGGGCTTTTACAGGTGAATGATAAACTAATAAAATGGCAAAAAAATTCGGCCTTACAACACATAGAAAGGTCGGGACTGAAGCTGCAAGAGCCGAGACATGAATCGCAAATTGAGCCTAAATTCTGAACAGTTTTCAATGATTTAATAATCGTTTGGAACCTTTAGAGGTGCAGAAAGGAAATGTCAAGATTGGTTTATATGGTTGTTCGACAAAAACGAGCGTAAGAACCCTTTGTTATAACTCGACGGTTACAAGCAATAACCACGAATTAAACTCATTTCAACCCGTTAATTGCGAGATATTATGTTTGTTTGAGTTACACAATGATGGGGAAACATAAAGACACGGTAGGCTTCTAACTTGCGTTAAATCCCAATATTATATGTTGCCGGAAAAAGATTCTGGTGGCCGGAAAACCGTGGCCAGGAAGGAGAGACCAATCAGCTTTAAAAGTTTTGGTGTTTGGCAAAAATGGTCTCTCTGTTAGTTTGGTTAACTAATTATAACATCAATTGGTTAAGTTTTCTTCACAAAAAGTTAACTTGGTTAGCTAACTTAACTTAAAAGTTTTTAAACTTTTTAAAACTTGAATTTTCTTTATAGAATCTTTTACGAATACGTTTCAACATACGCATTTGATTAAAACTTATACCCGATCCATAATAAATATAAACGATAAATTTTTTGTTTGCTCTAAATTAATTTTGAAAACGACGAAACTTACAGGGACTATAATGGAAATATTTGGAGGACTATTATTGTCAATTAGATGCAAGACGAGGATGACGGATGTCACAGTCTCCCCTAATTTAGAAATTTTCGTCTCGAAATTTCTTTCATGTGGAGGTTTCTATGAAACAAAAAGCGTCGTAAAAGTCAACTAGATTTTTTTTAATTTCATCATCTATGATTTGACAAAATTTAAAATAGTTGTCTAATATCCAAAGTAAAAGTTTCAAAATATTTTACAGTTGACCCGAAATTAAGAAATTGAGAGTTTAAATGTGAAAGGCTTTGGGAATGTGTAACTAGTGAGGGGCAGAGGTACTAATGAAGCAGTCTCCCCTACTTTAGAAAGGTTTCCGACCGAACTTTATTAAGGACATGCAACATGATTTCGACTAACTGAGGGTGTAAGAGTATACAAAGTTTAAGGTTTTCTGTTGAGGTGGTCAACAAGGAAGGCTCTAACAAAACTAATTGAAGCTTATGTAAAATGTTCTTATCGAAAATGCTAGCTATTAGTCAACGATCTAATGAGGAGGTAGTAACGGGTAAGTTCTTGGTCAGACTCCTAGTCCGCTCCCGCAGTATCGTTTATGCTTATATATAGGGTGTACCGTAGCTAACCCACCACACTCCCGATACTTTGGACTCGTACCAATTGCCTACCAACAACCTAAATAGAATTACACACCACCCTCATGTACCTGTAAACCCATGATTGCGTTCCGGACCGTAATCATCGATTTACCTTACACTAGGGTACAATGCTTTTCCATAACCCTAACATAAATAATGCCAGAAACAAATGTGTGCAACCAATATGTAATAGCTACTGTAATGAAATAATGTTCAATCATGACATGGTTAGAGGTCCTTCACTTCCGGGTTTTCCCTTTAACCGTAATGAGAATAACATGCAAGTATAAGACATGGTTAGAGGTTCTTCCCTTTCGGGTCCACCCTTAACCGGTAACTTCTGTTCACATCGTTGGCTCTAAACACTCATATTGATAAACTCTGAGGTTTACACCGTTCCCCTCGGATTAAAGAAATACTCTAATCCGAGTCGTACGTGGGCACTGGCGTAGATCTCATACGAGTTATCAACTAGTATGTTCATTGGCCATGATGATGAACAAATATAATGTAAAGTATAACAGGGTTTTGCTCAAAACAGGAAAAAAATATGCATACCAAATATGTGTTCATGTAAGTATATAAGTATAGTATGAAATTTTCATTCGAAAGGAAAATATAGCATAAATCGAGTAATCGCACAATTGCATAAAATGACAGTAAACGAATTTAACTCTTGCAAATAAGTAGTGTGAAAATAATCACAAATAACGTGTTAGAGATAACTATGAATAAAAATGGTGCAAGAATAAAATAACGAAATTTACGGCAAGTGAGAGTACGCAGAACAGACGTATAGTCTACTGACATAAGGTTTTAAATTTAGTTAGTTTTACATATATGCATTATATGATAAAAGACAATTAGCAACATTATGATAAGGATATGTCCAATATCTTGTTAGACCAAAAGTTTTGCGACTGAAAGAGTGCGAGTGTAAAAAGACAACTTTTTAGAAACCGAAGAATGTTTTAGGTTCAAAAGAGGTTCACTTGAAAAGATTTCGTAGGTACACATTTTCATGTGTTTACGAGAAGTCGTGTTGAAAAGTGTTATAAGGCATATTATCAGTCGCAAGTTTCTTTTCCCGAACCATATATTGGATCCGTTATATGAAAACATGCAGATTTACATTTGACTTGTAAAATATGCAATACAGGTTTATAAAATGCAAAATGAAACCATTTCATGAAGTATGTGTAAATCTAATGTGTTTCAAAAGACCAAGATTTAAAATGGCGTGAAGGTTGTGAATGACCCCAAGATGCCTTGACGAATTTTGGAAAATAGAATCTTCTATATTTAAACATTTCTTTAACTTGTAGGTTGAAATCTCATTAAAGTCGAAAATTTTTAATTGTTATGAAATGGTTGAGAAAATCTAAGTGTTACCCGTTACGACTGAGTAAACTTGAAACCTTTTAATTGTCAAACTTTTACGAATTTTATACATCGAAAGATCGTTTGTTTGTAAGGATCGTTAAGGCATCTCTTTGGGCTCATAGCGGGCTATTTGTTTCAAGGCACCAGGTGTATATAAAGTGTGTACTAATTTGGCGAATAGGCTTTGTGAAAAGACATACAGGATAAGTTGCCAAGTTAATCGTTTTAGAAAGTAGTGTACTAGTGCATATCGTGTAGATAGGCATTTATGTGTGAGTTTAGTTTGACTAAGAAGTGCTGACTACTGGTCGTTGGTTGTGGCTTAGGCGATTGGGTGTACTTATATTAGTATTAGATATATGAGGATATATTGTGTTGAGAGCATTGTGGGTGCTTAAGCAGATACAAAAGTCATAATACCTTATAGTGTAAAAGTCACAAAGCATAAGTGAAATAGTGTAAGCTTTAATGCGATAATATAGTGAACAAAAAGTTTTAATAATGATGATAGGAAATTCAAAAGCAAATGATAAATGAATAGTGGCATATGAAACAACAAGTGATTAAATTGAGTCTTCAAATGATAAACAAACATAAATATCAATGATGTAAAACATTGGAATTGTTTCCACATGAAACTTTGACTAACTCAAGTATTTGAAATTTTCTAGTGACTTGTGGGGCATACTTTAGCCTATAAGTGAATGCTCATCCCAAGAGTTTCCAGGTAGGTATACGGGTCCCTCGTCTGATTGAGATTTATACAAAATACCAGGCCTAGACAGAGTACTCAGGATACAGGCGCTCACCCTTCCAGATTGCACGTGCCCCATCACTAGTAAATTCCAAAACTTTAGCGAGATTAAAAATGAGATGCAGAAATAGATCATTGAGATGTGGATTTCACTCCTAACTCAAAGATGTATTTCAAAATTGAAAACTATTGTGAAATGAAACCAATCACCAAGTTAAGGATATCACTCCCAGTTTGTGGTTAAGTTTCTTTTTGAAGGAAATACTCTTTAAGGTGTGGATGTCACTCCTATCCCAAAGATATGTTCCCAAGATAAGTAACATATAGAGGAGTTAAACTAATCGCCAAGGTATGGATACCACTCCTAACTTAGTGATATCGTTTCGTTTGTGAAATATAAGTGTCTTCTTCTCCAAGAAAAATATCGAAAGAATAACGAGAAAGAATCATAACGAAAATATCTTGAAAGAAAATATAAGAATAAAGAGAAATATACACGAGAGGACTCGTGAAAATAAGCTTAGTTATACTATAGGCTAAAAGGCATTCTAATAACCTAATTCCCTATAACCATGGATCTGATACCAATCTGTAACACCCCAACCGATGGCGGAAACATCGAGGTGTCACGTAGTGACGATTGTTCAATAGCTCATGGCACTAAAGTGTAAATTTGAATTTATTAAATAGAATAGTATATTACATTGAAAGAAATACAATAATTAAAAACTAGCAATCTAAACTAAAATACAGTAAATCTCAATCTAAGTCTAAGTTCCAAAAGCTTAGAAGTGATCTTATAACAACCTGAAACATGTACGAAAATGTATTGATGAGCATACACTGTTTGAATACATACAATAGAAAAGTGTTTCGCAATTTATGTGCTATGATATTTGTAATATGTAAAATGGTCAAAATCAAGCCTCACATCGTTCAATAAAAACCATAACAATGACCAAGGACTTAACTCGTTCACGTAAGTCAATCAAGGGATATAATTTGTAGTACTACTCATTGTTAGGTGCGGCCCAAAGGTTAATGACTTTGACAAATCGTTCATACAATTCACACAAAAGATATCAATGAGCACATTTCTTTATAAATAATATATGTAAGTTTAATAATAATGGTACATGAGTCACCCCAAAAGAGTAAAACAGTAAAAATGGGAAAGATATACTCACAGTTTGCGAAAGCGATCAAAATCCCACTTAAGCGACCGTGAGCTAAGTAATGGGAATTCCGAGGAATTCAACCTATCATGTATATGAATACTAATAAGGAAAAAGTCTAAGAGTCTAAGGTATCTATGCTTCTAAGGCATTAGGGTTCACTAAGTCGATTTGGGGAATTTAAAGTCTTCATGATAAATCGCATTAATGTAAAAGTTGTATGTCAAAATAATATACCAAAGTTTGTAAATATGGCTTAGGTAATATAATTATTACCAATTGGATATTTAGATATAATATGTTTGAATAATTAAGACAAAATAATATACTTAATGACTTTAACTAAATTATTGTAAATAAATACAATAATCATAAATATTGAAACAAATAATTATGAGTTACACAATGACCCAACGAATGATAATAAAGACTTTCAAACATAAGAATATTTCTATTTTTTAAGAAAAGTATTTATAAAATAGATGTTAATTAGTATAAATAAATAAATGATTAATTATGTCTAATTAAACATAAGTAAGACTAAAAATACAAGACATGATCCAAAAATATTATTTTTATGGGAAATAAATACTTTCTGATGTAAATAAATGAAAATAATTTTCCCATAATTTTTCTAAACTTATTTATATTTAAAACTGATTTAATGAATTTAAATCATGTTTAAATAATTAAAAATAAGAAAATTAATAAAAATAAATGTTTTATGAACTAATAATTTTTTATTTCAGTTCGTGATGATTAAAAATAATTTCCCAAGAAGTTTGAGATTAAAATCATTAAAAATAAATTTATAACCAATTAAATCTGATTAAAACAAATTAAATCAATAAAATATAAAAATAAGACATTTTTCAGAAAATAAATGTGTGGTAATTTTCTTTATGGTGTCAAGATGCTACACCTAAATTTTCATAATTTTTGGATAAAAAATGAATTTATTATGAATATTTCAAAGTCTATATATTATATATATTTAAAGAAAATAAGAAAATGAAAATTAAAAAGGAAATAGCCAAAAAAAAATACAGATTCGCGTCGAAGGTGACTCGAACCCGAGTTTCTCCTATGTATCATTCATGCACAAACCACTACACTATAAATATTTTTGTTATAAAGTTTAGAAAGAAAAGTATAAGATTATTATTCAACATTCCATCTTCTTCCCTAAATCACACATAAACCCTAACCCTAACCCAAAATCAATAACCCGATTAAGACAAGATTAAGCCATGAATTGATAGGGCTTTTACAAGTGAATGATAAACTAATAAAATGGCAAAAAAAATTCGGGCTTACAACACATAGAAAGGTCGGGATTGAAGCTGCAAGAGCCAAGACATGAATCGCAAATTGAGCCTAAATTCTGGACAGTTTTCAATGATTTAATAATCGTTTGGAACCTTTAGAGGTGCATAAAGGAAATGGCAAGATTGGTTTACATGGTTGTTCGACAAAAACGAGCGTTAGAACCCTTTGTTATAACTCGACGGTTACAAGCAATAACCACGAATTAAACTCATTTCAACCCGTTAATTGCGAGATATTATGTTTGTTTGAGTTACACAATGATGGGGAAACATAAAGACACGGTAGGCTTCTAACTTGCGTTAAATCCCAATATTATATGTTGCCGGAAAAAGATTCCGGTGGCCGGAAAGTGGCTGGAAAGTGGCCAGGAAGGAGAGACCAATCAGCTTTATAAGTTTTGGTGATTGGCAAAAATAGTTCCTCTGTTAGTTTGGTTAACTTATAACATCAATTGGTTAAGTTTTCTTCACAAAAAGTTAACTTGTTTAACTAACTTAACTTAAAAGTTTTTAAACTTTTTAAAACTTGATTTTTTTTATAGAATCTTTTACGAATATGTTTCAACATACGCATTGGATCAAAACTTATACCCGATCCATAATAAATATAAACGATAAATTTTTAGTTTGCTCTAAATTAATTTTGAAAACGACGAAACTTACAGGGTCTATAATGGAAATATTTGGAGGACTATTATTGTCAATTAGATGCAAGAAGAGGGTGACGGATGTCACACCAGTCCCCGATGAACCCATCAGCCAACAAACTATTGCTTATAGAAACTATGCTAAGCACTTTGATGACTCTTTGAAAGTCTCATGTCTGATGTTGGTGTGACATCCGTCACTTTTCGTTGTATTTCTTTTATGATTATATGTACGTTATACCACAATTAATAAAAACGCGACATCTTCCTCATTCTCGAACGTTTAAAAATTATTTTGTGATATATTCGTGTTCGTTTAATTATAATGTAGGATAATAATAATAATATTATATATAAAACCTTGTCTAAAAATAAATGCTTGGGACGGGGTTCGAACCCGCGTCCCAAGCCGGTTCATTACATACTTCAACTAACTAGGCTACATCAACACATCTGTTTGAATCTTATGCTTTATTATCTTATACTATGTTTATTTCAGACCAGTTGACTTGAAAAAGTCAACTGACGCGTTCATCATCATCAATCAATCCCCTAAACGCGTTAATCAATCTGATTATGGAAAGGTAGTGATGGATTGACCAAAGTCGCACCATTTACACGAAGTTATTCAGTCAAAACATTCCTAAAATGAGCCAATTGCCGCGTCACCCTCTTCAACGAGTCAAACTTACCAAATCTTCAATCCAACTCTTATACTATAAATTGAACGTACCCACATCGTCTCTAAGCGCCGATTATCACTTTCCCACAACCAATTTTCTGTTTTAAATCCAGTATTGAAGCTATTCAAGTCGTTTTTTTAGCATTCTTGTTCGAACTCGCAGACCCGTTCACGAGGCTTGTAAGTTCCTTTTTCTTTGTGGGTTCTCTTAATCGGCACCTTGTGATCATTAGCCCTAAGGTTTCAGAGGCTAATGATCACCAATCGTAATGATTTGTGGATTAGGGCACGGGTTGGTAAGGTTTGGGGAAGAACACGTTGAATCAGTTGGGTATATAATTAAATTGAAGGGAAAAGAAACACAACCAACCGATCAGCTCAGTTGGTTTGCACGCGTAGGCCAAGGAAACGAACCGGCCCAGTGGCCAGGTTCGAATCCCACATATACATTTTATTTCTCTTTTCTCTTTCAATTAAACTATTAAACCTATATAATCAATTTAAATCTAATATATTCCGTTCTCAGGGTGTGGCTCAGTTGGTGGCCACGCTTGTGATAAAACCCGAACCGGCCAGAGGCCCGGGTTCGATTCCCATAACCAACAAGTATTTTTTTTGTCACTTTTATATATATATTTAATACATTAAATCTTCTAAAATCAATTTTAAATACTAAAAGTGCTTTATAAATTCTACAAAAATTATCATATGATCTTCTAATGATAAAGTTCATTACCCAATTTTTAGTTTTTCAAAAATAATTTATTTAATATATATTATTAATAATACAAGTTTATTCATTTATATTTATTAAATTCTATAAAAATATCTAAACGATTTTATTAAATCTCACAAAAATTATCCTAAACTTGTATATTCATAAACATTTCAGAAACAATTTTTAATTCTGAAAAACCGGCCTTTTTATATTTTAATTAATTTTTGTTAGTTTTAATCATAAACAAATCATAATAAATTTATTTTTCAATATTTTTGCACCAAAATTTTATATAAATTATTTCTAACTATCTAGAACTGAAATACAATTTTTAACTCAGAAATTCTTTAAATTTTAATATTTTTAGATATTAAAGTCATATTTTGACAATTTGAAATAATTAAAGTAAATATTCTATTTTCAAGAAAATAATTTTATAAAAATTATTTTCATAACCAAAATCTTATGTTGTGACAATGTTTAACTTAAAGTTTTACAAAAAGACTTTTATTTATTCATTTATTAAATTTCTTATATTTGATAAACAATTTAATTATTAATCAAATAAACGTTTATCCCCAATTCGAAACCCTAGAATTCCATGTATCCTAGAGTTATTCCTTACACATTATTAAATTCTTTAGGTTGATTCTTTGGAATATTTCCAACGCATATTTCGTTGTCCAGTTCAATTACAAGCTATTACGTATACAGTGAGTATTCCTATCCCCTTTTTGCTTTTATACATTTTTGGGGTGTTACATGTACACTATTACAATTTCAAATACAAGTTTACATTTTTACAATACAATTCTAGTACTATGTGCATTGCTTACAACGTGTTTTATGCTTAGACAATACATGTGGATTACATTTGTACTTAGTGAAATCATTAACATGGTACAAGCCGACCTTAACATTGGATAGCGCTATTTGGGTTGACAACCCGCCTAGATTGATTCTCCCCCTTTTTCATCGGAGAATCCGTGGCCAGTGTTAAGTTATCATCCATTCATTGGTTGAGTACACTACAGTTCATACAGTACATTATACAGTCACAGGGTTGATTTCGCTCATTTGTATGATACATAGTTTACATATTTGCACTGTAGCTTGCACTTGAATTGTATATCTTTTTAAACTACTATATATATCAAAACTAGGAATGCTCACCAACATTTCTTATGTTGACCAAACCTATTTTTGTACATGTTTCAGGTGCAGTTTGATCTAATGCTTTAGCAAGAGACCTTTAGCGCTTTATTTTATTTCAGTCATTTCTATATTTACATTTCATTTAGACAATGTAATTTCCATTATTATGTAAGACAATTCTGGTTTATTCATTAATATTTACATTTTAGCACCATGTGCTTTTGAACAATCGTCACTACGTGGCACCTCGATGATTCCGCCATCGGTTGGGGTGTTACAGTTGGCATCCATGATCCCCTGAACTTCAAAGGACCATGGAAGACATGGATGCATACAAGATGAATGAGCACCTAGTGGAAATGTTTCAACAAAAGGCTCGTCATGAGAGGTTTGATGTGATGTGATTGCTTATAACCACTCGTATGCAAGAGGGCACATCAGTTAGCACTCATGTGCTAAAAATGAAGGCATGTGTTGATCACTTGGCTCGTCTAATCCCCCTTGAGCGATGAGTTAGCCGAGGATATTATCCTAAACTCATTGCCCCAAGTGATCATATGACCAGTTCATTATGAACTATAATATGAACGGGATGGAAAAGACACCTGCAGAGCTGCATCAGATGCTTAAAACTGCTGAGGTGAACATACCTAGCAAAACTGAACCAGTTCTAATGATCAGGGAGGGTCATGTTAAGAAACTTAACACCAAGAAGAAGGGCAATCTGGGAAAAGGGAAGGGAAATGGCAAATCTGTTGCCAACAAGAAACCTCAGAAAGATGCCAAGTGTTTTCATTGTGAAGAAAATGGGCATTGGAAGAGGAACTGTGCTAAGTATTTAGCTGAACTGAAGCAACCCAAGGCTTCTGGAGGAGAGTCCCCAGGTATATAGGTTATTGAAATCTTTACTTTTTCTAGCAGAACATGGGTGTCGACACAGGATGTGGTTTCCACATTTGTAATGTTTTGCAGGGACTAAGAAAGTTTGGAAAGCTGAAACAGGGCTACTTGGAGGTCCATGTTGGCAATGGACAAAAAAAAAAGTTGTTGTGAAGGTGATATTGAGAATTTGTTCTTTTACTTCCTTCTGGTTTAGAACTTGTTTTGAACAATGTTTATTGCATTCCTAGTGCAGCTAGAAATATTGTTTCAGTTTCTGTTTTGCGTGGACAAGGTTTTTAACGATATGTTTCACTTTGATGCAAAACCCAACAATGGGATCTATGAGATAGAAATCCAAAACGATAACATATTATGCAACATCTCCCATAAACGTAATAAGTTAGACTTTAATGATACATATATGTGGCATTGTAGACTTGGTCACATTTGCGAGAATCGTGTAAACAACTCAAGACCGCAGGAATCCTAGATTCCAAGGGTTCAGAGTCGTTTGGAAAATGCGAATCATGCTTGGGTGGAAAGTTAACAAAAGCACATTTTTCAAATGTTGGAGAAAGAGCTAATGATCTGTTAGGACATGTACATACAGATGTATGTGGTCCATTCAGAACAATGTCAAGACATGGAGAAAGATACTTTGTTACGTTTACTGATGATTTCAGTAGATATGGTTATGTTTATCTTATGAAGCATAAACATGAAACTCTTGAAAAGTTCAAAGAGTACCAAAACGAAGTAGAAAATCAGCTAAATAGAACTATTAAGATGCTTCGATCAGATCGAGGCGGTGAATATCTTAGTCAGGAATTCATCGACCATCTAAAGGATTGTGGAATAGTTTCACAACTCACTCCACCTGGAACACCACAACATAATGGTGTGTCTGAGCGGAGAAATCGAACTCTATTAGATATGATTCGATCAATGATGTGTTGAACAAACCTGCCAAAATCTTTTTGGAGTTAAGCTTTGGAAACCGCCGCAAGACTTGTGAATATAGCTCCAACAAAGAAGGTTGACAAAACGCCTTATGAGATATGGAATGGAAAGAAACCTAATGTATCCTATCTTAAAGTATGGGGATGTAATGCTTATGTCACTCTAGAATCTTCGGATAAACTAGATCCAGAGGCGAAAAAGTGGTTTTCGTCGGATACGCTAAGAAGATCGGTTACCTATTCTACCACCCCACTAAAAATAGGATTTTCACTAAACGCAGAGGCACTTTCTTGGAGGAAGAGCTTCTGGCGCGAGGGATTGGAGATAACCATGTGGATCTTGAAGAAATTCGAGAATCACAAGTGACTGAACCAGTTGTTCAGACAGAACCAGAAGTAATCGATCAAATTGTTGAAGTTGAGCCTAAGAGGACTCAAGAAACAACAGAAACACCAAGTGTTCGAAGAAGTATTAGGGATCGCCGTGCACCTGAAAGGTATGACGATATCTTCATGATTGATGAAGCTGAGTCTGCTACTTACAAAGCTGCAATCTTGGATTCGGAATCCAAGAAATGGCAAGAAGCCATGAATGCAGAGATGCAATCCATGTATGATAACCAAGTTGGGATTTGGTTGATCTTCCTACTGATTGTCGGACTGTAGGAAACAAATGGATATTCAAGAAGAAGATTGACATGGATGGGAATGTGCAAACCTACAAAGCAAGGGTTGTAGCGAAATGTTTTACTCAGACTCAAGGAATTGATTATGAGGAAACTTTCTCGTCGGCAGCCATGCTTAAGTCTATTAGAATTCTACTTGCCATTGCTGCATATTATGACTATGAAATATGGCAAATGGATGTCAAGACTGCGTTCCTTAATTGACACTTACTGGAAGATGTCTATATGGTTCAACCTAAAGGTTTGTCGATTCAAAGAATCCTAATAAGGTGTGTGTCACAACCCGGCCACAGGGGGCCTGGACGAAATAACAGATTGGTACAACATTCACGCAAATGCAAGCAGCAGCGAAAGCGGTCTAAAAATAACTAACTTTATTAATATAATTTATTTACATAATACAATTCCTTGTACGAAAACTAGTTCCTGATCGTACTTGCGCGGTAATATCTATGGTTACTTAATCGTCTTCTGGTTCGTCCACTGGTTGTGACTCCGAGTTGCAATCGTACATTCTTTGTATCTCCAATGCCGGTACCTGAACACATGCTTAAAAGAGTTTTGGGTCAACAATAATGTTGGTGAGTTCATGTGTTTAGTTACATAGGCGCCCAAAATAGTTTATCAAAACAGTTTCAGTTATTCCAAACAAGTTTAACGGTTTTCAACATGTTCATCTGGTTATGGTGTTACAATTCTACAAGCTGGCCACTCAATCCTTGGCACCTAGCCCATGCCTAACCATGTCTAGATGTAACAACAAAGTCTATGCCCGTTACTGTCATAGCTTCCCAACCTATGTCCTGCCTCATAGGTTCCCCAATGGCAAAATATATGCCGCAACGACCCGTCGGTCTCAGTGGGTTTCCGGGTCTAGGCCGGACCACTGTGCGTGGGGGTTTCCCCAAGTAGTACTACCCATATATTAAGTCGGCTCTATCCTAGAGTTAATGAGTGCCTGGTTCAGTATGCGTAACAAGCAAGCAAGTAATCACGCTCTGTAAAACTAACACCCATAACAATGTACAAAACAGTTTAGAAGCATGCGTCACCCCAAATCATTTGTAAAAGTAAAAAGAGGGGAGTTCACGAAACTCACGTGTGTGCATAGCTCATTTATAAAATCCGGTCCTCGGTATCGAATACCGACATCCTCCTGGTTGGGCCCTATTTCGACACACCTTATCATTAGTATTTGGTTTCATTCGTCATGGTTGCGCGTGGGGACGAGCTCGAGCGTATACTTTCTATTGATTAAGTTATTCGTGTTCGTCCAATCCTTTGTTTAGTTTCCAATCTAATGGTCATATCTTGCATTAATATATATACATATAAGTGTATATCTCGTATTCTTGGTCCTTTAGTTATTCAAGATGCACTAGCGTCTACTCGACCCTACGACTTTCCTAAGTCTCGTCTTAGTCCTTTATGTTCCATTTTAAATAAGCGTTTGTACATTCGAGTTACGCTTTAGTATCTAATTATGTCCGAACCAATAACCCCAATGTTTATAGTTTGTATCTTGTCCAATGTTCGAGTATATATACATATCCTATAATCTAAAGCTCCACCATGCTCTTGTATTACTAGTCGTTTCTATGTTTATACAATATATGTTAGTCCAATCTAATTAGCGTCTTAGTTCTTAATGTTCAAAGCGTCGTGTTTAAAGTCTCCAATGATCTAGGTTTATGTATCAAATCTCAAGTTCTAATATTAATACTATAATCCATTTTAATTACAATTGTGTCCGAATCTACATGTCTTATAGTCCGAAGTTCCAACTCCACAATGTCCCTATGAATAGTCCAATTGTCCGAGTTCACATTATATCATCCTAATGTTATCATGTCCGTTGTCCAATTATCAAGTTCATATGTCGCTCTTTCTCTAATTTATGTTTATAGTGTTATAAACTATTGTCCAAACAAATAGTCCAATATCCAAGTTCAATTGTCCACCACTACCATCTCTAGTATTCTCTCAAGTCTCACTATTTAACTTATATTAACTATTACCAATATCAAGTTCCAAGTCACAAATACTAAGGTTCCTAGTGTCATGTCCAAGTGTTTGAGTTCTAACTATGCTAACAAATATATACACATTCGTCGATTATGCTTGGTTCGTTATAATGCTCGACAAGTCCCACACGCTATATGTATATTAATGTTTGAAACTAACAAATTCATAGGTCCGGTTATACCTCGCTTTCAGTCCGACACAAATTGACCAACGTTGACTGGGTTGACCAGTCAACCATCTTGACTGACCAGTTGACTCGGTCAACCTCTGTTGACCGAGGGTTGACCATGTTGACTCTACAGACCCGTCTTCTAAGCCCGAGCTCCTGACCCGATGATAATCCAGCAACATCATCCATCATCATCCTTAGTTAATCATGACTCAACAAACCATCACTATTCGGCTGCCATCGACCACCGAGACCACCAAATCTCTGCCACCATACAAACCTGTCCCAAACCCCTGACCACCTAACATCACCACAGCAACCCTAATCCATCATTACCTCGCCGCCGCCACCACCACTTGTGACCACCGTACCACCACAGCCTCCCACGTAACCCCTGTGCTCTCTTCCTTGTCAACAGAACTAGAAACCCTTAACATCTTCATCATCGAGCACCATATGAAAGATAATAGGTATGGTTTGGGGGTTTTTACCTTGAGAATAAATCTGACCCGATCGGAACCCATGTCACCGTCGTCATCTTCTTCTGCTCGACAGAACCGGCCGGCCATACGCCATGGCCGGTGGCCTCCTCTTCCTCTGCGTCTCTCTCTTCTGTTCCTCTTTGCCTCTGCGTCTTTCTCTCTCCCTTTCGATCTCTCTTTCTCTCTCCTTCTCTGCGCCTTTCTCTCTCTAATAATCAGAAGGGGGCTGTGGGGATGATGGTGTTGGTTGTGGGGTTTGGTTGTCGGAGAACCGCCGGAGGTGGTGGCCGGAGCACCTCCGGCTCCTCCTCTTCTTTCTCTAGCTCTCTCTATCTATACTTATGTTTATGTGTGTGTGAAGATGCAAATGGAACACACATCACTGATATGTGTGTTTTTTATAAAAGGGGTAAATGGTAGGTGGCATCAAGAGGGGAGGACAAATGTCCTCTCCCTTGGTGACTCATCCGTTCCGAACGGGTGCGGGTTGGGTTCAATATCGCGTATTAGTTCGGCCCTAAAACGTACATTATGATAATATTATTTGTATTAATTAATTCGGTTTTTAGTTTCGTACATAACCGACTTAGCTAATATTTACTTTGGTTAAATATTTATTATAAAACGGAACTAAAACGGGAAAAATTTTAGGGGTCTGTGCCGGGTTGTTACAGTGTGCAAGCTGAATAAATCCATTTATGGATTAAAGCAAGCGTCTCGCAGCTAGAATCTCCGTTTTGATCAGAAAATCAAAGAGATTGGTTTTATCATGAACGAAGATGAACCATGTGTTTACAAGAAATCTAGTGGGAGTTATATCACTTTTCTCACATTGTATGTAGATGACATACTAATCATTGGAAACAATATCCCTATGCTTAAAGATGTTAAGACATGGTTGGGTAAATGTTTCGCAATGAAAGATCTTGGTGAAGTCGCTTATATTCTGGGAATAAAGATTTATAGAGATAGATCAAAGCGGTTATTGGGTTTGAGTCAAAGTACATATATTGATAAGGTCATACGACGCTTCTCAATGCAAGACTCAAAAAGGGGGCTATTGCCCATGGCACATGGAACCATTCTTAATAGCAAACAGTGTGCAAACACAGAAGAGGAAAAGAAGAAAATGGAAAGAGTTCCATATGCTTCTGCGATTGGTTCTGTCATGTATGCCATGTTATGTACTAGACCTGATGTCTCGTATGCTCTTAGCATGACGAGTAGATATCAACAGAACCCAGGAGAGAGTCACTGGGTTGCAGTGAAGAAAATTCTTAAGTACTTGAGAAGTGTCACACCCTCAAATTCCACTTGCGGGGTTTTACCGCGAGGCGCATGACAAACCAGGATTCAAGTCAACGGTCACAATAAACAACACTATATGCATAACACAAAACCCAAAAGATATAATTATAAAAGCATAAACTGTAGCGGAAGCTTTAAATGTTTACAACCCAAAAGACATAGTTCAAATGTTTAATGAAGACCATGCTCTAAACCCTAGACGCCCGTGCCGACTCGTGCGCCTAGATCCAGTTGTTGCTACCTTAGCGACCTGAGAAAAACATGCCAAAAGACGTCAACATATAATGCTGGTGAGTTCACAGGTTTGTTCAAAAATGTTATCCAAATGTTACCATGTCCATACTATATCAATGCTACCAAGTACGCTAGCTAGGCGTATGTTTTATTACTACTACGATTGGAAACCATTACTGGACACGTTTAGCAATGTTTAGCATGTTTAGCAGCCCGTAATGTTCAGCACGATAATGTTCCTGTTCGAGACAATATGCACCCGCCCGGCCCTCCAAGCCGACGAGTGGGGCAGGTCACGCCCAATAGATCTATCCACATTTCCCCCGTTGTGCAAACCCGCACATTCATGGTTTCCACCGGGACTTTCCAAAAGATCGTATAGCAATATAAAGTTAAAACCATAGTATGACATATGTTACCAAAACTGTTTAGCGCATGTTTTCTCCCCCAAAAGTTAAAGCAGTAAAAGTGGGGCCGTGAACTCACCTTAGATTGCGTTCCTCAAATGTAAGTAAAAGATGTTTAGCCCTTGATGATCCCTCTACCGGAGATCTATCAAAATGTTCACATAAGTGTTCCGACTAATAACCATAAGGTTATTTAGTCCCCGATTGTCCAGATCATAACCAAGTATGTTTTTAAAACGTGTTTACGTGTTTAACCGACACACTAGACCGACCCGACATCCCGTTGGTGACCCATTACCCTAACTAATCAAGTACACATAGATTACACGCAAGGTTCAAGCATAAAACACTTAGTTTGTATCAAAAATCTCATTTTTGTTAACGTAGGGTCGAATGTGACTGTAAGTGGTCGAAGGTGTCCTTATTTGGTCGAATGTGTCTTTGAAATTCCACCTTCGCCCCTTTTTCTCCACCTTCGCCCACTTGTAGCACCTTCGCCCCTTCAGCTTCCAGGTTCGACCCCTGGAATCCACCTTCGACCGTTCGACTGGTCGAAGGTATTCCAGGTTCGCCCCTGATGTCAGATTTTTCCAAAAACGCGTTGAAAAACATCCGAAAACATCACGAAACATCATGAGTTACAGCAGTCAAGCATCATTAATATATTCCTACGAAACCCTACCAATTTTACCCCAAAATCTATCCGTTTGACAAGTTTCCTAAAATAGTAAATTATGGAGATGTCACATCATCATGCATGAAAATATTACCCAATTAGGAAACTTTCTGAAATCGATCAATAATCAGTTTATCATACTCGAACCATCATGAACAAGAAACCCCTATCATAACCTTATCATAATCATCCAACAACAAACCCTAAATCTAACTAAAAACCCCTTTAATCGCCAAAACACCATCAACAATCAAAGGTAACATGTTTCAATCATAACCCATCATTAATAACAGCCCTAGGTTGTTGTCATATCATCTATACAACAAGTAATCATCAAACAATGCATAATATCATACTAACACATGTTTATTTGCATAAAAACTCATTGTTTATGAATAGGTTTTGGTTAGGAAAGGTTTTTATTCATAAAATAGGTTGATATCAGATCTGGACCCTTGGGGTTTAGATTAAAACAAGTCAAAATTGTTTAAAAAGGATTTGTAATGAAGAACACACCTTAGATCTTCACTTGTAATGATTTAGAGAGTTAGGTTATGAAAAACAAGCTCAAAAACTCCTTCCCCAATGATAATAGCTGATAGAGAGTGTTTGGAGGCGTTTAGGGTTTGTGAAATGGTGAAAAATGGCTAAGGATGGTATTTATACCCAGTCCAGGTTCGCCCAGTTTATGTGGTCGAATGTGGAACTTTTCCACATTCGCCCCTTTTTAATGGTCGAATGTGGAATCTTTCCACATTCGCCCACTTTGTTTCCACATTCGCCCATTTCTCAAGTCCCATTTCCACATTCGCCCATTATTTCCACATTCAGGTCATCAGCACTTTTTAACACATGTTAACAGCACTTTTAACACATGTTAACCTTTTTTTCCAGTTTGTCGTGTTTAACACATTCTAACACATCTTAACACATAAGCATGCATCCATAGTCTATACTTAGCATGTTTAGGCACGTATAATCATTTGTACATCATTTAAGCAAGTATAAGCATACAATTCACCACACAACCCATAATCTACACATATACTTATTTAGTTCATGTAATGTCACCAACGACGGAACCCGGTACTAATGTATTCCCAAAACGACTCCCAATGATCCTCCAGATCATTGACCCTGAACAATCCTAATTTGACCCGACTCAACTGACCCAGTTAAGTTTGTTTATAAACGTTTCTCGCTAAGGTAGACTTAGATGTTACTATTATGTTTAAGCCGAACATGCCGGGTGTCACATCATCCCCACGTTGAAAGAATTTTCGTCCCGAAAATTGCGCAAAGCCCAAAAGAAAGAAACGGAAAGAACCGAACAAAAAGAAAAAAAAAGAAACTTACCGGATGTCACATCATCCCCACGTTGAAAGGAATCTCGACCCGAGATTCATTCCGCTTCAGCAGTAACATGCCTTGATTCAAACGCACGCTTCGGAAAGAGATGAGGATACTTAGATTTCATCTGATCCTCTCGTTCCCATGTGAACTCAGGTCCACGGTTCGAGTTCCAACGAACTTTAACGATGCGGATTTTACTCCGACGAAGGCTACGAATCTTGTAGTCGAGAATCTCGACAGGTTCCTCCACAATGCGAAGACGATCATCCACCTTGATCTCTTCCAGTGGTACAATGAGAGATTCATCAGCCAAACACTTCTTCAAGTTAGACACATGGAAGACGTTGTGCACACTACCGAGCTCCGCCGGTAAGTCAAGTCTATATGCCACCGGCCCAATCCGATCCAGGATTGCGAACGGTCCGACGTAACGAGGGTTAAGCTTGCCACGCTTTCCAAAGCGTATGACGCCCTTCCATGGTGAAACTTTCAGAAGCACCTTGTCCCCAACCTGGAACTCTAGCGGTTTGCGACGGCGATCGGCATAGCTCTTCTGACGATCCCGTGCAGCAGCCAAACGTTGACGGATCTGTACGATTTTCTCCGAAGTTTCATACACGAGTTCCGGACCAGTGAGCTGGCTCTCGCCCACCTCTGCCCAACAAAGTGGTGATCGGCATTTCCGTCCGTAAAGAGCCTCGAACGGAGCTGCCTTGATGCTAGAGTGATAGCTGTTGTTGTAGGAGAACTCCACCAACGGCAGGTGAATCTCCCAACTTTTGCCAAAATCGATGACACATGCCCGCAGCATGTCCTCCAGTGTTTGTATCGTCCGCTCACTCTGGCCGTCAGTTTGCGGATGATAAGCCGTACTCATATCCAGCTGAGTACCCAAGGCCTTATGAAGAGCCTTCCAGAAACGCGAAGCAAAGCGGGAATCACGATCAGAAATGATAGAAACAGGCACCCCGTGCCGAGAGACCACCTCCTTAAGGTAGAGTCGAGCCAACCGCTCGAGTCCGTCCGTTTCCTTAATAGGTATGAAGTGTGCCGATTTCGTCAACCGGTCGACGATCACCCAAATCATGTCACAACCACTTGGTGATCTCGGTAACTTGGTGACGAAATCCATCGTGATCCGCTCCCACTTCCATTCTGGAATTTCAGGTTGCTGTAGGAGACCAGACGGCTTCTGATACTCCACCTTGACCTTAGCACAGGTCAAGCATTTGCTCACATAGGAGGCTATATCAGCCTTCATGTTCGGCCACCAATAAAGTATCTTCAGATCCTGATACATCTTATCGGAGCCTGGATGAATAGAATACCGGGATTTGTGAGCCTCGTCCAAGACAAGCTCCCGTAATCCCCCGAATAAAGGAACCCAAACACGCCCAGCGAAGTAGTGTAGGCCATCAGACCTAAGCTCAAGGTGTTTGTCCGCACTGTGCATCGTTTCGGCCTTAAGGTTTTCCTCCTTCAAGGCATCCACCTGAGCCGAACGGATCCGGTCAGGTAAGGAGGAATGAATGGTAAGCTGCAAGGCTCGGACACGCCGAGGCTTCGCCGACTCTTTCCTGCTCAAGGCATCCGCCACAACGTTTGCCTTGCCAGGATGGTACTTAATCGCACAGTCGTAGTCGTTCAAGAGTTCAACCCAACGACGCTGCCGCATGTTTAACACCTTCTGGTCGAAAATATGCTGGAGACTCTTGTGATCGGTGTAAACTTCACACTTGGTACCGTACAAGTAATGTCTCCAGATTTTCAACGCAAAGACCACTGCACCCAGTTCTAAGTCATGAGTAGTGTAATTCTTCTCATGAACTTTGAGTTGACGAGAAGCATAAGCAATAACCTTCCCGCGCTGCATCAACACGCAACCAAGACCCCGAATGGAAGCATCACAGTACACAACGAAATCATCCGTACCCTCAGGAAGGGATAAGATAGGTGCAGAACAAAGTTTAAGCTTCAGCATCTGAAATGCTGATTCATGTGGTTCGTCCCAGTCGAACTTTCGGTCCTTCTGGGTGAGAGCAGTGAGGGGTTGAGCGATCTTCGAAAATCCCTCAATAAAACGCCGATAGTAACCTGCAAGACCCAGGAATTGCCGCACCTCAGATGGCGTCTTTGGTGCTTCCCAGTCTTTAATAGCTTCGATCTTAGCCGGATCGACATGAATTCCCAGTTCATTCACCACATGCCCTAGGAATTGAACTTCGCGTAACCAAAAATCACACTTTGAGAACTTAGCATACAACTGCTCCCGTCTCAAAAGTTCCAAGACCAACCGCAGATGTTCCTCATGATCCGCCTTGTTCTTGGAATAAATTAGAATGTCGTCAATGAACACGATGACGAACTTATCAAGGTACGGCTTACAAACACGGTTCATCAAATCCATGAACACCGCCGGTGCGTTAGTGAGACCGAAAGGCATGACTAAGAACTCAAAATGGCCATAACGAGTGCGAAAAGCAGTCTTCTGGATGTCAGCTTCCCTGACGCGCAACTGGTGATAACCGGACCGCAAATCAATCTTCGAGTAGTAGCTAGAGCCCTGAAGCTGGTCAAAGAGATCATCAATGCGAGGAAGAGGATAACAATTCTTGATAGTCACTTTGTTCAGCTCACGGTAATCGATACACATACGAAGACTCCCATCCTTCTTCTTCACAAACAAAATAGGAGCTCCCCACGGGGACGAGCTCGGTCGGATGAAACCCTTTTCCAAGAGTTCCTGTAACTGGCTGGATAACTCTTGCATCTCGGGAGGTGCAAGACGATACGGAGCTCGGGCAATAGGAGCTGCGCCCGGAGCAAGGTCAATGCCAAACTCAACCTGACGATGGGGAGGAAGACCAGGCAAATCATCAGGAAACACATCAGAAAAGTCACGAACCACCGGAATATCCTCAATCTTCTTCTCATCGTCAGTAGAAACGTTAACAAGTGCCAGAATGGCCGAACAGCCCTTTCGAAGATACTTACGGGCTTTCATGCTGGAAATGATACTCAGCGGAGCACCGCTTTTCTCGCCGTGAACCGAAAGAATCTCTCCATCGAGGAGAGGGATCCGAATAACCTTGTCAAAGCAAACAATCTCTGCACGATACAACGATAACCAATCCATGCCCACAACGACATCGAAACTACCCAAAGGTACAGGCATAAGGTCAATGGGGAATGACAGACCCGACAGTTCCAAGTGACACTCCCTAAGGATATGAGTCGCCTCGATGTTCTTACCATTAGCCAATTCTATCAAGTACTTAGCCCCTAAAGGTGTGGGTACTATATCTAGCAACTGACTAACATCCACAGATACGAAGCTCTTATCGGCACCAGAATCAAATAAAACAGAAACATAGCGATTGTTGAGAGGGAACGTACCGGTAACTGTGTCTGGATCCTGCCTAGCCTCCGCAGACCCAATGACGAAAGCACGCGCAGTCCTGCCTCCGCCGCCATTCCCGTTACCGTTACCGTTTCCGCCCCTCCCATTATCACCCTGCTTCAGCTTGGGACAATCACGCTTGAAGTGTCCCGTGTCACCACAGTTGTAACACCCCTGCCTCCCCTGAGTCCCCTGAGCAGCAGGAGCAGGAGTAGCCGCAGGAGTCTGAGTTGGGGTGAGCGCCACCTTGCAATCCTTAGCATGGTGCCCCAACTGATGGCACCGATGACAACGAGCCCGATCACAATTCCCGGAATGGTGAAAGCCACACTTGTTACACTTGGGATGCTTCCCAATGTATCCACCTGTCTTCTGCGAAGAAGACGACCCAGATCCCTCAGTCTTCTTGGCCGGTTGAGACGGCGTCGGCACTGCACTCTTACCCACGTTCTCCCATTTCCTCTTGTTGCCATCAGACCCCTTCACAGTTGAACCCTTAGGAGGTAAAGCGCCCTCCAAAATCTTCATGTTGGTCATCTTGTGTGCAGAACGGACGACCTCAGCCAGTGTAGGAAGGTTCCCAGCAGCTACTAACCCAGCAATCTCCGGCACCAATCTAGAGATGTAGTGCTCGATCCTACGGTACTCAGGTGTGTGCATGTCAGGACACAACACCGCCAGCTCATTGCGTCGCACAGTATACTCTTCAATCTCGGACCCCACCATCTTGCAGTTCCAGACTTCATGTTCCAACTTCTGTACTTCCTCCCTGGGACAGTACTCACTCTTCAATAACCGAACAAAATCCGCCCACAGCATAGCATGAGCTTCACCCAAGCCCATGTTCTGCGTCGTAGCATTCCACCATGTCAAAGCAGGACCCTCAAATGTCGCAGTGGCATACTTGACCCGGTCCTCAACAGGACAGTTACACATCAGGAAGACAGATTCAACCTTTTCCAACCATTGGAGCAGTCCCACTGCCCCTTCAGTTCCAGCGAAGTTATGGGGCTGACAGTCCCTAAACTTCTTGTAAGAACACTGAGGTGGAGGCGGGTTGACAGCAGCACCTGAAACATGACACAAAGATAAACCACAAAGGAAACATGACACCCAAGAACGAAACAAGGCAGGTAAGAACCAACTTACCACCCATAGCATTGTGCCCGACCTGGAAAGCAGCCAAGGCTATGTTCACTTGCTGTTGAAGCAAGTTGTTCAGCTCTGCCTGGGTCATGTTGATGTTACCACGACCGCCACCACGTGCGCCCGACATGATCTGACAAATCAGAAATCGAAAGGTTCAGATTCGCTGCTAGTGTCAACCACTAGTAGCTAGAAAAGTTACGTCTAGACCCAATCCAGGAATATGCATCCAAGTTCAGAGTCCACTTGGATTCTCATGCATTTCAGTTTATGATTTCGTGTGCACCCGAAATGATAAACTGCTCTACATGGCCCTCCAAGCTTTCCCTTAGCTTGAACTCAAGTCGCCGGATGTCGACATCTAGCATCATGCTATCACAAACATAAGTGCACAGGATAATGTGTGAGCAAGTGCGTCTATTGGGGTACGAAATGGAGATGTCCGAATCCTGGACAGACCTCGAGAGTACGCAAGACTACCCCAATACACGACACTGCCGTGCAAAACCAACGAGTCAACTCCTTCTCCTTCAAACCCCGAAGAAGAACATAAGAGTGTATAAAGCCAAGAGTAAGATCGGATGATGTAACAGAGATGTGTGATGATAATGTAACGACACCCCGACAAAGTTAGTACATGTTCCAAACCGACACAAGTATGTGACCGTCTAGTGTGTGCGACTCGGCTATAGACTAGACTCTAAATGCAGTCCTAGTTCACTATAACTATTGGCTCTGATACCAATCTGTCACACCCTCAAATTCCACTTGCGGGGTTTTACCGCGAGGCGCATTACAAACCAGGATTCAAGTCAACGGTCACAATAAACAACACTATATGCATAACACAAAACCCAAAAGATATAATTATAAAAGCATAAACTGTAGCGGAAGCTTTAAATGTTTACAACCCAAAAGACATAGTTCAAATGTTTAATGAAGACCATGCTCTAAACCCTAGACGCCCGTGCCGACTCGTGCGCCTAGATCCAGTTGTTGCTACCTTAGCGACCTGAGAAAAACATGCCAAAAGACGTCAACATATAATGCTGGTGAGTTCACAGGTTTGTTCAAAAATGTTATCCAAATGTTACCATGTCCATACTATATCAATGCTACCAAGTACGCTAGCTAGGCGTATGTTTTATTACTACTACGATTGGAAACCATTACTGGACACGTTTAGCAATGTTTAGCATGTTTAGCAGCCCGTAATGTTCAGCACGATAATGTTCCTGTTCGAGACAATATGCACCCGCCCGGCCCTCCAAGCCGACGAGTGGGGCAGGTCACGCCCAATAGATCTATCCACATTTCCCCCGTTGTGCAAACCCGCACATTCATGGTTTCCCCCGGGACTTTCCAAAAGATCGTATAGCAATATAAAGTTAAAACCATAGTATGACATATGTTACCAAAACTGTTTAGCGCATGTTTTCTCCCCCAAAAGTTAAAGCAGTAAAAGTGGGGCCGTGAACTCACCTTAGATTGCGTTCCTCAAATGTAAGTAAAAGATGTTTAGCCCTTGATGATCCCTCTACCGGAGATCTATCAAAATGTTCACATAAGTGTTCCGACTAATAACCATAAGGTTATCTAGTCCCCGATTGTCCAGATCATAACCAAGTATGTTTTTAAAACGTGTTTACGTGTTTAACCGACACACTAGACCGACCCGACATCCCGTTGGTGACCCATTACCCTAACTAATCAAGTACACATAGATTACACGCAAGGTTCAAGCATAAAACACTTAGTTTGTATCAAAAATCTCATTTTTGTTAACGTAGGGTCGAATGTGACTGTAAGTGGTCGAAGGTGTCCTTATTTGGTCGAATGTGTCTTTGAAATTCCACCTTCGCCCCTTTTTCTCCACCTTCGCCCACTTGTAGCACCTTCGCCCCTTCAGCTTCCAGGTTCGACCCCTGGAATCCACCTTCGACCGTTCGACTGGTCGAAGGTATTCCAGGTTCGCCCCTGATGTCAGATTTTTCCAAAAACGCGTTGAAAAACATCCGAAAACATCACGAAACATCATGAGTTACAGCAGTCAAGCATCATTAATATATTCCTACGAAACCCTACCAATTTTACCCCAAAATCTATCCGTTTGACAAGTTTCCTAAAATAGTAAATTATGGAGATGTCACATCATCATGCATGAAAATATTACCCAATTAGGAAACTTTCTGAAATCGATCAATAATCAGTTTATCATACTCGAACCATCATGAACAAGAAACCCCTATCATAACCTTATCATAATCATCCAACAACAAACCCTAAATCTAACTAAAAACCCCTTTAATCGCCAAAACACCATCAACAATCAAAGGTAACATGTTTCAATCATAACCCATCATTAATAACAGCCCTAGGTTGTTGTCATATCATCTATACAACAAGTAATCATCAAACAATGCATAATATCATACTAACACATGTTTATTTGCATAAAAACTCATTGTTTATGAATAGGTTTTGGTTAGGAAAGGTTTTTATTCATAAAATAGGTTGATATCAGATCTGGACCCTTGGGTTTAGATTAAAACAAGTCAAAATTGTTTAAAAAGGATTTGTAATGAAGAACACACCTTAGATCTTCACTTGTAATGATTTAGAGAGTTAGGTTATGAAAAACAAGCTCAAAAACTCCTTCCCCAATGATAATAGCTGATAGAGAGTGTTTGGAGGCGTTTAGGGTTTGTGAAATGGTGAAAAATGGCTAAGGATGGTATTTATACCCAGTCCAGGTTCGCCCAGTTTATGTGGTCGAATGTGGAACTTTTCCACATTCGCCCCTTTTTAATGGTCGAATGTGGAATCTTTCCACATTCGCCCACTTTGTTTCCACATTCGCCCATTTCTCAAGTCCCATTTCCACATTCGCCCATTATTTCCACATTCAGGTCATCAGCACTTTTTAACACATGTTAACAGCACTTTTAACACATGTTAACCTTTTTTTCCAGTTTGTCGTGTTTAACACATTCTAACACATCTTAACACATAAGCATGCATCCATAGTCTATACTTAGCATGTTTAGGCACGTATAATCATTTGTACATCATTTAAGCAAGTATAAGCCTACAATTCACCACACAACCCATAATCTACACATATACTTAATTAGTTCATGTAATGTCACCAACGACGGAACCCGGTACTAATGTATTCCCAAAACGACTCCCAATGATCCTCCAGATCATTGACCCTGAACAATCCTAATTTGACCCGACTCAACTGACCCAGTTAAGTTTGTTTATAAACGTTTCTCGCTAAGGTAGACTTAGATGTTACTATTATGTTTAAGCCGAACATGCCGGGTGTCACAAGAAGGACTAAGGACATGTTCATAATATATGGAGGACTGGATGAGGAGCTGTCAGTTAAATGTTATACTGATGCAAGCTTCCAAACTGATCGTGATGATTCAAGGTCACAAACGGGATACGTTTTCATTCTGAATGGTGGGGCTGTTACTTGGAAGAGCTCTAAGCAAAGTGTGGTTGCTTAATCCACCTGTAAATCAGAATACAATGCCGCATCAGATGCTACAAAGGAGGCTGCCTAGATGAAGAAGTTCATTACTGATCTCGATGTTGTGCCTAGCATAAAGAAACCAATCGAGATACTGTGTGACAACACTGGTGCTATTGCTCTTGCAAAGGAACCAAGGTCACATCAGACCATAAGGCATATACTCAGGAAATTCCACTATATTAGAGAGATAATAGAACGTGGAGACATCGTAATAAACAAAGTTCATACATATCTAAATATGGCTGACCCCTTTACTAAGCCTTTACGTCAAGCTAACCATGAGGAGCATGCTGGAAAGATATGGCTTAGAGTTGCTAGACAGTGGGTATGATCTGTATTTAGTATTAGTGTTTTATTTTGAACCATAACAGTTACATTGAATATTTATTTGATTTAATGGGTTAAATGCGAATTTAAATATTTTGTAATTGTGTTCATTATTTGTATGTTTAAATCCTTGAATAAGAGTATTCTAAAATATCTGTAGTCGATCAAATTACAAGAGAATGAGTTTGAATGTAAGACTATTGTGAATTGAGATGGTTGTATTCATGAGATGAATAACTCAAGGGTTTGAGAATCATAATTCACAGATATCATTAGTGGATGATATTGGATGTAACCCGCTTCAAAACGATCTCCATGGATCTGTGTCATGAGATGTTTTGATATTGATATGTTCAATCTGTCATTTTTCCTAAGGCATATATTAAACTACATTGATCAAGGACTATCTTTGATGTTATCTAACACTATCCTGAAACATGGGTAGCAATCCGGGTAGCATTGGGAGAAATCCAAGATTAAGTGGGAGTTGTATGACGCTGATGGAATTCTGTACTTCTATAGGATTAGAAGTCTAGACATTCTGGCGCCCTCGTTAACTCAAGCTGGTATAAACGCGTGGTCACGCTCGGACTAAGGTAGTTCGTTAGACCACTTTGAATTAAAGACGAGAATAGAGAATGGTTGATCACTATATAAGAATGAATGATCCATGTCTTATGATCAATGGATGTCTATACAAAATGGACTTATTGATAGAATTATCAGGGCTATAGTATTTGGTTAAGTAAAGCATTACTTGAACTCATAGAGCTAGTTGACGACTGTAAAGTGTCATACTGTGCTGGGTGCAGTGCGATGCAGTTAGGCTTCCAACTCTGCACACGTTGACTCATTTAATTAAAATCGTCCAAGTGTGAGATTGTTGGATATATAGTGTGTCTGATGTAATTAAAGTCGAGGACTCGGTACGATCCGAAGAGTTACACGTTGGTACACGAATCAGACAAGTTCACGTGTCGGTGGATTATTATTTGTGAAATAATAATAGTTTTGAACTCGAGGGACTTGATATTAATTAGATTAATATTAAGAGGATTATAAGTGTATAATCAAAGGGGGCTTAATGTAAGTTCTAGTTTTATAAAAAGAGGATTAAGGTGTAAACCCTAAACACACTTTTTAATCAAAAACCAACTCCTTGCCCTCCAAGAAAACTCACGGCCACCCCATAGGGCTGTCTCCCTTGTCGGCCGCGATAAACCACCACCACCGTCGCCATCCTCTTGCAAGTTGTTGTTCCCGGTTGGCTCGTGCTCGGTTGTGAACTTCCTACTAGCAAGGATTCGTTGTAACCCGTGTGTTACAATTCCGGTGTAGTCGTCAAAGGTTGATTACTAAACTCCCTATAGTTGTTTATTATTTATTTTTTTATATGTGTTTAACCCGTATCCTGATTGGGAATATTTTATTAATCGGATTAATAAAATCAATTAATATTATATATATCGGCTATATATATAAGTATATATATTCGACTTTTGCTAGTATATATAAACCGCTTCCGCTTCGTATATGATACCATGATTCCCAACAGCATTGATGATGAAACCGAAGTGGATTCTGAATCACTATTTTCCCTGCAAAAATAAGATTTTGTTTCATGTTATGATGCAAAATCAAATTGAAGTAGTGATTAGTGGTGCGCAAAAAAGAAACGACGTGTTGACATGTAATTTGTTGAATTTTGGTCTTGAGTATGCAATAATATTTGAGAGTGTTTCGGTTTTAGAGGGAGAGAGTTTGGAGGGAAGTTTTGAAGGTTGGTTATAAAACACGAATCTTTCATATGATAAAATGTACAATGACCACCCTATTTATACACATGAATCGGTATGAGTTAAGGATGAGCAAATTTCGGGTTAACCCGAATATAACTGAAAACTGGACCGAAAAAACCCGAAACCCGGACCGTATTGTAGAAGATCGGGTGGCCCTCGGTTCTAATATCAAGCAAAATTCGGTTTCGGTTCGGCTCTCAGGTATGAAACAATGAAAATCGACATGAGAAGGACCGACCCGATGATCAACTAAAGAAAGCAAATGAAACTAAAACATAAAAAAGAGGACAAACCAAAGCTTAGATCTAAGAATTTCAACCTCTCTAGTAAACTTAGAAGTGAATCTTCAAACCCATTTCAAAGAAGCATAAATAAGCCATGTTACTAAAAAAAAATCTTCTATTTTCATCTCACAGGATCATCGATGTTAGGGGGTTAGTGAGAGAGCACATGGATAACTATATGGTTTCCGGTTTGGTCAAAAGTGGTTTTGGTCTTTCAGTTCAATTTATTATGTTGGTAAAAGTAGTGAGCACATGGTTTTAGTAAAGGCAGTAAATTATTGTTCTTTTAACCGACACGTCTTTAGTTTACACCGGCAATTGTCCATTCCCCAAAATTAATTACCTACAAAACCTATAATTTACACAACACATATATAATAATTTAAAAAAGGTACAGAGCATCATGGCATGGTAACTTGTGGATGGAAATAAAAGTCAAAATTCTTTAAAGCTTTAGTGGACTAGGACTTCATATTAGCATTCGTCTTCAACATCACAACTTCCATTTTAACGCCAGTCTATCATGTCCTCGTTCTTGGTCTCACACCAGTATGTCCATTGTAATGAAAAACAAATCTACATTGTTCACGATGTCAAAGTCGGGTCGGGTTTTCCCGTGGAACCGAGAGGGCCGTCGGGTATAGGACCGAAGACCGACCATAGTTATAGGGTTTGAGTTCGGTTCTATGTTTTCATACACCACGGTTCTCGGGTCGGGTCGGGTTACTCTCTGATCGGGTCGATTTTTGGCTTTTGCTCACCCCTAGTATGAGTATGAACTGACATGACCCTTGACTAATATTATAACTATCCATAACTAACTTGATGAATCGGTGTCACACAACCGTTCACGACTAATCCTAAACTTGGGACATAATAATAACATATGTACACAATATTATTTACATAGGTTTATAAATCAAGATTATCATCTAACATACTCGACCACGTACCCATACCCGTCGTTTATTCATAGGTTCCCATACCTAGAACTGGTTCCAAACCCTGAACCAGTTTAAAAAAAACCCGATTTGTAACCTAGACTTTATAGATCAAATGCTTGAAAACTAGTTATATTTTATACATGGAGGAGTTATCGGGCCATGACTAGCCCATAAAAACGTCTCTACTAGCCCAAATCCATAGTTTTGGGCCCACATTACAACTTTTCCCCCAAAATTATTTTCTTATATTTTCTTTTGTTTTGGTTAAGAATTCACTTAAAAATGATCCCCACATAGTGGCGGATGGAACCCTCGGTTTGGAAAAAATTGAAAATTTTAATACAAACTAATAAATTTTGAAAGAAACAAAAAATTAGTTCAAACACCGAACTGCCAAAACCAACTGTTAGACCGTCAAAACCCTAAAACCAACAAGTTCGATCGAGCAACATTATGATTAAACAAACGGGCCAAACAGAAAAACGCTTTAGAAAAAAAAGAAAAAGAAATACAAAAACTGAAATGAAACTACTAACTTGAGTCAATGATGATTCAGGCGAAGTGCAGTCCAATATGAGATTCATCTTTTACACATTCTTTGTGAAAAAAGAAAAAAAGAAAAAAACGTGCTTGAATGAAATGATTGATCGAATAAATGTGTAAAGGAATTAGATGTAGGTGCATTGGCTATGTGTTTTATTCCAGACAGAATGATCGTTTGATGCTGGCAAAATGATTTGGCGTGGTTGACTTTTGATTGTAGATTGGATTGTCTTTTGGCAAGGGAGACTTTGGATTTTTTTTTAATGTTTTTTTAAATAATCTCTTACTAGTTTATATCCCGGAAGCGTCCCGGGTTAAGAAATCTAAGTAAATTGAATAAAATTAGAAGTATTTAAACTATAAAAATGGCATCGTCAATATATGATTAATGATTATTATTATTATTATTATTATTATTATTATTATTATTATTATTATTATTATTATTATTTTAAACAAATCTCTGCCATAAGTTATCACATTCTAATATAAAAAAAGGGTAATTGGGTCGGGTATCACCTAATCTCAAACCCACAATTTTTTTTAAACTAATTTCAAACCTGACACAATACCTATCGGGTTACAAAAAATAGTCGTTTTTTAATTTTTTTTTCTTTAAAAAATCTCGTATATAAAAGATATTAACATTTAAAAGTTATGAGAGGAAACATGAGAGAGAAAATAATAAAGTTTTAATATTTACATTTAGTAGATTAGGTATTTAATAGATTATGTTAAATCATATTTAAACCATAATTATTCCTTTTTTTTAATTGGTCTAGAGTTGTTACATCACATCCTATGTGGCATCTCTTAAAAGAGAGATTGCATAATATTATGACATATCATTAAAAATGCTTTGGTTTATTATAGATATAGATATAGATATAGATATAGATATAGATATAGATTGAAAGGTTTTTTTTTATGGCTAAACTTATCCGACGCAGTGTAACAAAAATAAGAAGGGTAAAAAGAATACGAAAACACAATAAACCATGAAAATATGACACAATGAGTCACAAAATATAACACAATGCCGAAAAATATCACACAATGGTTAAGAAAAAAGACAATGAATCGCAAAAACGACACAATAATGAAAAAAAAAAGACACAACGCTACATAAAAGACATAATGATATAACGTAAATTCTAAAAATTACAAGCTAGAATTAAAAAAAAAACAAAAACCTAAAAACTAAGATCGTATGGTTCGATAAGACGGTTCCAATGGTGCTTAAATGAGTTCAAACGGAATCCGTTTCATACATTTCCTACAACTTCCTATTTTTTTCCACCGTGTATTTGATCCTAGCCTTTTATTTTTTATTTCCTTTGTTTCTTTAAGACACTATTATGAGTTGGGTTAGTAACATCATCCTCAAACTTCCTATAAAGTTTTAAATTCACGTTTTGTAATAATTTTATTAAATTCTTTTATTATGCTTTCTTTTGTGTTAAAATGCAGTATAATCAAGGTTATAGACCTTGGATTCGTGTGGACTTAACCTTGGATTCGTGTGGACTTGCTATGGCGCTATCCGAACTTCCAAATTTCAGGGTCAAATTAACGATAAAAATCAGTGAAAAAAGATATGGTGATATGAGAGTATAACCCGACCCGTGTTGACCCCCCCCCCCCCTTAATGCCCTTGTTTCATGAAACTAGTGAGTGCTTATGATTTGTTGTTTGAAAGAGCTATATCAAGTTGTCTCTTTGGCTTTCGATACCTTTGGCTCTTTTGCGTTGGAAGCTATACGTTTCCTAACCTGTGTGCAACGGGTTGTTCATAGCAATATTTCGACCCTTAAGGGGCAGGGGTTTGTTTTTAGTAGACTACGGTTTGCAATCTAGAAAATGACTGGCAACACAGCTTGTTGGTCATCTACCTAATATCTTAATGTAACGTGACAGTTATGAAATGAAACATCTTTTTTATAACAAATAAGCATATGTCCTTTCCTTTTTTTTTTTTTTTTTTTTTTTAACTTTAGTTCAATTAAGCATAGTAGAGATTCTCACTTTAATAATGGATTAGTATAAGTTCTGTGTTGATAAGATTTCATCATCTAATGATATACATAACTTCGTGTTTTTATTTTAAAAAATAAATAGTTTACTTGGATACTTTTGGACAGACCTTATAACTGTAGATTTCACTTAAATGGAACTTTTGCTCAAAAGAGAGACCATATAAAAAAACCAAACCATATCAAAACCGACGGATCGGTTAATTGTTCTTCTAAAACCCAAAAGTAGCGGGTCGATTATGGTTATCAATGTTTTCATACTAACCATAACTGAACCGACATGTAGCAAAATCTTTGTCGGATTTTGGGCTTTTCACAGTAAACGTTTGTTTGATTTTATAGGTTATATGATATCGTTTTGGTTGAGCGTTTGTTTGAATTTTTAGATTATATCATATCTTGATTGAATATTCGGTAATAATCAATGTTAATAGTAAAGATTATATCATTATATGAACTTTTTATGGTTTATAAAATATTAATACATAAAAACGTGTACTAACAGTTTAATACTTGTTCAAAAAAATTTAAACCCGAATAATGCACAATTTTATTGTTCTAAGCTATTTTCAACTAGACCAAATTTCATGGTTAACCAATCCATAATCATCCACTATAACATTAACAACCAATTAAACGAAACCGCCATCACCGATTAGTTATGTATAGTAAAAAGATTTAAAAGATGACCCGCTAAAATTTTTAACTTTATTAGGTGGCCCACCTGGCCCATTCCAGCCTTTAAAATCACTATCCATTGTCGAGCAAACAGTAAAAAGATTTCAGGCTCGTATTTAGATCCGGGTTTAAGCCCAATAACCCATCCACACCGTTACAGATTATAAAAAGCCACATTAGGGTGACCAAAACTTAATAACAACAATAATAATAATAATAATAATAATATTATTATTATTCCCTATTCATTCCAAACCATACGCCGAAACAATGTCACTACCCCCACCATCATCATCTTCTTCATCATCATCATCAATGGAGTCACTAATCCTGCAACTCCATGAAATCTCCGCCGTCAAGTTCGGCTCCTTCAAGCTCAAATCCGGCATAACCTCCCCAATCTACATCGACCTTCGTCTCATCGTCTCCTACCCAAAACTCCTCCAACTCATCTCCGACACCATCCTCTCCACTCTCCCACCAACCACCACCTACGACCTTCTCTGCGGCGTCCCTTACACCGCCCTCCCTATCGCCACCGTCATCTCCACCACCACCAACACCCCCATGTTAATGCGCCGCAAAGAGATCAAAACCTACGGCACTTCCAAATCCATCGAAGGCGTCTTTTCCCCTAACCAAACATGTCTCATAGTTGAGGATTTGGTTACCAGTGGCTTGTCGGTCCTTGAGACAGCAGCCCCGTTACGTGATGTCGGATTAAAGGTGACAGATGTTGTTGTGCTGATTGATAGGGAACAGGTGGGAGAGAGAATTTGTTGCAGAATGGGATTGAGTTGCATTCGGTTATTAAGCTTACGGATATGGTTAAGGTGTTGAAGGATAAAGGGAAGGTTAGTGAAGAGACTGAGGCTATGGTTGTTAAGTTTTTAGAGGATAATAAGAAGGTGTCTGTTCCTGTTGTTAATAATAATAATAAGGTTGTAGGGAAAGGTAGGGTTTTGTTTGAGGAGAGAGAGAAGATGTGTAAGAATGTTACTGGGAAGAAGTTGTTTGAGGTTATGGTGAAGAAACAGAGTAATTTGTGTCTGTCTGCTGATGTTTCTACTGCTGCTGAGTTGCTTTCACTTGCTGATAAGGTGAATGTGTTGATTATGGTTTTTGTTTGTTTGTTTGTTATTTTAGTTGCTGTTTTGATGTCTGTGGATCTTGCAAACTATACGTTTGACTAGCGGTGTAAATGATGCGTAACGGCTTTAGAGCTATTTGGGATCGGATCCATAAAAAGCTCGTACGAGCCGAGCCTTATTGAGCCTGAGCTTGAAATATGATTCGTTTAGTTATCGAGCCTGAGCTTAAGCTTTACATACAAAGCTCGTATAGGCTCGCAAGCCTAAACGGGCTTGGAGAAATTTCGTATTGTTTTTTCTATGCATGCAATTTTGTCCAGTTGAACAAATTTAATTTCAACTAATAACAATGGTGAGCTGAGTTTGAGCCGAACTTTTAGCTCATTTTAAATTGTTCTCAAATTATCTTGAGCCGAGCTCGAGCTTGTGGGTATTACTTTCGAGCCGAGCTCAAGCTCAAAATAGTAGGCTCGAACCGAGCCAAGCTCGAGCCTCGTAAAAGCATGATGAGCAGATCTTGAGGCTTGGCTCGGCTTGGCTCGTTTACACCCCTACATTTGGCTGCGGCCTTGGTTTTAAAAAGCGCTAGGCACACAAAAGCGACGAGGTCTAAGCGCATCGCGCAAAGCGCAAAAAGCGTGGGATTTTCGTACCCGAAGCGCACACTAATTATATAATTTTTTTTATATATCCCATATATATTCCATGAGTTTTAGCTTCATTTACCCAAAATATAGCTATAAATAAGGTTTTTATGTGATTTTACCTATATATACAAGCCAAAAACACCAAGGTACAACATTTTTATGCATAAAAAATACCCAGAATACGTGAGGCGCGCGCCTTAGGCAGAAAAGCGCCTGAAATTTGACAAAAAAGCGCCTGAGGCGCGCGTCTTTGGGAAAAAGGATAGGCGCAAAGCCCTGAGGCGCCCTAGGCTGCGCCTTGCGCCTAGGCGCGCTTTTTAAAACCCAGGCTGCGGCAAAACTGGACCAATACGCAGAGAATTTAAAATAATAATGCCCTGCCTGTTGAACATGGGATAGAATGTTAACAAAAAAAATTAAGTAAACTGAAGTCCTATCTTATCTTTCTGTTTAAAACACCTACATCTGAAAATGCGAAAGAAGGAAAGAAAGATTAATATAAGAAAACTGGATCAAACCATGAACCCAAGCGTTTGGATCTTAAACCGGTCAACTTGCTTCAGTTTGGTTGATTTCAACGGTTTGTGAACCTATCCAGGTAACAGGTTAGGATTTAGGAATGATAGTGTAACATTTTATTTTGGTTTTCTTGAGAAAAAGGTTGCATTTTTATTGTTATTTCTTACATGGGTTATTAGATTTAATATAAATAGCTTAATTGTTGGTTATTGATTTACTATCCAGATTGGACCAGAGATATGTATGTTAAAAACTCATGTGGACATTTTGCCTGATTTTACTCCTGATTTTGGATCCAAGCTTCGATCGGTATATCTCTAAACTTTTATAGGGGTTTGAGATTTATTTTTTATGTTATTTATTTGCATTACATGTAAAGTCGAGGGTGTTTGGATGTGTGTTTTGTAAGTCATTGTGTGATATTGATAAATCAAAATAAATCAAGTATACCAGGTTTCAGAAAAGAGTATTTCTATGTGTGTTTACTCTTCAAAGTTGTAAATATCAGAACATCATATGTTTTGACCTTGATAAATTGTGGTTATTTTTGTGATTAATAGATGAAGCGACGTTTTGATACTATAATAAGTTTATTACTACTTAAAACGAATTGTTTAATCCAAAAGTGAAGTGATGCTTAATTGTATCCTCAATCTACCAACCCCCCCCCCCCCCCCCCCCCCCCCCCCTACACACACACAAATTCCATTGTAATCTTTAGCAATTAATACACTAAAGTAGTTGTAATTGTGTTTTTTTGCTTGCTTCTGCTGACATTCCTTGCATATGTATTCAAGATTGCAGACAAACATAATTTCCTTATTTTCGAAGACCGTAAATTTGCTGACATTGGCAACACAGTAACAATGCAGTATGAAGGGTGAGTATGTTAAAATGTATATGTTAAACGACCAAAAAGCTCAAAGCTAACTGACCCGTTTAACTAAATTTGCAGAGGTATTTTCCGTATCTTGGAGTGGGCAGATATAGTGAACTGTCACATTATTTCAGGTCCTGGAATCGTTGACGGTTTGAAGTTAAAGGTTTGTTTTGACTTTTTCTTTTTTTCGGTTTTAAATAGAAAAGGGTTGACTAATTTGTTGACCTTTAGGGTTTACCTCGCGGAAGAGGGTTACTACTACTCGCAGAAATGAGTTCTGCTGGTAACTTTGCGAAAGGAGATTACACAGCTGCAGCAGCCAAAATTGCAGAAGAGCATTCTGATTTTGTGATCGGATTTATCTCGGTCAACCCTGCATCGTGGCCTACTGGCCCGTCTAATCCAGCCTTTATCCACGCAACCCCCGGTGTTCAGTTGGTTAAAGGTGGCGATGCATTGGGCCAGCAATATAACACTCCAAATTCTGTAAGTTTTAAAAACTCGACGTTCAAAGTCAATGATTGACCTTTTGAAATTTTAGGGTTGATGACAAAGTTAATACTTGATTTAGGTAATTTGTGAAAGAGGCAGTGATATAATCATTGTGGGCCGTGGGATCATAAAAGCCGAAAATCCTGTTGATGCAGCTCGTGAGTATCGTGCACAAGGTTGGAACGCGTATTTAGCTAGCTGCAAGTGAGCTGAGAGTGTTTTTTTTTTTTTGGACTGTTGAGGTAGTTATGAACATGTGTCGAAACCTGTCACCAAATTTGTGTCGCGCATTCAGATGCGTTACATGAACCAAGGTCCTCTGCTGTTTAGTTCGAGTGTTTATTGAAAAAACATGGATGACCTGACCCACGTAATTTAATAAAGCTTGGGTCGTTTAATTTATCATAGTTCATGTTTGGCTTGTTTTATGTTCTGTATCAAAAGCTTGCTAAGTTTGAGAGTAATTTTTTAAACTTGAGTTTAGCTGTGAGTAATTTTTCACTCCTCTCATTTCTTATTTAATTAATTTTTCTGTATTTATACATACCTATATATATAGATATAATTACAAAATATATATAGATATAATTACAAAATATTTTGTTTTTGTTTATTTATACGCACATTGTTACTCATACTAAATTTGTTCATACTTTTACCCAGTGTTTTAAAAACCGGTTGAACCACCTGGTACAACAGTTGAAGCACCCGGTATACGTGTCCGGTATGACTGTAAAAACCGTTTTTTAGATCAAATTTTAAAAACTGGTTTTAAAACATTGCTCTTACTAGTGAAGACCAAGTTTTTGTAGATCACTAGTGTACCAGAATAAATATTTGCAATAATGTGGTGAAATACCCTAAACTTTAACCTATTATTTAATCTACAAGTTGACATAAGAAATATTTTCTCAAATAAACAAAGAGTTTTAACTTCTCGAGAAGATAAAATAATATATTTATCCTCTCTAGATTACTACTTACTAGATCATCGTCTGCTGAACCTTCTAAACTATTGATCAATGTTTTCAGAACCGGATCGGACGTTAAACCGGTCACCTTACTGGTTCACTGGTCAGACCGGTTCAACCGGTTGAACCGGATTTTAGAACCGGACAACTTTATTATTAATTTAAAAATTCAAAAATTACAAACAAATATCTAAATATTTATAAAACTTTTAAAATTTAGTTATCAAATATAAAATAGTTTGTGCATCTATAATACTTATATTTAATTGAAAGTTACATTTACGTTTGAATTAAAAAAATGCCTACATATTGAACTTTGTATTCATATTAATTTCAATTTATATTCATCACAATTTTCCATAAAATCTTATGAAGAAGATAGGTTTTCCTTCCCCCTCTTCACCTACTTCAAGCAAAAACATATTCACCTACATCAAGTCTTTAGATTAGAAATAACCCCACCTCTCTCTCTCTCTCTCTCATGGAATTCACCTTCTTCTTAAACTCTTATCTCTTCTTCTTTGGATTGAGGAACGAGTGAACAACAAAGGGTTGCCTGGTTTGATTGAGTGACGAACGAACCAGTGAATGACGTCTTGTTACCTTCAAATCGAAGGGATTGAAGTTCTCTGGTCCGGCCCATATGCACACTGGTTCTCCGGTCCGACCACCGGTTCCCGGTTTGACCAGGAGGTCTGATGCAAAAGCGATCCTATCCATCGAACCGGACCGTTAGGAGCCACGATCCCTGGTCCGACCGGTTCAGTCCGGGTTTAACAACATTGCTATTGATTTGATTATGCTTTAAGACCACTAAGTGGTTGTTTGGTTGATTGATGAATCATTAAGATATTTGAATGGTTAAGTGCTGAATCATTAAGTTGGACCTTTTAATGGTTAGTATTCTTGTTCCACATTGGTAGGAGAGCCTCATTAAGGTTCAGCCTAGTTCATTGCTTAATGGTTCAGCAACATCTCAATTCTTAATGATTCAGTCTTAATCATTCCATTTAGAAGCTGAAACAAACGCGTTAAATGTTGATACATTCAACGCTGAATGGTTCAGAGTCTCATTAAGAGGCTTACCAAACAACCCCTAAGTTGCCTTAAATTTAAGGTCAAATTGTGACACGTGTCACACCGGTCTCTCCCTCTCTCTCTCCCTCCCTCCCTCCCCCCCCCTCTCTCTCTCCCTCTCCCCCTCCCCCTCTCTCTCTCTCTCTCTCTCTCTGGGGGGGGGGGGAATGAGTTTTGGCGTTAAAAATTTAACGCCGGTGGCTATTTTTGATCCGTTTGCGCCCAAGGGGCGTGTTACAAGCGCTAAGGGGCGCTATCTAGGGATTTAAGGCTCCATTAACACGTCGTCTAATTTGTCTTATGTAAATTTTATTATTAGTAAATGCTCTATCATATATAATAATATTATTATTATTATTATACTTATGAAATTGGTGAATAGTGTCAGCCCTCTCCCATTATTTGAAAGGGGCGGTGGCAATTATATATATATATATATATATATATATATATATATATATATATATATAGGAAAAAGATCAAATAGGAACCAAGAGCCTAGTTAGGAACTTAGGAACCAATCTGAGCCATTCATCTTTGATCTTGATCTAGGGGTTAGTTATGTAATTAGACAATTAAATATCATATTTTAATTTAATTAAAAGTTTTATATATGGCAGTTAATTATCTTCCTGCAATTAATATGCAAGTTTTTTTTGACTTTCCTTAAATCTCTCAACCTATTATCATATCTAATCCCAAATAAAAAAAATCACGTTCGATTGAATTCGATTGAATCATGCCAATGTACACTTCAAAAACGAATATACACCAATGTATATCTGTGTTGATGATGAATGAAAAAACGAATATACACCAATGTATATCTGTGTTGATGATGATGAATGAAAAAAACCAATATACACCAATGTATATCTGTGTTGATGATGTTGAATGATGATGAATGAAAAACGAATATACACCAATGTATATCTTGTGTTGGTGATGATGATGAATGAAAAAACGAATATACACCAATGTACACTGTTGTATATATACCGAGATATAATTTTAATAGTATATACAATAAATACGTTTGGGTATACCATAAATACTAATTTGCTGTTTCCAAATATACATGAGTTTCTTATTAATTACCTAATAAATGATATTGAACAAAAGACATTAATACCCCTTTATTAAAATAACAATTAATTAAAGTTTTACTTATTTACAATCATGCCATTGAAGATGGATGACTCAGATTGGTTCCTATAGTTCCTACTTAAGGGTTGGTTCCTATTTGAACCCTACCCTATATATATATATATATATATATATATAATTTGCTTTTTACATCTTTATTTAATACTAAATTACATAATATTAATATGCAAACTGATTGAACAGTAAAACAAAATGAACAGTAAATCTACTTTTAATATAAATACTATTGGTTTTAAAATGGATAACAAAGCTTGGGCTATATTAATATGCAAACTGATTGAACAGTAAAACAAAATGAACAGTAAATCTATTGTTAATATAAATACTATTGGTTTTAAAATGGATAACAAAGCTTGGGCTGGTATAGATGGTTGCATCGTTATCGTGTGTATTGTTTAACCCGGGTTCGATCCTTCTTCACCCCGTTTATTTTTGCATGTTTTTTTTGTTGCCGTGTATCTTTGCATTCCAACACGTGTATTGTCTCATCCTCATTTCCAGACACCTGTTCCCTTTTTTATTCATCACACACATACACAAACATTACACACACTTTTACTTTAGAGAGAGAGAGAGCTAGAACCACAACCCACCTCCCCATCCACCGCAAACAACCCAGCCCCCTTCTGTCTTCACCATTATCTTCCTGTATCCTTATTTGCACGACCCCACTCGTAACCAGTTGGTGTAAGCAGTCAACGAGTAGTGGTATTTCCAACATTATCAACCCTGTTCAAAATATTTTTATACAATGTGTAATTGGATTTTAGATGTTTGATAAGCTTTTATTGGCCGATTATCAACTTTTCTAATTGATTTAGTAATTAGGTTATTTCATGTTGTCTGCATCTTTGACACGGTGGTTGGTGGTGTCCCTGGTGGTCCAGACGGGTGGTTATTAAGAGTGATTGGTTTCAGCCCCTTTCCCCTTTTCTTAACATTAAGGTATGTTTTTGGTGGTTGTTCATGATCGATCATTCATAGTAATCTGTATGATCTGTACACACCATATTTTCGCTCAATTAGAGTTTTCAGTTGTTTATGATCTATTTTTATTTGAATTTGTGTTTTGAGTTAAATTTATGATTAATTAAGCTGCGAAGTTGCTTTTCTCCACCAATTTGTTGGCCATTGTATGTATTTTGATTACATAGAGTTTTTCTTTTCTTTGATATTCAATAAAAAGAATAAGTTGTGGGATAATTTTAACACTAGCTAGCCTGAAAGAAATACAAGAGTACACAATACATCAGGTGGAATCATTCCTAGCCATGTTAAGTACATGTTCTTCATAAATGGGTGTTTTTGGGAAAAAGAATGAAAATAGGTATACCATAACCCGTTTACCGGCTTCAGTGTAATGCCAACAATCCATTCATCGACTTCAAGAGATGAAATAGAATGTTTGCGGGATGTGTAAAAAATTCAAACATATTAGGTAGAAGCCGGTGAATGAGTTGTTGGAATTTATTTTTTGCTCATATTTTGTATTTGGCTGTTATGGATATCGTAAATCGGTTGATTTATAAACTGTTTATTCTTGCACTATCTTAGTTTAATATGCTTTCATATTATTAAAATGTTTTCCAGGTGCATGTGAAATATAAAAACTTTCATTTATAATGTTTGTTTACAGTGATTGATTGTATGCGAGATCCATATTTTAAATAATAATCAACCTTTAAATGTTTTATTTGGTACAATCAATTAGATATATTTACTTATATTTTGTTTTTAACTTAACTGTATGGATTGCATTTTAAGGTGTTGGTTTGGCTTTGAAGTGTGTAATTTGGGGTATGTGTGTTTTTTATAATTGTATGTATTTGGTTAATAAATAATGTAGACGTTAGAATGGTTTGTATTTCAGGCGGGTCTCCGCTGGCTGTTCGGGACGTTTGTCGCCGGTGTCATTCTCTCTATCTCTCTTCTGGCCGTACATATAAAATGTTATGTTATGTGTAGATTTGGGGTTTTGAGGGTTTACCAAAAGGTTTAACCATTTATGTTCCTCATTTGCCTCTCAGATTTCGTCGTCTTTGGTTACGCTTCTGTTGGCGCTCTCTGCAATGGATTAAAGGTTGAGTTTCCTCCTTCGAGTTGTTAGATAAGTAAATTCATATGGTACTTTTATTCCTTTGATGAGGTGACTTTGATGTTGTTGTTCTTTATTAGTATGTTATTATTAACGACACATTTAGTTAGCATTTGTTTTTGTTGTTTGATCTAATGTGTGAAGTGAGAATAATAGTATGCAAAAGGATTTGAACGAAGGACAGCTCACTCGGTTAGGGTTCCAGCGACGTCCCCGTACCGGTGGGCGATGGTGTAAACGCGCGGTGCCAGGTAAGGTCTAATTTTAGATTTGTTCGATTTAAGGTTGCATATTTTGTGTTTTGTTAATTTAAATGCATATTTTGGTCATGACACCTTGAATGGTTAGTAACGGTTATGGCAGTGTTTTATTCATCAATGAAAGAATTATTCCATTTTGGTTGTTATGTAGATAAGGGCCTGATGTTGTGTCTTTGGTTGAATATTTGGGTCTGTATTAAAATTCCTGCTGAAAACAGGTGTGGGTGGATCTCATGAGCAAAGCCGGTGTTATGTTCGATTTGATATGGGTATTAACTTCAAATTATCTATCTATTTATGCAGATTTTTTTGGTACATGTGTGGATACTTTAGACACATCACTATCACCCTTGCTCTTCTTTGACAAGAAGAGGTTCATATTGTACTCCATTATGTACATTCTTTCTTTGTCGTCTTCAGGGTCTGGAACGATTTTGTACGTAACATACGCTTAACTTGTCGAAGGTAACTTTGTCATCATCAAGGGTCACATTCAATTTAAATTAGAATTTTATTGAGGATGACTTGCTTTTTGTGTATTAGATTGATCATATATCTCTTTCACTGGTTTGCTCTGTTGATGCAAAGAACGGTTGGTGTCTTGATAGAGAAGCCAAGCCCAAGGTATAACCACAGTTAATGAATAATGCTGCGTTAATGAATAATTTTTTTCAACGATGTCTGGCTTAATTTACATGTGCCATCAAGGCATGTGGTTACTGATTAAATGTGTTTGCTAACGGTTCTTTTCCTTCGGTGACAACCGAAGAATGACAAATTCTGCGAAAGTATATTGATCTTTTTAAAAAATAAATAAAAGAAAGTATACTGATCTTTTTTTTGAATAATTAAGGAAGTCATGATAATTTTAGGTGCCTAACTAAGAAGCTGAGAACTAAATAGATGACTGCAGTGCTTTTTTAATGTTTATTTATGCAATTTGCTAAACTTTAGAACTGAAAATGATACATTTTTATGACCAGATTTTGGTTTATTTGGTTGTGATGTTGATGCTAATAGCCATGAGGACACAAGTTGATACAACTATCCATCCCGCTGAATCGTATTACACTCTTGAACATGCAAACTTTTGGGCCGGTTGATGACGATGTTAAGAAAACAACCAAGTGAAATAATATTCACATGGTTAATATGATGACATTAGATGGATTATTTTTGGGGTGTATTACTTACTAACAAATAGATGAAAGAGTGACCAAATAGTTTACTACAAGGTGTGAAGACGAATCTGGACAACGATAATTGTATCTATTATACATCAAGATTGGTAAGTAATACAACTTGATAAATTAAAAGAAATAGTATACAAGTAATAAGATTAGAGTAGTTTGGTGCATAGTATTCATAGATTGTATATGTTTGGTATAATTTTTAATTGGTATATTCTGTTACTTTGAAGAACAAATGATCTCATACATGGCAAGAAAGGAGATGAAGGTGACAAGACGTATGCAACATCAAGGGGTCCAAAGAACCGAGGCGACGCTGATAAGATATCGACTCTAATTGTAAGTAAATTAGTCACCTTCTAACTATTATTATTCTTTTAATTGATTTGGCACCGTCAAATGATTTTTTACTTGGTTTATTTGACCCATTTGATTACTTTTTTAAATACGTATCTCAACTTTACTTATACCAGTGTTTAGCAATGCAAATGCAGATGTGGTTCTTGGGCTAATAGAAGCATAGGCTGAGAAAGACACAGAGATGGCGCCACGCTCAGACAAGTGCCACAACATGCGATGGCTTCTCTTTTGGTATACTCTGCATTTTTTTAGTTAGCAATACAAAAGGATTTTGGTTACAAAATGTGGATGACTAAAAACATGAGTGAAATTAGTAATATTAGATACATGTAGAGGTGCCAGAATGTAAATTTTACTTTGTGTTGTTAGTGTGAATAATGGCATGCTTGAATCATGTACATGAGACATTTTTTAGATAAATAACAATTACTATTGACTAATATGATCATCTTAGGGGTTAGCCTTTCTGTGGCAATTCTACACGTTACATCCAGCCGGTTATATGCTTTATAAGTTGGTATAGAATTTGAACATGCACTGCAAGCCAAAAACAAGGTAAATGTTTGCAAATATGTTTTTAAAATTTTTGTTACTAGAGTGAGGTATCCATTTTTAGGAAGTCCTATAAGTTGGAGTTGGTTATTTGAATCTTCTTCTAAATGACCACTTTTGACCCATATCTATTTATATCAGCAAAGTTGAAAGTTTTCTACAAATTTAACACTGCTTTGGATATACTCTACTTCGATTTTGACTGCAAAAAAGGTACAAAAGCTCACGCATGGGTATTAATATAGTTTTAGCGTGATATTCTCTTATGGGTTAAACAATTTGTGTTTATTTTTGCTGAGATAATCGGGTCAAAATTGGTAAATAGTCAAACGGTCAAGCAGGTTAAACATGGTTTTAACATAAGTTTTTTTTGTTGACCTTCGAATCCAAAACGGAGCTTTTTACACTTACAGAGTTTACTATTCAGAATTCAAAGTATATCTATCACTTTGTTAAATAACTTTCAAACAACTTGGAATGTTATTTGTAAACCTTGCGTCATGTACTGCAAGTTTCAAGGAAGGATTGAAATAAAGAAGAGCTCAAAGCGAAAGGGAGGATGTAACGAAGGAAGGATTGAAATAAAGAAGAGCTCAAAGCGAAAGGGAGGATGTCGTTACGTGGAGACAATTAATAAGTACCGCCAAACTACATGGTCGTCATTATTATTATTATTATTATTATTATTATTATTATTATTATTATTATTATTTGTAATTTGGACCTTGTAAGCTCTTACATTTATATTTTAGCATAATAATCTCGGTAGCGCAAATGTACATGTTAAACCAACAGAAAAAGATTTGGTTCTGATTTAGCGCGCCGCAACGCGTGCGGATAATGCACCTAGTATAATTAGTTTTCATATCAAAACCAAAATTTGGCTTGGTGGTGGAGCCAGGAGTGGTTTGAGGTGTATTCCTCTTATATGAGGTCATGGGTTCGAAGCCGGTTGGAGTTTTTTTCATTTACGCAACTTTATTTCATATTATATATTTATATATAATTGGGTTGGGAATAAAAGATAAATTAGGTTGCTAGTGTAGCGGTTTGAGGTGCATTCCTTGAGAGGAGGTCACAAGTTCTAGACTTGATTTGTGCAAATATTTTCCAAGTATTTTTTATTGTTGCCTAGACTATCAAATTATAAACTTTCATATGCTTGAATTCTTTTTGTTGTTTCTTTGATTTTTTTCTTTCACGACAACTCATGCAAAGAAACCATCATATCTAAAATCTTGATAAAACATATTGCCTTTTGTTGTTAAAATTTTCAATTATAAATGTCGGATGTTTCCGTGTGCACACATAGTATGTCATCAACATGATACAACTCTTTATCAGTTCTGTGCAGCTTAACCGAGTAAAGAAAAATTTCAAAATGAAGCAACAATCACCATCGACGCGTCGCAACACATGCGGGTAGAAATCCTAGTTATTATTATATATGAATTGATAAAATGGTTTTGTGCCATTCATTATCCGTGGATTTTTGTATGACCACCAGGGTTTCCTTTTTGTTCTTTTAGCCCTCATGTGTCCAAGAATTCTCGCTAGACATCTTCTCCAAATCTCCATTGTTTCTTCTTTATAGTTTCTTCTCTATAACACTTTTCCGGCAACATGTAGTTGGGATCAAGTTAGAGACGCACCTGGGCACGAGGTACCAATGAGTCAATGACGGAACGTTGTGGCTGGCCGAAGGTCGTCTTCGTCTTCCCTGGTCAGTTGAAACCCTAGAGTATCGGCTTAAACTACTTATCAATCTTTGCTTCAAACTCATCGCTAAAGGTATCCCATATATTGTTTGTAGACATAACACCCCAATCTTAACTTAGAAAGGGTAAAAAGGACGAAATGCTCGCATGCGTCTTGCACATGACTAGACTTAAACTCAAAGAACAAACGGAGTTTACCATAGCAGATGAAGCCTATTACAAAAATGAAACATAAATGATGGTCTACGTGATTTTTAAACATTAACCTTGAAACCTGCAAGTTGATACGCGTACCTAAAGGATGATAGATGCACTGGTATTAAGGGTGGTAAAATGGGTAGGTTGGGTTGGGTTGGTTGATTGATGGGTCAGGATGAGTTTGGGTCAAGATGGGTAAATTAAAAAAATAGGTTAGGATGGGTAAGGTCATGATGGGTTTGGGTCTGGATGGTTTGGATTAGGATAGGTTCACATCAAAATAAATTAAATTTAAAAAATAAAATAAAATAACAATAAAAAGTTAAAAATTTAAAAAGTAAAAAAGTAAAAAAAAAAGGAAAAAACAAATTTAAAAAAAAAAACTTAAAAATAAAATTTTAAGCGATCCGAAATATTTCATTTTGAACCGGACCGGTTCGACCCTATCGGGTTGGTTAACAACCCGGACCATTACGACCCGGACTGTTTCGACCTGACCGGTCCCGTTAACGACCAGAACCGTTTTGACCCGGCTGGGCCCGTTAGCGACCGGAACCGTTTCGACTCCACCGGGCCCGATAACGACCGAGATCGTTTCACCCTGACCCGCCCCGTAGCGACCCGGACTGTTTCGACCGGACGGGCCCGGTAGCGACCCGGACCGTTTTGACCCGACCGGGTGCGGTAACGCCCCAGACCGTTTCAACCTGACCCGTCTCGTAGCGACCCGGACCGTTTTGACCCGGCCGGGCCCGGTAGCGACCCGACCGGGCCGGTAACGACCCATGCTGTTTCAACCTGACACGTCCCGTAGCGACCCGGACTGTTTCGACCCGGCCGGGCCCGGTAGCGACCCGGACCGTTTCGACCCGACCGGGCCCGATAACGACCCAGACCGTTTCAACCTGACCCGTCCCTTAGCGACCCGGACCGTTTCGACCCGGCTGGGCCCGGTAGCGATCCTGACCGTTTCAACCTGACCCGTCCTGTAGAGACCCGAACCGTTTCGACCCGACCGGGCCCGGTAATGACCCAGACTGTTTCAACCTGACTCGTCCCGTAGCGACCCAGACCGTTTCGACCCGACCGGGCCCGGTAACGACCCAGTCCGTTTCAACCTGACCCGTCCCGTAGCGACCCGTACTGTTTCGACCCGACCGGGCCCGTTAGCGACCCTGACCGTTTCGACCTAACCGATCCGTTAGCTACACGGACCGTTTCGACCCGACCGGGCCCTTCAACGACCGGACCATTTCGACCCGAACGGGCCGGTCAACAACCCAGACCGTTTGCACTCGATCAAACCCGCTAACGACCCGAACCGTTTCGATGAGATCCGTCTCGTTAACGACACGTGTTGTTTCGACATTGTCGTCCGTTAACGACCCGAAGGGTTTCGAACCGACTGGGGTGATCAACAAATGCAAAAGATATAATTTTTTGTTTTTATTGACATTGATTTCTATGAGGCATCAACTTGGTGAGTTTTAATTTAGATTTGTATATGGTTATCTATAAATACCCATCCTGACCCATTTGTTTTTCCTGACATACCCATCCTGACCCACTTACTTATTTCCTACAATTAAAATTACCCATTGAAGAAACAAATAGTCTCACCACCGATTAAGGATGATAAGATTATAAGTTACTACAGGGTTGATCCTTCACTAACAGCTACGGCTTGGAGATACCTGCAAATAAGAGTGAAAGTGTGGGTGTGGAGACGACTACACAAGGTAGTTGTTTATAACAAAAACGGGGTGAATGGGGATACTATCAAGTGTGATAGCTCTCCAGGTCAGTAGAAAGTGTCCTCTCCTATTGGGGGTGTGATCCCTTTTATAGGAGAGTCCGTATGCCACCATTACCCAAGTCCTAACCGTGGTTAGGTTGTCTCCATCACCCTTAGTTGTGTTAGTGTGATGAAGTAAGGAAAGCTAAATTGAAGGGAATAGTGGAATCGTGTACCGCCTTTAATGCTTTGGTTACGTGATTCATGCATGGCTGTTGACCATGCATGATATTCGCCTTGACCGGGTTTTGACCAATCATTGACTGTTGACCGATCATTAATGAGCTTTGACCATATCTTGCGCGTAGCTTTTTTCCGCGTGGTGACGTTGTCCCGGGTTTGGGTATACGGAATGGTGTATTCAGTACCCAATCCCATCAAGTCCCCCCAGTCCAGTGTGTCTCTTATCTAAGAAGTAATGATGAGATGTGAGGGGCGCTGGACTTACTAGATGTGTGGTTTTATTTCCTGCGCTGTTGTCTTGCGGTTAGGCCAGTTGTTCTGTGTTGCGGAATTCATGTGCGGAGAACGGTGATGAGAAATTACGTCAAATTTCCGTAGGAGATATGACACGTCAGTTATTTTATTGTGGATAGATGTCAATTCCCCCATGCATTTGAAAACTTGTGGTCCATATGGCGAGTGGGTATGACGTGACCTGTTGCAGTTGAGACGTGTGCAGGCACGTTGAGCGGCGGTTGTCAGGCGAGTGGGCGCGTGAGGCGTGTGTGACGTCTGTTTGTCTTCAGGTGTACACGTGTCGTCTCCTATTAGGCTCATCCCCGAAAAGCCTGCCCATTCCTCTGAGTGTGATGTCAGGCGTATTAATTACAAAGCCTATATATTGGATTTTAATTGTGGCTTTTCCCATTTCCAACTATTTCAAAATTTGAATCCTTTCTTCAACGTCTCTGCTTCCCCAACATCATTATTTCTTTAACTATGTCTCAAGAATCACAAGATGTTCAAGGGTCCAGCAAGACGTCAGATTCCGTCAAAGATCTGGGCAAAGAGTCATCAAAAAGTATAGAGGCTACCACTATTAAGTGGGACAAGGCTTCATATTTGACTTTCCTTGACCAATATGGCATTTTGCCTGAGTGGGAACCAGAACTTCCGGCCGAGGGGAAGACTGCTCTGAAAGCCCCTCCTGGTAAAATAGCTTTGTACGCTGCCACATTTACCAAATGTTGTTTCCGTCTGCCAGCCACTAGGTTTGTGGTGGATGTTTTGTTGAAATATGGGATGCACCCTACACAGTTGACCCTTTATGGGTGGTGCCGGATATTGCACTTTGAGGCCACTTGCCGAGCATTGGAGATTGAAGCTACGTGGGAGAGGTTGAACGTATTTTATGTTCTTGAAGCAGCACGTGGTGGTAGCGGTTGGTACAGTTTAGGCATTCGCCGGAAAGTTAAACAACTTGTATCGGAGAAGGTGAAGTCCATGTATGAGTGGAAGGATAAGTTTTTCTATGTCAACCATGGTGTCATTCCTGCACCTTTTCAATGGATGGTGTTAGGTTTAAAGGAGAAAATTGCTGAATTCCCTCCTATGGTGGGATTTAAAGACCAAGATTGGTACAAGACACTATGTGATCATGCTGCTCCCTTGATGATGGATGAATGTCCGGAGAGTGTTTTGAATTTGCTGGGGATCAGTCTTATCTGCCCTGAGGGTCATGACCCAAATCCTCCAAAAGGTATTGAAGTCATACTTGCTTTATTGTTTTATATTCTTTCTTGTGTTATTGCTCATGTGTTTCCTATACATCCAGATGTCACCCTGTTTCAATTGTTTGCCAAGCGTGGTGAGGCGAAGGTATTGTACGCTCCAGTTGTCGCAGGTGCACCACGTTTGTCTAAGAGAACGAGTGGGAATTTTTTGTTTCCCAATCTAGTGGATCCTCCGAAGCAATATGTCCGGACAGGTTGTGAACTTTACCCATCTCTTTTACTATGGTTAGTTTTCTTTTTGTGCGCGAAGGAAGCGCAGTAGGTACGCGTCCTGCGTACTGATTTAGCGCATTCTTCGTGGTAGGTGCGGGTATACAACTCCGCAGGAAAGCCAAAAGTGATGTTGAGGAAGTTACTTCAGAGCGCAAGGAGTCTTTTGGTTAGGCTTTATAACTTCTGAATTCATTCCTCACGCATAGTTTAATTTTATACAGATGTGGTTACCGCGCCAGGCACTAGTACGTCGAGGAAGCACGCTGTGGCAAGCAAGAGAACCAAACCGCCTGCTGCTCCCATCATTGTTGAAGAGGTTGATGAAGAGTTAACGGAGTCTGACACGGAATTAGAGCATAAACGCGCTAGGCGTTCTTCTCCTGTCCGCCAGTCAGATGATGTTGCTAAGGACTTGTATCAGCAAAGGATCACCGAGCTGAATCAAAAACAGGTACAAATTCCTCAGTCTTCAGTTGGAAATCTAGAGACGACCCGGCCGGAACCTATTTCCGCAATTCCGGTGAATGTTTTTAAACCACTGACATGGCCGTCTACGGACAAGCTAGAAATTCCTGTTAAACCTCCGCCCGTGCGCGAGAATCTGCCGATGAAAACGCTGAGGCATCTATCTGGTATTTATATTCTTGTCTCCCTCTTTACGTCTTTTGTGATAAATCCGTTGAAATACTGTGAACAACATTTTATGTAGGGCAACATCCTTTTGCAGAATCTCAGAAGAAGCATCCACCTTTGGTGTCGAAGGAAGTATCCTTGTCTGACCAGCCTGCTGATGTGGCCGCGCAAGTGACAATGGGTACGACCGAAACGGTTGTGGAGGAAAATTTGCTATCACAAGCTGAGCCAATCCCGGAGGATTTGGTTGTTGACGTGGAGAAGGACGTCACGCCACAGGGTGGGCCCACCCAGGATGAGTTGGTGAATGATGCGGAGAAGGATGTTGGGAAGGGGGTGGATGAGTCTGAAACTCCTAATCTGAGTATAGGTTGTCTTGATTCGCTGTCGAAGCAGGCGCATGAGCCGAGTTCGTCACAAGGATTTGAAGTTGCACTTGATAGTGGGAAAAAAGATGAATTTATTGGTGAGAATCCATCCGGCTTCAAGCGCACAGTGGTGGACTCTACTGTGATTTATACAGACGCTTCTGCCAGTGTTGGTGGTAACTCCGGTCATCGACGGAGAATGCCCTCATCGCGTCAAGCTGACTCCTCTAGACCATATCAACCGCGCTGGGACATCCTTGACACAACTCGATTTACAAATGCGCTTGATGCGCAAGAGTTTGTCATGATGTCTGTTCCTCCGCGGAGCGCGATTACCAAGATAGTGTCGACCGGCGTTCTTTGTTCATTGATATGGCAATGAACCTTTCTTTGGGTGTTAGCGGTCTCTCTCGGGTCTCTTATTAGGCGCGGAAATGAGTTTCAACGGGATTACCAGAATTTGAAGGATTCGGAAGCCGCGTTGTTGGGGCGCGAAGAAGAGTTTCAACGCGCCCGTCATGAGATCCGGGCAGAGATTGAGCGTCACCAGAAAGTTGCCCGTGATGCTGTTGAGGAGATGGAGAGGGTAAAGAAGGAGAAAGCCGAAGCCTCTCAGGCTTGGTCCGTTGCTTGTAAGAGGACCAACCATAAAACCGAACTATTGCGATCCACCATTAAGGAGTTGAAGCTTGAAAATGCTCATTTGAAGAAAGAGGTGGAGCAAAGTCAGACAGCATACGATGAGAAGCAAGCGGAACTTGCCGATGCTATTCAGAAGTATAATGCTCAGCATGATGAACTCCTTCACGCGACCTCTTCTTTGTCTGATGCGGAGACCAAAATAAAAGAGTTAACTTTGGAGAACTCCCAGTACCAAGAAGAAAAAGCCCTGGCGGAGTCCACTTGCACACAGGCAAAAATGGAGTTGGACAAGGTGCAAGCGTTGGTTGGGCAAGCTACTGAAATGGCTGTTGCTGCTAATGAGAGGATCGCGTGGTTGATGAGTGATGGAGTTGCTGGGGTAAGCTATAAGATCTTCCCTTTGTATTTTGATTATTGACTTATGCAATTTGTTGATGTGTTATCTTTTGTTGCGCAGATATTCAAGCGTGTTTGGAACGATCCTGCGCTGACAGAGGTGATTGCTCGTATTTCCAGTTCTTCTGTGAAGCAGGGGATCAAGCTCGGCTTCTCCGAAGGCTTTTGCCACCATACGGATGGCAAGGAGAAGGAGTCTGGTCCGTACGAGAATTAGTCGTACGATGATGAGTTGCTGAAGGCTTATGATGATTACGAGCACCTGAAGTTCGAAGTCTTTGATTTGCTGGAGGCTTGCGCAAAAACTGATGATCCCGCGGGGGAGTTGCGCAATTACTCTATCAAGTCTGACCGTCTTGGTGCGGAACTTGCTGAGAAAGCGCAGATGGAAGAGACAACCAAAGTAGGAGCGACAGATGGTCAGGCTGGAACATCCTCTGCGGCTGGTGACAAGAATTCTGAAGATATATCGCAATATCTTAATCTTGGTTGAACAATTTTTTATTTTCTTCATGTTTGTTTGTACTGTTGGACAATTTATTTTTTGAACTTGCTGCCACGTGTTTTCTTATCTAATCATTTGCTGATGTCATCCCTACTTCCCATCACCCAAGGCTGACAGATTACCTCATGATTGATGTGATGGTTATGCCGGCGTTTGTCAGGATGACTGTCACGATTCTCTAGGGTGATTGAGTGGTTACCATTAATGGTAATTAATGGCCATTACCTATCTCCTCTATATATAGTAAGTGTGTGTTTCATCTTCCTTATTATTTCCTTTGTACTTAAAAAACTTATATCTTCTTCTCTGCAAAAATGGCGGCAAGCTCTTCTAAAAACAACCTTCGTGTTAAGGAGGTTTTGGCAATGCAAGTGATCATGAGGCTATCTCAACCTCTTAATCACAATCAATCTTCCGCAGATGCTCTTGATCGTCTAGCAGAGTACTGTGCATATCTTTTGTCCCAAGAGGACATGCGTCCTGATAACTTGGATGATCAGGGTACTTCTGATGGGAAGCCCTTGAAGATGAAGAAATTGTCTGAGCTAGGGGATGTGAAGAAGACTAAAACCAGGAAGGTTAGGGGTTGAGTTGTCTTTTTCAGTATGTTGAAGTTTGTTGTGTATAGGTAAAGTCTTTTTTGAATTTGCTGTTGAGTCAACATGTATATGGGGTGTATTTTGTTTTTTGGTCACCCCCATTTTTGTAACGGTAATCCATGTATTAGCCGTGTAGAATGTACTTGTTGATCAATGGCTTGTATGATAATTGCTCTTTTTGTAATATAAATGAAGTTGGACATAAAGTCCTTATTACAAAATCATGAAATAGTAGATTACATGTAGCATATACGTAGTTGAGCTGCATTCCAAGTACGTGGTATTGGCGAACCATCTAACCGTTCTAAGGCATACGCTCCTTTTCCCAATACCTCTTGGACTTTGTAGGGTCCTTCCCAAGTTGGAGCGAGCTTCCCAGGTTTTTCCGCATTCGAAGCTTCATCATTGCGGAAAACAAAATCGCCAACGCGGAAAGCTTGTTCTTTGACCCGCGCATTGTAATATCTTTCCAGTTGTCTCTTGTATGAGGCCTCTCGGACATAGGCCAAATCTCTGCGTTCATCTAAAAAGTCTAGATTCATCCGCAGTTCTTTGTCATTGTCAATTGTTTGTGCGAGTAAGATTCTTGGTGACGGGTTTGTAACCTCTGTTGGGATAACCGCTTCAGTTCCATATGTCAGGCTGAACGGTGTTTCCCCCGTGCTTGTTTTGGAAAGCGTGCGGTGGGCCCAAAGGACATGGGGCAATTCATCTACCCATCTGCTGCGTCTTGTTCCCAGGCGTGTCTTAATGCCTTCAACAATACTTCTGTTCGCGCGCTCGACCTGGCCGTTGCCTTGAGGATGCGCTACAGAAGTGAATATCTGTTTGATTTTCATTGAGTGGAGCCATTCTTGTTAGTGTTGGTCCGCAAACTGCGTTCCGTTGTCGCTTACAATTTCCATCGGTAGACCGAATCTGCAAATGATAAACTCCCAAATGAATTTCTTGATGTTCCGTCCGTCAATCGTGGCTAATGTCTTTGCCTCTACCCATTTTGTGAAGTAGTCAATGGCAACAACTAGATACTTGACATTGCCTGGCGCTGTGGGAAAGGGTCCCACTAGATCTATGGCCCATTTTTGAAATGGCCATGCTGTGGTGACTGGTATCAAGTTGTTCTTCGGTCTAAGTGTTCCGGGCGCATGTCGCTGGCATGCGTCACATTTGCGCAGCTCTTTAACCGCATCGAGGTGCATTCCGGGCCAGAAGTATCCCGCATTCATAAGTTTGGCCACGACCATTCGAGGGCCTGCGTGTAATCCGCATGTGCCCCCGTGAATATCTTTTATTAAATATGTGGCTTCCGCGGAATCTACGCATCTGAGTAATGGTCCGAGATAAGACCGCCGATATAAGGTGCCGTCATTGACTTCGTAGTGCAAGGCTTTGTGTTGTAGCTTCCTTGCTTCCGCTTTGTTTGATGGGAGGATGCCTTTAGTTAAAAAGGCCATGATCGGGGTGATCCAGGATTCTTTTCCAGTTTGAATCACGTTCACTTGTTTTGATGGAACAGATGGTTTGGCCAGTACCTCGACTCGTACGTCTTTCGCCATGTGATCGAATGCGGTGGACGCCATTTTACTTAAAGCGTCCGCTGGCTTGTTTTGGCTTCTGCGGACGTGAGTGACTTTGCAGTAGGGGAAACTATTCATCAACTCTTTGGTATGTTGCAAATATAGAATCATGGATGGCTCTCTGGCCTCATATGTGCCATCAATGTGATTGGCAACCAACATTGAATCGACATGCGCTTCAATGTGTTGAGCACCCATCTTTTTAGCTATACGTAGGCCTGCGACCAGCGCTTCATATTCTGCCTCGTTATTGGTTGTTTGAAAGTCGAGCCTGATAGCATAAGTGTATTATTTCCCTTCCGGGTTTATCAAGCGTAAGCCTGCGCCGACCCCTTCATCATTGCAAGCACCGTCGGTGAATAGCTTCCATATTTGAGTTTCATCGGGCGTAGTCGAATTTAACGATGCTTCATTTACACATTCTTCGACTTTGTCTGCTGGGACCTCCGCTATAAAATCTGCAAGGATCTGTCCTTTGAAGGAAGGTCTTGCTTTATATGAGATTGAATGTTCACCCAGCTCTATTGCCCATTTCGCCAAGCGACCTGAGAGTTCTGGTTTGCGCAGGATATCGTTGATCCGGAAATCTGTGAGGACATTGATCGGGTGTCCTTGAAAATATCTGCGCAGTCTTCTTGAAGCGTGGATTAACGCGAGAACCAGCTTTTCCATTGTTGAATGACGGGTTTCCGCGTCAAGCAACATGCGGCTTACATAATAAATTGGGGTTTGTACCCCCTTTCGATCAACCATGAGCACTGCCCCTACCGCTTTGTCAGTGACGGACAAGTAAAGGGTAAGTGGCTCTTTCGGTAGCGGAGCGGTGAGTGTTGGCAGGTTGCTCAAACATTTCTTCATGTCTTGAAATGCGGCTTCTGCCTCCTCCGTCCAGTGGAAGTTTGATTTCTTTAGACAATTCTTTAATGTGTCCACAAAGGGGAAAGATTTGGACGCGTAGTTTGACAGAAACCTGTTCAAAGCTACAACTCGTCCCATCAGAGTTTGTACTTCCTTGACTGAAGATGGGGACGGCATCCGCTCAATTGCCTGAACTTTATCTGGGTTGGGACGAAAACCGTCTTTGGTGACAACGACTCCGAGGAATTTTCCTTCTTCCATCCCAAAAGAACACTTCCCGGATTAAGTTTCATTCGCACACTGCGCAGCTGATCAAAAGTCTTCTGGATGTCAAGTAACATTTGGTCTTCTTATCTGCTTTTGATCACTAAGTCATCAACGTACACTTCTAAGTTTACACCGATTTGTTTTACAAACGCGGTGTCCATTAATCGTTGATATGTCGCCCGTGCGTTCTTTAACCCAAATGGCATCTTGGTGTAGCAGAAGGTACCCATGTCTGTGCGAAACGCTGTTTTGTCTTCGTCTTCTTTGGCCATTTGAATTTGATGATAGCCTTTGTAAGCATCCAAGAAGCATTTGAACCTGTAAGGTGCCAAGGAATCGACCTTTAGGTCGATTTCGGGCAATGGGTAACAATCTTTTGGACAGGCTTTGTTTAAGTCTTTATAATTGACACACATGCGCCATGTGCCATTGGATTTTCCCACCATAACTGGGTTTGCCACCCAGGTTTGGTATTTGCTTTTGCGCAGAAGGCCGGCCTTCAAAAGTTCTGTCACTTGTTCATTCATCGCCTTTGTTTTCTCAGGCCCCATACTGCGCTTTTTCTGGGCTATTGGCTCAACATTTTTGTAGACATTGAGCTTGTGTTCCGCGATGTGTCGCGGGACACCAACCATGTCTGATGGTTTGAAGGCGAAGATATCCATGTTCTTCGTTAACAACTGCTTCAAGTGAATGCGAATGGGGTCAGAGATTTCATGGCCGATGACAACTGTCTGTTCCGGGAATATAGGGTTAATAACCCATTTTTCCGGTTCGGTTCTGACAGTTGGCTTTGTTTGATTTGAAGGCCTCGGCGCTTCTGTGGCATGACATGTTTTGTTTCCGCGGATGAACGCAACACCTGTTCGCGTCGGGAAACCTGCCATCTGATGTGGCGTAGATGCATTGCAGTTGAATTTCTCCAACCCCTCTCGTCCCAGTAGGATATCATGTGAAGAGTTGACGGGGAGCACTGTGAAGTCGCACGTTTCGGTGCGCGAATGCTTCCCGTCTGAGAGTGTTACTAGGAAAGTGAGCGTACCCAATGGGTAGATTGTTTCATGGATGAAACCTGAGATTGGCTCTGTGGTTGGTGTTATTCTTCTTTTGTCATCCTCGTCCAGGTGGTCGAAGCATTGCTGGTACATGATATCAGTGCTGCTGCCTGTTGGATCAGTTAAGCTGCTCTTTTAGTTGAACTTGCTAGTTGACACTTAAGTGTTTAGCAAGTTCTTTGGTGAGTGACAGCACAGCGGAATGTTTATAAGTTTTATGGCTACACTTATCAACAGGAGTTATTACTCCCCCTGGAATCAAGAACTAATAAATGAGAAGTGTTTATTGAGAATCTAAGTATTGAATGAGAATGAAATACTTTGACAGATTCTCAGTAAACACGAAATGGAAATAACAATAATAAGAGTTGAAGGATTTCTTGTATTAAAATCAATGTCTAAAACAGAAGGATGAATCCTTCTATTTATAGACTTTACAAATACATGAACCTTGCCAAAAGCAAGTTCAGAAACAAGTTGCAACAAGTTGCAGTCTTGGAACTTGTACATAAAGCAAAAAGAAATACTAAAGTATTAAAGTACTGATATACAAAGGCGGTGGAAAAGATCTTCTTTAAGTACTGATGAATGACAAACTACTGATGAGTAGTTTGTCTTCAGTAGTTCTTCAGTAGAAGTGTCTGGTTTGAACTTCAGAACTTCTGATGACTTCTTCTTCAGCACTTCTGAATCTCTTCTTCAGCAGTTTGATTCTTTGTCTTCAGCAGTTCCATACTTAGAGTATTTTGATAGAAAGTGAATTAGACTAAGGTTTGCAAAAGTGGTTTCACCAATCCTTTTTGTCCTAACAATCTCCCCCTGGATTGATGAAGCCAAAACCTTACTAATTCCTTATTGTTCCTTTCTGTTCTTCACAATTTTCCATATTCCTTTGAACATGGAATTCTTGAGTTGGTTTAGTTGATCATCAGTAAGAGACCCTTTTCTTGGTTCCAAGTGTTGGATTGTAAGCAGGTCTTTGGTTGATAGTTTCTTCAGTTCATTCATCGACCTATATTCCCTGCTTGTTTGATCTCTTCTTGTCACAAGTACTGAGTTGTTATCAGTAAAGGACCATCTGATGACTGGTACTTTAGACTTGTCAAAGTCTGCAGTGTAGGGAACCATGGTGGTACCCTGGGTTTCTCCTGAGTGTTGAATGTTTTCAACTTCAGTGACTCTCAGGTGGGATTCACTTCCCTGCTGTTGTTCCATCACATTAGGTATCTGAAATGTTGGCAAGTGATGTTCAGTTACTACCTTGGTGTGCAGTTTGTCTGTGATGGTCTTCTGGATTTGATATGCAAAGGTGGAAGGATCCCTGAATTGTGTGAGCAGAGGCTTCTCTTCTATGTCAAAATCAGAATGTATTACTGTACTACCTTCTAGTAGTACCATTCTGAAATCAGTCTTCACTTTCTCCTCTATCTTCTTTCTTTGGGTAGCTGGTCTTCTTTGAACACCAGAAGTTCTAACTACTGAAGTTGAAGCTTCAGCAGTTTGAAACTTCTCTGGATTAGCAGCCCTTGCAGCCTTGTATTTTCTGTATGTGTCCACCAATCTTTCTTCTTTCCACTTGTACACTGAGGCTTTTGAACCATAACCATTTGCTACCAGTTCTTCTATCATCTGAGCTCTCTTGGCCTTTGTGTCTTTACTTGTTGCAAGTTTATCAGCAATAAGTTGAGCTCTTCTTGTCAGCTCTTCCACAGAGAGTCTCTTCAATGTGTGGGCTTTGACTTTGCTGTTCTTCATAATGTAAGACATCAGTTGATGTCTTTTGTCTTGTTCAGCAATCTCATCTAGGCTAGCCTGCCTTTGTAGTTCAGCTTCATAAGCCTAAAGTTTTTCTTCATGGATTAGGTCTAAGTCATCCCTTTCTTCCAGATTTTTCCAAATCAGATCTTCTCTGGCCTTCTTTTGGGCTGCAACTAAACTCTTCTCTAGTAATTCAGCTGATTGAGAGATTGGAGAAGGGTTTAGCACAGTCATTGTTGTAACTGTTGTAGTAGGCCTGATAGGAGCAGAGGTTGGTTGAGTAGGAGCAGTTGTTCTGGAAGGGTCAGCAGTTTGAGTCTTGGAAGTGTTAACTTCTGATGGGTTGACAACTTCTGAAGGTTTGTCAACTACTGAAGGATTGTCTTCAGTACTTTCTGATTCTTCATCAGAATTTTGGCCATCAGAGGTTTCTTCATTATGCCCTTGGGATTCATCAGCCTTTTCAGTATCTTCTATTTCTTGAATAGAGACACCAAACTGTTGTGCCAGTTTCTCTTTTCTGGCTTGATCTTGTTGATCTCTAGCTAGGATAGCCACTCTTGCCTTTCTTCTGGCTTCAAGTGTATCCATAGGTACCTTGATTTTCTCCCCCTTTTTGGCTTTATCACCTTTGGAAGTTGAAGCTTGGGAGAAATGACCTTGAAGATGAGCAATCTGTTTGCTGTTGTGATCAATCTTGTTGGACAGATCATTCATCTTCGTCTGTATCACTCCAAATTGGTTTTTCATGGACAGCTCCAAGTCATCTGTGTATGTTTGGATGTGATTTTTGATGAGGGTGTTCATCATGTGATACAAGGGACCATCTAGGATGCATAGTTGGTTCAGGTCTATGCTTGGTTGCCCAGGGAATTGGGTAGGCATTTGTAGTGAGGGGTGTGTTTTTGGTTGATCTCCTTGTTGTACAGGAGATGCCACTCTAGGGGAATCATGGATTGAGTGGGCTTTAACCTGAGATGGTGTGACTAGCTTCTTGAGCTTAGAGACACCAGGTGCAGGACCTTCACTTATAGCCGTCAATTCAGTAGTTTTGAGTTTTGAAACATCATCCAAATTAATGGAATCATCTGAATCCCTGATTACATCCTCAATGAGGACTGTATCAGTTACATCATGAGCTGAGCCCAACTCAGTTGTCTCATGTACCTCTTGTTCTTGGTTCAGAGGATTTCCTACCTCAGGCATTAAGCCTTCATCAGTAGTTGCCACAGTTGAGGTCTTAGCTATTTTACTTCTGTCCTCAGGTCCACCACTGGGTGGTAAATGAGTAGTAGCAGCCTCAAAAGTACCAAAGGTTTCTAAGTTTGGGCTTAGAGACCCTGGTTCATCCTCATCTCTTTGGTTAGGGCTATGAGTGTCCACATCCATGTCACTGTCTGAGTCTATGTCCCCTGTTTGATGTGGTTGATGGGGACTGACATGTGTTGATGGGACTTACTCTTTTAGCCCGGAGAGAAGTTTGGCTATTTCGATGTCTGGTTCAGAAATTTGGGGTGCTAGTTCAGTAGTTTGGGCAGTGGGTTCAGCAGTTTCAAAAGAAGAATCTATTGGAATAGTTTTTCTAAGTCTTTTTCTTTTGAAAAGGATAGTTATTGGTGCTCTTGGTGGGGTTTGAGATGGATGAGACTGAGAGGATGTTTCAGTCACATCTTTAAAAAGTGCAGATTGCACAGTAGTTTGTTCAGGCATCTCAACCTCCTGAACAACTTTTCTTTTAGGTTTGGTGGGTTTTTGTTTTGTTATCTTGGGTTTCTTGGCCTTTGGTGGAGTAGGTTTGGAAGATGAGGGTTCCATGGGGACTGGTGCTTGTTCCCCTTGGTCATTTTCTGGCCAGGCAGCCTGTTTGTTGTGCCTTGAGTATGCTTGTGAGGTTAAGGGTTTCAAAATTTCAATTTTACCCACAAGCACCTCATTACCTAGTTAAGATATTATGCACTTCATAATGAACCTTGGATATAAAAAAAACTTTTTCTTAGTGTTATTGTGATGTAACACCAACTCATTAAAGAAAAGTTTTGATTCCCTGAAATTTGTTTCATTCACAATAGAATGAAAGATTGGTTGAAAGGTTGAGGGCATCTGGTCATAAGACCCAGTTTTAGGACTCAAGCACATAATAATATAATGAAACAAAAGTTTATATTTTGGTTCAAAATACTTTTTAAAGATTGTAGCTTGTGAGAGAGTACCTTGATAACCACACTCAGTCATGGTTAGGTGGATAGCAGAGTTGTCAAACTTCTCAGGGGCATTCACATCATTCAACCCCAGTCTGTTTGAGAGTATGGTCTGTGTTATTGCCATTTGTCTCCCTTTAATTGTTGAGTTGAGGGAGATAACTTCATCATCTACCATCACTGTCTCAGCATTAGCCCAGAACTCATTTAGAGTTTCAGGATGAATTGGTGGGTCTATGGTGAGAGCGGTGAAATATTGGGATTTGACGACAAGATCAATGATCTCATCGTATTGGGACCAGCCTTCTTGTTTTTCTAAGTAGGCTCTGAGATTGTGTCCCTGTTTGAGAACTAAAGCCATGTGGTTTGTGTGTGTTGATGAATCGAACAGTGATTTTGTGTTGCAGGTTCAGGGGTTTGAAAGCTTTCTTGAGAGAGAAGGAGGGAATTTTTTTGTTTGAAAGGATAAGTGTTGAAAAAAGATATTTATCAGAAGTTTTTAACCGCTTGGATCTTCTTTATTAGAAGTTTTTAAACCGCCTAGGTTAAAAATCTTTTTATCAGAAGTTACCGACTAGGTCAAACTTCTGATGATGGGAAAAGTCAGATTTGCCCTTTTTGACTAAACTGCTGATGAAGGATTATCTTCATCAGTAGTTCCCATTTTCTCTTCAGTAGTTTTAACAACTGATGAGAAATACTTTATAAATACTTTTATTCATAACTTCTGAAGGTTATTTTATCAGAAGTTAATCACTTTTCAGAAATTATCCCCATACTGATGTTTTGTTCATCAGTAGTTTCTCTCTTTTCAGAAGTTTTTCAAGTGTTTGAAAACAGATGTAAGTGAAAATCAAAAAATGTGCAGAAAAATAAATAGAAACACTTACAAATTTAGCATCCCTAGCATGGATACTAACTTCTGAAATGTTGATGTGTCAAGGGGTTTAGTGAAAATGTCAGCTATTTGATTAGCTGTTGCTACATGTTTCACTTCAATCTTGCCTTTTTCATAGCAATCTCTTATGAAATGATACCTGATTTCAATATGTTTAGTTTTTGAAAATTGAACAGGATTTTGAATGATGCTAATGGCAGATTTGCTGTCTACAAGCAATGGTGTCTTGTTTCTTTGATTCCATAATCAAGAAGTTGATATTGGAGCCATTGTATCTGTGATGTACAACTTGCAGCTGCAATGTATTCAGCTTCAGCAGTTGAAGTTGCAACAGATGTTTGTTTCTTTGATTGCCAGGACACTAGACAGTTTCCCAAGAATTGACAACCACCAGATGTTGATTTTCTTGACATTTTACACCCTGCATAGTCACTATCTGAAAAAGCTGATACCTTGGTATTGCTTGAAGCAGGATACCAAATTCCAAGTGTGGGAGTTCCTTTCAGATATCTGAAAATTCTTTTGACTGCAATAAGGTGTGATTCCCTAGGAGCTGATTGATATCTAGCACAGACACATGTTGAAAACATAATATCTGGTCTAGAAGCAGTTAGATATAAAAGGGAACCTATCATACATCTATACATGGTTTGATCAACCTGTTTTCCTTGATCATCTGGTTCAACTTGTGTGGTTGGTGTCATGGGGGTGGAACATGATTTACAGTCTTGTAAAGAAAATTTGTTTAATAATTCTTTAACATATTTTGATTGATGTATAAAAGTTCCATTTGTTTGTTGTTTAATCTGCAGTCCCAAAAAGTACTGCAGTTCCCCCATTGTACTCATCTTAAATTTTGATTGCATGAGTTTCTTAAATTCTTCACACAATTTTGTGTTTGTTGAACCAAAAATGATATCATCAACATATATTTGAACAAGTAAGATATGATTTCCAACATGTTTTATGAAAAGAGTTTTATCAATGGCACCTCTTGTGAAGTTATTTTTGAGTAAAAAGGTTGAAAGTGTATCATACCAGGCTCTTGGAGCCTGTTTGAGCCCATAAAGAGCTTTGTCTAGTTTGTACACCCACTCAGGATGAGAAGGATCCTCAAACCCAGGTGGCTGACAAACATACACTTCCTCTTTTATCTTTCCATACAAAAATGCACTTTTGACATCCATTTGATAAACTTTTATTTTGTTGGAAATGGCATAGGCCAGAAATAACCTGATGGCTTCAAGCCTTGCAACTGGAGCAAAGGTTTCATCATAGTCAATCCCCTCTTCTTGAGAGTAACCTTGTACTACCAGTCTTGCCTTGTTCTTTATTATCATACCAGCTTCATCTTGTTTGTTCCTGAAAACCCATCTTGTGCCAATTGGTTGCTTGTTTGGTGGTAAGGGACAGATTTCCCATACCTGTTGCTTGTTGAATTGAAGCAATTCATCTTGCATTGCCTGCACCCAATTGTTGTCTTTGAGGGCTTCCTGGTACTTCTTTGGTTCCAACTGTGAAATAAATGCTGAGAATAGACAAAAGTTGGAAAGCTGGTTTCTTGTTAGAACACCTGATGCCATATCACCCATGATTTGATCAAGTGGATGATCTTTGTGTTCGATCAGTTGTTGTAAACCACTGACAGGTGTTGGTGGCTCATGTTCTTCAAACAAAGTACTGAGGTCTATTATATCTGGTTCAGCAGTTTCAGTGTCTTCAGTAGTTGCAGGTGCTGAAGCAGATGTTTGAGTTTGGCCTTCAGTATTTGTTGAATCAGAAGTTTGTGAAACTTCTGATGGTTTTGAAGTTGACTTAATGACTGTTTTGAGGAGACCATGGTGCTGGATCCTCATCATCAAACCTTTGATCACCATAATAAGTAGGTTTGGATGAAGTGACAGTCTTTTCAGGTTCAAAATGGAAGTTGTCAAGGTCAAAGAGTTCAGCAGGATGTGCTGGAATGAGAGTGTGTTTTGACTCATTGAACTTGACATTCAGTGTTTCTTCTACTATCCTGGTTTTTGAATTAAAAACCTTGTAGGCTTTTCTAGTTGAGGAATAACCAAGAAAGTAACCTGAGTCAACTTTGGCAGCAAACTTTGAAATAGATTCCTTGATGTTCAAGATGAAACATTGACACCCAAAAGCCCTGAAAAAGGAGATAAGGGGCTTCATGCCATGAAGAACTTCATAGGCAGTCTTTGAATGTCTCTTGACAACAAGAACTCTATTTTGAACATAACATGATGTGTTAACTGCTTCTGCCCAGAAGGATAAAGGTAGGCCAGAATCAGCTAACATTGTTCTTGCTCCTTCTATTAAAGTTCTGTTCTTCCTTTCTACCACGCCATTTTGTTCAGGAGTTCTGGCAACACTGAATTGTCTAATAATCCCTTTAGACAAACAGAAGTCATTCAGAGTTTTGTTCCTGAACTCTGTCCCATTATCACTTCTAATGGTTTTGACAGGTAGAGAATATTGCTTCTCAACTTGTAGAATGAAGAACTTGATGATTTCAGCAGCCTCATCCTTGGAAAATAAGAAGAATACCCATGTAAATCTTGAGTAGTCATCAATGATGACTAAGCAGTACTTCTTTTTACCAAGGCTCATGATCTTTACAGGCCCAAATAAGTCCATATGGAGTAGTTGAAGACATGCAGTTGTTTTTGATTCTTCAATAGACTTATAGGAGGACTTATGTTGTTTTCCCTTTAAACAGGATACACAGTGTTCTTGACACTGGTATACTTTTAAGGGTAGACCTCTGACCAAGCCCATTTTTGTGACTTTATTTATGGTTTTAAAGTTCACATGGCCAAGTCTCCTGTGCCAGAGATCAGTTTCTGAAGTTGATGCCCTTGAGAAGAAACAGGCAGTGTTGTTCAGTACTTTGTCTTTTTCAATGTCTACTGCATAGACATTGCCACATCTTTTGGCTATTAACAAATTATGATCTTCAATAATCTTCTCTATCAACTTCTGGCCTTCTGGTGATATGATCTTGCATGCTGTCTTTGTGAAAAAGGAAGAATATCCTTTATCACACATTTGTGACACACTTAGCAAGTTGTACTCAAGGTTTTCAACCAGATTGACCTTGTCAAACTGTATTTTGCCAGAGGAGACATTGCCATGTCCTAGCACATATCCCTTAGCATTGTTCCCAAAGGATACAGATCCATCTCTTTGACTGATAAAATTGTTTATCAGGTATCTGCATCCTGTCATGTGCATTGAGCCTCCACTGTCTACATACCAAATGCTATTTAAGCCTCTGGAAACTCTCTTCACAAGATAGCAAATCAGTTAGATTTAGGAACCAAGCCAGTTTGGCTTTGGGTTTGCTCTTGAGAACATTAACAGTTTGTTCTTGACCAATTTGAGAAATCCATGTCTTTTTGGCAATGGATTTTTCATTAAGCACAATGGTGGTATTCTTTTGAGGACCACCATCAACTTTGGTCATCAGTAGTTGTACCAAGTTCATAAGATCTTTAATCTCAGTAGTTTGTGAAACTGCTGATGATTCAGGTCTAACTACTGAAAGAGAATTTTGAGAAAAAGACTTTTGTTGAGATTTTGCTTTTTCTGAGAAAGGGTTTTTGCTGGTTGTTGTTTCTTGGGAGAAAAAGTTTTTACATAATCATTCTTGATTTGTTTTCCCACAACCAGTTGTTGATTTTTCTTATTGAACTGAATACACTTTCTATATCTGCAAAATTCTGTTTTGTGGTTGAACAGACCACAAATTTCACATTCTTTTGCCTTTTCTTTCAAAGACAAATCTCTGACTGTTTTGATTGGTTTTAGGTCATCAGTAGTTTTCAGGTTCTCAACTCCTGATGTAGTTGAAACTACTGATGGCTTAAAGTCAGATTTAATCAGTACTTCTGAAGAACTTTCTTTGTGTGATTTTAGAAAGTTTTCATGGAAAGATGTGCATTCTTCCTCTTCAGAAGTTTCACCTGAAACAATTTTTCTCCCATCTTCAGTAGTTTTGGGAGAGAAATCTGTTGGTGTTTCAGTGTGATTGTACCCTATGCCAAACCTAACATTTGAGGCACTTTGTTTGTTTAGCAATAGTTGGTACCCCTTACAAGATTCCACCCATTTTTCACATGTGATCCTGGTGTCAGCAAGCTCTTGTCTGACATTTCCCAGGTCATTTAGCATGATTTTAATTTGTGCTTGGGTTTCAATAGCAGTGTCAGTTAATTTAGAAACTTCTTTTGTTTTAGCATAAAGTTTTCTTTCTAAATCACATTTCATCTGAGTGAATTTTCTCTCAGAGTCATTTGCCTTTCCTTGTAAGTGAATATTGGTCTCTCTTATGAGAGCAAAAGATTCTTTGCATGAATTAGAACAAAGTTTTGTCAAAGATTCTTTAGATACCTGTGACAAGGCAGATTTTGAGGTGCATCCCTCAAATGCCATTAAGGCAAAGTTCTTCCTGCCATTGTCAGGTTCTCCCCAGTTGATGTCAAACATTTTGTTGTCTGCATCAGGATTGCACTCTGTGGTGTCAAAAGGAAGACTGCTCCAGTCAACATACCCTGAGGTAAATAAACTTTGTTGAGAGGGTTGCTGTTGCTGTGGAGGTTGTTGAGCAGCTGGAAAGGGAGGGATTGATTGTTGGCTCTGCATCTGTTGAGCAGGCATCTGTACATATTGTACTTGTGGCACATATTGGAGTTGTGGAGCTTGTGCCTGTACAAAATGTGCACTCCCTTGTGTTCCATTATTCCTGTTATAATTGGGGTTAAAATTGTTTCCAGACTGAGATTGGTTAGAGCCAGAGCTTCTACATTCTCTAGCAAAGTGTCCCAACTTTTGACACTTGTGACATCTAAGTTTAGATTTGTCAAAACCAATTTTTGTAGAACTGTTAAGTCCTGGAAACTTCCTTCCTGACCTTTTGTAAAATTTGTTTGTTTTTAAACTTAACATGGCCAGTTGGTGCAAAATATCCATTTCTTCTAGGTCATCACTGCTGAAACTATTTAAGTCATCCATGATAAAACACATGTTATCAGCAGTTTGACCTAAATCATTATTGTCATAACCTGGGAATGATCTTTCAGATGAGATCCCAGCAGTTATGTCAATGTGGTCAAAAGATCCAAAACTATTTGAACAAGTTGGTGAGTCTTGTCCCAATAGTGCTGTACTACCTGGTAGATAGTCATCAGCATTTTTACCAGAATTTTGTAACTTTTTCTTTTGATCAATTTCTCTCTCAAAAGTAAATAATCTCCCATGAAGTTTTGTAAGAGTGAGGGAGCTAAAATCTGGTGAAGATCTTAAGACTACTGAGTATGTTTCCCATTTATCAGGTAAAGACCTTAAAAATCTATGAAGCATAGATACAGTTGTATAGGTCTGACCATTTAGTTTTAGCTCAGATATTAATGAGGAAAATCTTTCAAATTGCCGAGTTAAAGTTTCCCCATTAATGTGAGCAAAAGTCTCATATTGTTGAGCCAAGATTTCTCTGGTGTTGGCAATCACCTCTTCAGTTCCTCCAAACTGTTCTTTTAGGCAGTCCCAAAGCTCTTTGGCACTATCACAATGTAATAGGCCAGAGTAGATTTCGTTTGGGAGTGCCATTGCCAACATAGAGAAAGCTTTTGCATCAAGCTCAAGTTTTAGGAAATCATCTTCAGTATAGTCTTTTGGTTCTTTTGGAATCTCTTCTTTAGTTTCTGGATTAATGTTTACTGGTTTATGAGGACCATATATCACAGATTTCCAGCAACCTGTGTTGGTCTGTGATAATGTATGTCCCATTCTCCTTTGCCATATGTTATATTCATTTCTTACAAGCATGGCAGGTTTAGTGGCAGAACCAGTATTATGAGGATCCATTTTAAAGAGTATTGATTTGTCAAATATCTCTTAAAGTGATGGATGTTGATAAAAGTGAGCTTATAATCCTTTATTGAATATCAATAAGAGCCTGTGTCTGATTCTCAATGTGTTAGATTGATATGTTATCAGATAAACCAGAGCTCTGATACCAATTGTTTGATCAGTTAAGCTGCTCTTTTAGTTGAACTTGCTAGTTGACACTTAAGTGTTTAGCAAGTTCTTTGGTGAGTGATAGCACAACGGAATGTTTATAAGTTTTATAGCTACACTTATCAACAGGAGTTATTACTCCCCCTGGAATCAAGAACTAATAAATGAGAAGTGTTTATTGAGAATCTAAGTATTGAATGAGAATGAAGTACTTTGACAGATTCTCAGTAAACACGAAATGGAAATAACAATAATAAGAGTTGAAGGATTTCTTGTATTAAAATCAATGTCTAAAACAGAAGGATGAATCCTTCTATTTATAGACTTTACAAATACATGAACCTTGCCAAAAGCAAGTTCAGAAACAAGTTGCAACAAGTTGCAGTCTTGGAACTTGTACATAAAGCAAAAAGAAATACTAAAGTATTAAAGTACTGATATACAAAGGCGGTGGAAAAGATCTTCTTTAAGTACTGATGAATGACAAACTACTGATGAGTAGTTTGTCTTCAGTAGTTCTTCAGTAGAAGTGTCTGGTTTGAACTTCAGAACTTCTGATGACTTCTTCTTCAGCACTTCTGAATCTCTTCTTCAGCAGTTTGATTCTTTGTCTTCAGCAGTTCCATACTTAGAGTATTTTGACAGAAAGTGAATTAGACTAAGGTTTGCAAAAGTGGTTTCACCAATCCTTTTTGTCCTAACACTGCCATTATCCAAGAACATGTATCGTGTTCGATAATGGCCAACAACCCCTGTGATAATCAATGGAGCTGTGGAGGAAGCCCCACCCTTTACCTTCGGCATTATCACTTGCTCTTCTTTCCATGAGTCATCTCTTGTTTCCATAAAGGTTCGCTTATGGCTTGCATTTCTATGTGTCATGTTGCATGTGTTGCGGGAAACGCTATACACGTGATGCGCGTTAAGATTGCGTATCTTTTTCTGAGATGGCTCTCCTGCTTCCGCGTTGTCCCTCTGTTTTCTTCTCATGTTCTTCACCAGGTGCGTTAACTGCCCTGACTTAATGGCGTTTTCAATTTCCATCTTTAAGCTGTAACAATTGTCTGTCATGTGACCGTGGTCTTCATGATACTCACAGTATTTTGATCTGTCTACGTTCCGCCTGTCACCACGGAGCTCTTGTGGTTTTGGAAATTGAATTTGTTCGGTTTTTAGCACCTCGGATGGCGTTTTGGACAGTGGCGTCCATTCATAGTTCTTCTTTGAGTGTCCTTTATGGTCACGGGACCCTCTCGAACTCAGCATATTTCTTGCGTCTTGTGCGGAGGAATATTTTCCTTCCTCCGCTGTGCCTGAGATTCTTGACCATACAGACTGTTTGCCTTTCCCTCTGTTGTGTGATGATTGATGATGACTGCTACTTTGGTGCGTGTTTTTGTTGCGATGGAAAGATCGTTCGGAGGACGCATAAACTTTAGCAGCTTCGATTACTTCATCCCAGGCTTGTGGTACACCGTCTTTGCCGGTTACACATTTCATCAAATCATCATTTCTTACCCGTGTATGAATGTTGCGCGGGTAAGTTCTTCTCCGCATCCTAATTGAAGGGCTTCCTTGTTGTACCTGATGATGTAATCTTCTAGGGATTCGTTCTCGTGGCGCGTACATAAGAGAATATGTGCCTTATCTTTCTTGTGTTTGCGCAGATGCGAGAAGTGATTCTTGAATTTTCTTATGAGGTCATCGAAATCCACCAAGCTTCCTACACGTAGGCTTTCATACCACACTCTGGTTGCCCCTGTTAATGTTTGCATAAACAAGTGACACCAGGCTTGGACTGGCCATAGCTTGGAGCTACCTGCGCAGTCAAAAGCATGCAAGTGATCGTCCGGATCGCGTAAACCATCATATTTCCCGATGGTGCTTGGTAGCTTGCATTCTTGAGGCATTGGTGCCAATGCAATGCGTGCACAGAATTTTGATCTTTCAGCGAAAGTCTTTGGTCTGTATGGTTTGTAGAGGTCATCATCTTTTGGTGCCAGACTGCTGGCGACAGACTTGGGGTTCTGTTTTTTGTTGGAATCATGATGCACCTCGTCTTCTGATTCGTAGCCGTCTGGTTCATCGTTCAGGTTGACGGGGTCCTGGCGTGAGTATTCTTACCACGGCCTCCACCACGTACCGCCTGACGAGATCCTTTAGCGTGACGGCCACTTTTGTTTTTTCGAGGAGATTCTGAGTCCTCCTCACTTGTGTCGAAACTTAACGTCTTTTGGACGTTGAGTTTAGCTTGATTCATAACCATTTTCTGATATTCAGCAATCGTTTTTGAATTTTGCTGAGCCAACCACTCGTCCGGATCAACCGGAGATAGGTTGGTTTTCTTCTTTTTGCTTCTAGCAGATCCTCCCTTGTTTGGGTGGAACTGGAATGTTGAACCCGGTTGCTTCTGAGCCACATTCTTCGTGATCGTATTTGGTGTAACATCTTGGATCTCATCGTTGATTGTGGCATCAACCTCAGCATTGTTGTTGTTTGTATCTTTTGAAAAAGCCATGTTGCTAGTTTGAAAGATTTGTTAGAACCGTAAGGGATGGCGCCAATGAAGAAACAAATAGTCTCACCACCGATTATGGATGATAAGATTATAAGTTACTACAGGGTTGATCCTTCACTAACAGCTACGGCTTGGAGATACCTTCAAATAAGAGTGAAAGTGTGGGTGTGGAGACGACTACACAAGGTAGTTGTTTATAACAAAAACGGGGTGAATGGGGATACTATCAAGTGTGATAGCTCTCCAGGTCAGTAGAAAGTGTCCTCTCCTATTGGGGGTGTGATCCCTTTTATAGGAGAATCCGTATGCCACCATTACCCAAGTCCTAACCGTGGTTAGGTTGTCTCCATCACCCTTAGTTGTGTTAGTGTGATGAAGTAAAGAAAGCTAAATTGAAGGGAATAGTGGAATCGTGTACCGCCTTTAATGCTTTGGTTACGTGATTCATGCATGGCTGTTGACCATGCATGATATTCGCCTTGACCGGGTTTTGACCAATCATTGACTGTTGACCGATCATTAATAAGCTTTGACCATATCTTGCGCGTAGCTTTTTTCCGCGTGGTGACCAAATAAAAAACTATATTGATTTTTATGAGTAAAAAAAATTGTTTTTGAACAACCTGTAAATTTATATTCAAACCCTAGGTAAAACCTTTGATTAGAAGGTAAAGCTGCAGAGGCAAGAAAATATAAATACACAAACAATTGCAAAGGAAAGCCTGAAAATACAAAACTACACAATGTTAGAGTGGGGCTCTTTTAATTGGCTATGTGGCATTTTTTTTTTTATTGGACTAGCTTTTTTATTGTTTTTTTTTTTAAATTTAACACAATTAAAATAATATAATATTATTCCCTTTACCCTCTTTTCCCCCTTCACTCCTCACATTTTTTATTTTTCACTATTCACACATGGGACCCACAAGTGTTACATGTCGCTCCATTCCTCTCTTCCCCTCCACTCCGGATGATCTAAGAAAGAAGCAACTTTAATAGAAGAGTTAATTGCCAATTTAGTCCCTGAGATTTGTCAAAAATTGCCACTTTCAGCCAAATCTTTTTTTTGTTACATCTGTGTCCCTGAGGTTTCATTTCTTTGCCATTTTAGTCATCAGCACTAACTCAGTTAACAAAAACCAGTTAAGTCAGAGGCATTTTTGTCTATACACACCAAACTTTTTTCTTTTGCCATTTTCATCCAAAACCCTTTTTAAAAACTGATTAACCCCCCTCTCTTCAGCCATCAGCATCAGTCACCATCACCCCCTACCACCGTACCACCACCACCTCCACCATCAACATCAACATCCACCATAATCACCCTTGCCACAGCCTCCATTCAATTAAACTAGTGATGAATCAAAAATGGGGAAATCGATTGGTGATGAATTAGGACCTAATTCCCCTTTTTCTTCCAGATTTAGGGATGATGAGAATGGGGAAATCGACTCCCAAGCGTGCCTCGCCACTTTAAAGATCTCCACCACTGCAACATCACCACAAACACTCCAGCGGCAAGATCGAACGTTGGTTGGTCTTGACTCGAAAACATCACCATGACCAACCACCACGAATCGCCACCTTTTATCTCCCAATCATCTCCGGTTTGACGGAAATAACTGTCGCAAAGTCTCTCTAGCTCCAATCATCGATGGTACCTGAAGCATGATCGGCCACCATAGTGACAGCATGTCTCTCTGTTTCTCTCTTCTCACCGCCACCGTCGCATTCTCTCTCTTCTCTTTCTCTTTCTATTTGAAGCCACCGACCAGTCCTTCGTCTGCATCTGGAAACGTAGGTTTCGACAGAAGTTGGAGGGCGGCTTCCATCTAGGTGAAACTGAGCAGATTAGCCAGAGTTTACCTCCAATGGTGGGAGACAGAGGAGTTGAAAGAGAAGGTGTTTTTCTCAATAAACATGGTGTTGTACAGAGAACACAGATATACATATCACACTTTTACAATGAGCAAAAGGGCAGTATAGTGAAGGGTGAAAAATGCAGAAGTAGGGTTCATGGTGGAGAAGATGATATTAATAAGGGGTGATAGGAATTGGATGAAAATGGCAAAAGAAAAACGTTTGGTGTGTATGGACAAAAATGCCCCTGATTTAATTGGGTTTTGTTAACTCAGTTAGTGCTGATGACTAAAATGGCAAAAAAATGAAACCTCAGGGACACAGATGTAACAAAAAAAAGATTTGGATGAAAGTGACAATTTTTGACAAACCTCAAAGACTAAATTGGCAATTAACTCTTAATAGAATTTACCATCGATGTTGTTGAATGTTGACATGTACTTTCTATTAAAAAACACGTAGCTTGCCTAAAGATATCGGGCTTACCATTGCAAATTCGAGAAGGTCCAAATTTTGACAAGGTGGGTGAAGCTTTCGGAAGGGTTGTTAAACGAAGCAGCTTCACGTGGTTGTCTCCGGACAATGGAGATTGCAAAGTTTGGGTTGTGATCGAAGATGTACACCGGGTCCAAGCCGAGGTACAACTTGAATGGGAAGAGTTGAAAGGAGTAGTATGGGTAACAGAGGTGGAGGATGATATGATGAATTCAATACTGGTTGAGTTTGCTGAATCGCAGAATCAGTTTCCAGCGGCGTCGGGTGGTTCAGTGGCAAAGCAGGTAGACGATGAATTGGAAGATGGGGAGATAAGATCGGAAGACAGGACACCGGAAGCTGTTCGACAACAGGAAAATCAAAAGTCGGCTGGGGCGCGGGTGAACGTACAGGCGTGCATGGGGACCAAGGAATGCATGGGAAAATCAATCGTTGGCCACGTCAGGAGGTGTAATAAATGAGAATTTGAATAATAATGTGGGTGGGTCTAGTGATGGACTTTTTGATTTAAATAAAAATTGGGCCACATTTAGAGAAGGGAGTGGGCTACTAGGGGGTAAAGGTGTGGGCCTGAAGTCCAGGAAAAGACAAAGGTTTGAGAGAAGTCCAACTTCGTCTCCTGTGGACAGATCCAAATGTGTAAAGGATGGGGTGACAAGTTCTACTGATGTTCAGCAAAGGGAGAATACACAGCAGTCTAATATGGAAGTCGAAGACACCTATGAAAATCAGGGGGCAAACGTTGATCAAGAGATTGAAGGGGGTAATCAGTTGAATGATGAAGCCAGGAACATGCCTTCCCAGACTGAGGGGCAGCCGGAGGTCGCTGACCTGCCGGAACCAATTCCGGTTGTCTGTCAGCAACAAGTTAGTTCAAACGGAGTGGAGGATGAGGTAGAGGTTGACCTTACAATAGCGGCAGGGGCTTTACTTGGGGTTGAGCTGGGTAACTTTAAAGAGCAAGTTGAAGAATTGGTGAGGGATGAAGGTGTTATTACAGGTTTGCAATGAATTTCCTATCTATAAATTTAAGGGGGGATAAGGGATGACCGGAAGGCGTCCTGGGTGAGAGGTCTAAAAACTAGTCATGGCATTCAGGTTTTGGGTATTCAAGAGTCGAAGTTAGGTCCTGGTTCGAATTTTTTATTGGCGTCGTTTTGGGGCAGGTCTAGATTTAATTCAGAAATGGTATATTCAGAGGGGAGATCTGGGGGAATTATTAGCTTTTGGGATCCATCGTTGTTGCATAAGACTGGGGTCATAAAAAATAGATACTTCCTGATTGTAACCGGGAATTTGATTCCATCCGGGGAGATGATTAATATTGCTAATGTGTACGCACCGAATGATGCAATACTGAGAAGGGGTCTTTGGGATGAACTTACTCAATTGAAAGAAAATATGCAGGGGCTTTGGGTTTTTTTTTTTTTGGGATTTTAATGACGTGAGGTGGCAGTCGGAAAGGTTGAATACAGAGTTCGTGTCTATAAACGCTAGGTTCTTTAATGAATTCATTAGCAAGGCAGACCTTTGGGAATACAACATGGGTGGGCACCGATTTACGTATTGCTCGGATAACGGCCTGAAGCGGAGTAAACTGGAAGGTTCTTAGTGTGTGATAAGTTTGTGGAGATGTGGCCTACGGCTTCAGTTACAGTTTTATCAAGACATGTGTCTGACCACAGCCCCGTGGTTTTGTCAGTTGTGGATATGGACTTTGGTCATGCCCCGTTTCGTTTTTTTAATACATGGCTTGAGTATAGTGGGTTTAAGGAGTATGTGTTGGAAGCGTGTAATAGGTTCCAGTTTGTTGGTCCGCCAGATCTTGCTTTGGATACTAAGCTAAAGTATCTGAAAAATAGAATAAAAAGGTGGGTGAGCGACCAGAGGCAGAATACGGAAGAAGTATACAAAGTCAAGGTGGGTGAATTACAAAGGCTGGAAAGTGTTGGCGAAAATAGCGGGCTGAATTTTATTGAGCAGGAAATTAGAGCGAAGTGTAGGGTGTATGTGCTGGAACAGGACCGATTAAAAGCTATGGATGCAAGACAAAAGGCGAGAATAAGGTGGGCGATTGAAGGAGACGAGAATTCCGGTTTCTTCCATGGGATTATTAACGCAAACACTTCGAGTAATAGGATTAATGGTATACACCAGCAAGGGGAGTGGGTTACGTGTCCGAGGGTGATCAAAGACAAAGCTTTTGAATTTTTCGAGAATAAGTTCCAGGAGCCGATGAATGTTAGGCCGATTTTGAATTGTCCGCAAATAAACAGGTTGTCTAATGATGAAGCGAGTGTCTTGATTCAGCCGTTTACTATTGAGGAAATCAAAAATGCGGTTTGGGAATGTGATGGAGATAAGGCGCCGGGCCCGGACGGGTTTAATTTTAAATTTTTACGTCGATGTTGGAATGGCCTTGAAGCGGATTTTATGAGATTGTTTGAGTCCTTCTTTCAAAATATGTATTTGGGTCCATGTTGTACATCTTCATTTATAGCATTAATCCCCAAATCAGAAAATCCGATGGGTTTTAATGCTTATAGACCTATAAGTTTGATAGGGTGTATAAATAAGGTGGTGTCAAAAGTTTTGGTGGCGAGACTTAAGGGGGTAATTGGGAAATTGGTGTCAAATGAACAATCCGCTTTCCTGTCTGGCAGAAATATAACGGATGGACCGCTTATGTTAAATGAAATAATCGCCTGGATGAAAAGAATGAGGAGGATGGGTATGATTTTTAAAGTAGATATAGATAAGGCTTATGATTCGGTACATTGGGGTTTTTTAGAGTCGATAATGCGGCAAATGAATTTTCCACAGTTGTGGATTAGTTGGATTATGGCTATTGTTTCATCGGCCCGCACGTCCGTACTGGTGAACGGGTCACCTACTAATGAATTTGTTTGTAGTCGTGGCCTTAGGCAAGGAGACCCGTTGTCTCCATTCTTGTTTGTGTTGGTTATGGAGTCGTTATCCTACATTATGAGGAAGGCTTGTGAGGTGGGCTTATTTAGAGGATTGGCATGTGGGAATGGGAATTTGATCTTATCTCACTTGCTATACGCGGATGATGTTGTATTTTTGGGTGAATGGTCAATTGCAAACGCGAAGAATCTAAAGCGAATACTGAGGTGCTTCTATTTAGTTTCCGGTTTAAAAGTAAATTTGCAAAAGTGTAGTGTTTTTGGGGTAGGAGTGGAGGATGTAGTGGGTCAAACTATGGCTGCTGTACTTAGGTGTAATCTGGGAAAGTTACCTTTCAAGTATTTGGGCTTGGTCGTTGGAGCAAACATGAACCTTATAAAGCATTTGGATCCGGTGGTGGAAGCGTTTCGCAATAGACTATCGGTATGGAAGGCAAAGCAATTATCCTTTGGTGGCCGCGTGACTCTGATAAAAATCGGTACTTAACTCGCTTCCAACATACTTCTTTTCATTATACAAGGCGCCGGTTAAAGTTTTAGAAGAATTGGATAAGTTGAGGAGGGTGTTCTTTTGGGGCGGGTCGAAGAAAAGGCGCGGATGAATTGGGTTGCTTGGGATAAGGTCATTGGTTCTATGGATGCGGGTGGCCTTGGTTTTGGCTCTCTAAGGGATGCGAACTTGTCGATGTTAGCGAAATGGTGGTGGCGATTCAAGGTAGATCAGGACGGACTATGGAGGAGGGTGATTTGGGCGATACACCATACGTCGAGGGATTGGAACTCAATTCCGGTAAGATTGACGGCTCCGGGTCCTTGGAAGAACATTTCAGTGGCGATACAGGCGATTAAAGAGAACGGTTTAGATATGGGGTGTGCAATTAAAGGGGGTGGTAGGGAACGGGTTGGGAATACTGTTTTGGTTGGATGTCTGGGCGCTAGAGGTTCCTCTGGCTGCACGGTTTCCAGCCTTATTCGTTGCTGAACGCGACAAGTTCGCTTCTGTGGCGGATCGGGTGAACACATCGGGCATGGGTTGGGCTTGGGATTGGGTCTCTTCTGGGCTGGGAAATGATGCTGCTGCAGAATTGGGTGAGTTAATCGGGTTGGGTATACGTCCGGGGCTGCAAGACGGGAGGGATCGATGGGTTTTTGGGTTGGGCGATTCAGTTGGGTTTAGCACGGCAGGGATAAAACGGGCTCTGCAGGGCAGTCGCGAGTCTGCAGATCTGTCTACAATCGATCAGAATGCGTGGATACCAAGGAAAGTGTGGATTCTTGCGTGGCGAGCAAATCTGGGCAGGCTTCCAACTAAAACGGCACTTATCCGGCGTAATGTTAATGTTGGTTCTAATTTATGCCCGATTTGTGGTGAACTACCGGAAGATATTGAACATCTTTTTGTGTCATGCCATATGGCGCAATCGGTTTGGCAACAAGTCTCTCAATGGTGCAAGGTGAGCAATGTTTATGCGTTTCAATTCCGTGATCTTCTATCATTGCACAAATTTATCGGTGGGTCAAAAGAAAGGAAAAGGGCGTTTTATGCGGTATCTTTAACAACAATTTGGTGTATTTGGAGAAGCCGTAATGAGGTAGTCTTTAATCAAAAACAGTGCTCTTTAGCTAATTTAATGGGTGAAATCAAGGCAAGAAGCTTCTTTTGGGTCAAGGCGCGAGCGAAAAAAGATGGTTTGGATTGGAGCAAATGGCGAGGTTTCTATTTGTCAAGTCTTGGGTGGTAAAGTTATGTCTGCCTGTCTATGTATTTTAGTTTTGTGGTGGCTTTTATTGTATCAAACTGTAGCAATTGTATTGGGTGTTTTTTCGCTAGTACCCCGCTAGCTTGGGTGATATAATAAAATTTTGTTAGCCGTTCAAAAAAAAAAAAGTAAAACCGATCCCAATCCACATATATAATGATAATCCCTACTTAAACACGTGTTGTCAATAATTAAATGCTAGTACAACCATAATATAGCCAAAAACACATAACCCTTTCCAAAACCCCTAATTTTTCTAACCCAAATCCACAATTTTGCCCTATTTTTTTAGGGATCTAGGATTAATACACCACATGATATTATGCTTACATCAGCTTCAGACTTTATACACCCATGGGCCCACCATAACACCACTTTTTTTTGTTTGATTCAAAGTTCTTTATTGGGAATATGCACCAAATTTTAAATTTATTTTTTCAATGTTTAATTTTCTTTTAACCTTTAGTATTAATTTTTAAATTTCTTTTTAATTTCTTTTTTATACTTAATTTTCTATATATTCTTTTTAAAATAATATATAAAAAACCACGTTTTTGATTAATCACTTTGAAATAAAATTACTTTGCAAAAATTATATTATTCACTTAGTGATTATGTTGTTATATAAGTCTAAATTATAGCAGTTTAATGAATATAGCATTTTAATGAATATAAGTTTCATTCGCTTCCAAAAAGTACTGTCTAAATTATTTATATACGAACTACGGACGCGTAGTGGAAAATTAGTGCAAAATTTGTTTTTTTTTATGATATTTAAAAACGTTAATACTAAAATGAAAAAAATGAAAAACGTTACTACTGAAATTAATTTTTAGATCCGCCATTGCTCCCAAGTGCACATATAAAACTATGAAAAACATTATTATTCTAAATTAATAAAACATCGATAGCCTCCAGCGGAAGTGGACCGATCTCAACATTAAGTGTGATCGGTGGACCACCCTCTACGAGCGCACGTTGAGGGAGGATCCGGGCATCGATCACGAGTTGGCTATTGATTAGTGAAGTATCTTTTTAGAGTAATAATGTCGTTTATATATTCTGTAATCAATCAGTAAAATAATAAAGCATTGCCAATAAAACGATAAACTGAACAATTTTTCAGTGTTATTTATTTTCAGCAATTTGTAAAATTAGCCCCGCCGACGGCTGTGCGCATATAATGTATATATGTGTGGTCCCTCGGGGCGAAAGTAAAGTTGCACTAATTTTAACGTTATTTTACTAATTTCGTGAAAATAACGTTAAAAATGACGGACGATTAATCATGCATCAGGTGGTGACGTTGATAGCCAAAAGACAACGGGGTACATGCACCAATCGGGTTTGTCCCGATTGCTAAGTGTTATGTGCCTTATGTCTAAGGCTTGATACAAAATCACTATTGAGCCGGGGTTCTCACTGGAAGCAGCCTCTCAATTCCCACGGGATAGAGGTAAGGTTGTCTACATCTTACCCTCGTCAGACCCTACCTTAGTTTTTGCTATTGGTGGGATTAACTGAGTATGATGATGATGATGATGAATTTGTAAAATTACTTTATTTTATTTAAAAGGAAAAGCCAAGTTAGATACATCAAAATTTTATTACGTAAAATTGGCAGATATATAAATTAGAACGCACAAAATAAATTATATAAAAAACAAAAGTAAAATCTAGTAATAATAATGAATAATAATTATTATTATTAAATAGTACTAACATATTTTATGTAGTTATTATTGAAATAGGTTTTATCCGATTAAATTACGAGAGAGACAAACATATTTTTTAAAACTAACCATTTAGGTAAATATTTTTAAAAAATGGTAAATAAGTTTTTCAAAAAACTCTATAATTAAGTAGTGATGTAATGATTGTAATATGATTACTAAATAATTAATTAGTGGTGTATAAATCCTAAAGTAGGGGTGTATGAATCCACAGCCCCATTTTTTTTACCTTAACACAAGTTCCAACTTCCAACACTCCAATTTTTTTTTTTTTATATTTTATTTATTTATTATTATTTTTTTAAATAGCACCAATTTCTTCATCATCTTGTGCACGGTCACCGATGATGTGCATATCTTTGCATCCTATCCGCAACCTTTAAATAATATATTTGTTTGAATACACATATCATAATCATATAATATTATTATCATTATCCATACACAATTCGATTCACGAGACATAATATTGTTATCTTGATCATCCTATCAACTTGTTTTCTGATCTACTTTCACATCCCATACCTTCTTTGCCCATATAATAATCTTTAAATCCCCAACCTTTAGATCCAATTAACCAATTCATTCACACCCTTTAACCCAATTCCTAGTTTCAATTAGGGTTTGTTCTTCCCAAATTTCGCTCCTTTCTTTGATCTTGGTCAGCTATCGAAATCTTTATTAATCTTTATTTAATTTTGTAGAATTTAACAAATTAGGGTTTGTTTTCAAAATCTTGACATTGGGGGGAAATATTAGGAATTAGGGTTTGATTTGAAATCTTGAATTTGGAGGAAAATCTTGTGGAATTAGGGTTTGATTAGAAAATCTTAAAAATTGGGGGAAAATATTGTGAATTAGGGTTTTGATTTGAAAATATTGTGAATTAGGGTTTTGATTTTGAATCTGAACTTTAGGAATGGATATAAGTAGTGAAGCTGCGGTTGATCGGTTTTTCATCGGCCCGTCAAGCGTATTCGGCCGGACGATTGCATTTAGGGTATTGTTATGCAAGTCAATTGGGCATTTGAGGCATCAGATTGTACATGTGTTGTTGGTTTACCTTCATAGGATTAGGACATGTGTATCGGATGTTTGTACGCCTGTTTTATCATGGTTACACCCTAGGAACCCTCAAGGGATATTGTTGTTGGTGACACTTATAGCGTTTTTATTAAAACGGTATACGAATGTGAAGTTAAAAGCGGAAATGGCGTATAGAAGGAAGTTTTGGAGGAATATGATGAGGGCTGCGATAACGTATGAAGAATGGGCTCATGCTGCGAAAATGTTGGATAAGGAAACGCCTAAGTTGAATGAGCATGATCTTTATGACGTAGAACTTGTTAGGAATAAACTTCAGGAGCTTAGACATAGGCGTCAAGAATGTTCGCTTAGAGATATTATTTTTTGTATGCGGGCGGATTTGATTAGAAATCTTGGGAATATGTGTAATCCCGAGCTTCATAAAGGTAGGCATCAAGTCCCGAAGTTGATTAAAGAGTATATTGATGAGGTTTCGATGCAGTTAAGAATGGTTTGTGATTCTGATTCTGATGAACTTCTTCTAGAGGAGAAGCTCGCGTTTATGCATGAGACTAGGCATGCGTTTGGTAGAACCGCTTTACTTTTAAGCGGTGGGGCATCACTTGGAGCGTTTCATGTGGGTGTGGTGAAAACTTTAGTAGAACACAAACTTTTGCCTAGGATAATTGCGGGGTCTAGTGTAGGTTCCATAATGTGTTCGGTTGTAGCGACCAGGTCATGGCCCGAACTTCAAAGTTTCTTTGACGATTCGTGGTATTCGTTGCAGTTTCTTTGATCAAATGGGGGGAATTTTTAATGTTTTTAAAAGGGTTATGACACAAGGAGCGCTTCATGACATTAGACATTTACAAGTTCTGTTAAGAAACTTAACAAATAATCTTACGTTTCAAGAAGCTTATGATATGACTGGCCGTGTTCTTGGTATAACAGTATGTTCCCCAAGAAAACACGAGCCCCCTAGATGTCTAAATTACTTGACTTCACCTCACGTGGTTATATGGAGCGCGGTTACTGCTTCTTGTGCTTTCCCGGGCCTTTACGAAGCTCAAGAACTTATGGCAAAGGACAGAAGCGGTGAAATTGTACCATATCACCCGCCTTTTCATTGGGGTCCTGAAGAAGCTAGTGGCACGTCTGTTAGGCGGTGGAGGGACGGAAGCTTGGAGATTGATTTGCCCATGATTCAGTTGAAAGAACTTTTTAATGTTAATCATTTTATTGTTAGTCAAGCAAATCCGCATATCGCACCTTTACTCCGGATTAAAGAGTTTGTGAGAGCTTATGGAGGCGATTTTGCTGCAAAGGTATATTTCTGCAACTTTATACTCAGTGTTTTTTTTTTTTTTTTTCAAATTTTTACATGTTATATGATCTTGCTGCAGCTTGCTCATCTTGTTGAAATGGAAGTGAAACACCGATGCAATCAAGTTCTGGAACTCGGTTTTCCATTAGGAGGACTTGCAAAGCTATTTGCTCAAGATTGGGAGGGCGACGTTACTGTCGTTATGCCTGCAACTTTAGCTCAGGTGAGTTTGTGTGTTTATATTCAATTTGGTTCCAATTGTTTGCTATAAAAGTGTTTAATAACACGCGTAGCGTTTTATGTTTCTGTTACCAGTATTCTAAGATCATACAAAATCCATCTCATTTGGAACTTCAAAAGGCCGCCAATCAAGGGCGGAGATGCACATGGAGAAGCTTTCGGCCATAAAAGCGAATTGTGGGATTGAGCTTGCACTTGACGAGTGCGTCGCGATTCTAAATCACATGCGTAGGTTGAAGCGAAGTGCAGAGCGGGCGGCTGCAGCTTCTCACGGTGGACCAAGCAGCGTTCGATTTAACGCATCTAAACGAATCCCGTCTTGGAACTGTATAGCACGAGAGAATTCAACAGGATCTCTAGAAGAAGATCTAGCAGACGCCACACACTATGGTGGTCGTAACTGGCTGCACCACGGGTACACGACGGTCACGTGAGTGATAGCGAGTCAGAGAGCGCGGAGTTGAATTCTTGGACGAGATCTGGTGGGCCATTGATGAGAACGACTTCTGCAGATCAATTCGTTGAGTTCGTTCAGAACCTAGACACCGACTCCAAAATGAACAAGGGAATTAGGAGTTTTCAGAATTTGCGTGTGGTACCGCCTGAGAGAAGTTCAGACCCTGACGCCGAGCAAAGGGACAGCACCCCGAACAACAGAGTTCATAACAGTAGCAGTAGCGGAAGCATCACGGTGGCTGCAGGCGATCTTCTTCAGCCGGAGAGGGTTCATAACGGGATTGTGTTTAATTTGGTGAGGAAAGGAGCCGTGACACCGTCTAACAGAAGCCATGACTCGGAGTACAACTCACCGTCTGACTCGGTTGCTGAGTGTGTGCAACTTGACTCACCTGAAAAGGACATGGATGCTAGCTCGAATTCGGAATGTGGTCCTGTAGATGATGATGATGATGGTGATCACAAAACTGGTGTTGATATGAAGGACTAGCAGCACCACCTTGTTCTCATGTCTGAGTTGACTCGGTTGAGTTGACTCGGAATAGGTATCATAGGCAATTCATTGTAGAACATAAATGGTCTATATTGTATGAATGTATGATTGATATCTAGCAAATGAAAGTGGAATATCCCTACCTAGTGCACATTTCATGCATATCACTATCCAATAATAATAATAATTATTATTATTAAAAAGAAAGTATTGTGTTTTTTAGTGGAAAAGTATTTATTCTTCTAGAAAGAACTTTCATTTAATTCTTTCAAAACCACATATTGCAAGTGTCCATACACTAAAAAAGGGGCACATTCTGTGCCATGTTTTTCTCTAATTATTATTCTATTTCATGCTTTTTTTATTATTAAATAATTTATTGTGCTCTATAGACTATAGTTGATAAGGTACCACGATGAACACCACCTGCTAATTACGACTGATATGAGTTAATTTAGGTAAAAGTAAATTACATAAGACCTAAATAGAATAATATAAACTTGATAATTTGAGATAGGTAACACCAACTAGTTAATGTCGCTGCCGCTGCCACCGTCTCTCCAACCAGGCTAACCCATTTTAATATAAAAACGACAAGCTTGCATTGATCCGGTTTTATACTTTTTGAACAATATGTTATCAATATCCTATGCTTTGGGTCACAATCATAATTACAATATACAAAATTATTTTTAATTTGTCACTCTTGACAGTATCTAAGTTGTATTTGATAATTAACGCATATGAAATCTGTTGGATGATATATTATATAATAATATCCTAGTATGAGTATGTAAATTAGATGGACAAATGCCATAAAACAAGTGAAAGGGACAACAAAGAAGCAAAGCATAGTCCGGCGCACTTAGTGGTGCATGTGGCCCATAGCTACCTACTGGTTCACCTATATTATGCATCCAAGTGTGATCTGACTTGGGCTCATGCCCAATCATGGTCAATTCATCTTTCCAACCTACTAATAATCTTTCACTCTTAAAAAAAATTATGAATTCAAACATACAAATTTAGTAATTAGTGTTTGTTATATTGAATACATGCCGGTGACATCAAGCGTGTACCGTTTGTTGTATTTAATTCTTATAAGCGCCTTATTATTGAAGTTGTGCTCATACAATTAAAGTTGCATGACGGAAAGTTTTGCATTTTTCATATTTCACTTGTATGTAGTTGGACTTCCCCTAATGAGTCCATGACAAGATGAAATCATTGGTCCAACTTCATACCCTATAAGACATGAAGTCCGCCGGGGGTGGGACACTCCACGGAAAGGGAGGGCGCGAACCGCTCGGTAAACACACATTTTGATGATTTTGGATGTGGGTTTGACATGACAAAGAGAGATTCGATGGGACTCGATAAAGTCACCAACGGCACACGGATCACCCTAATGCAAAATTGCAAGTTAAACTAGTTTAAATGTAAAAACAATACAAGTAAAGAGCGTTTTCAAATGTCTTTTTCTTTTAGCTTTGTTTTTCTATCTTAAATTACTATTCTGAATAAAGAAAAGCTACTAATAAACTAAAATATTTTTATATAAAAAAAATGTGGAAGTCATACTCCGTGTTCTTACCGTGTGCTGTGTGATGTGGAAAATAACCGGTGGTTGCAATAGTTTTATTAAACGATAGTGGCTGTTAAGTATTATTTGATTTGATTATAAGATGGTGAAATATCAAATGAAGGAGAAATTTGATCAAACGTGGAATTTTGAATATTTTTTTAAATGTACGTTAGTAGTTAATAAAATTAAATTAATCTAATCATAGAAAATGGTACAACGTATTAAACGGGTCCAAAGTCTCATTTATTCAAATAGATAGTTTTTTTAATTGCTATTATATTTATAACATTCGCAATCATAAGATATAAGTTATTTACTAGTCAACTTAATTCGGCCCAATGATTCAACGATGAATAATAAACTTAAACGTGGTTATCGTTTAACAGAAAAACATTTTGAACTTTTTAGAATTATTTGGTGTAAGACTGTCCGTTGTCGCTCACCTTTAGCGAAGACTTTATCCTATTAAAACAGGACAACTGGACGCTGACATGACACTGGTTAAAGTGTCAATCCTGCTCACTTGATCCTGTTGTGGCTCAAGGTGAGCAAGGACTTTATCTTTTTTTTTTTTTTTGTATTTTTTTATGTTTTGTAATTTTTTTTTTATAAAATAATACATTGCATAGAAATTAAAATAAACGCTACACAAAAAAATAACATCAATCCATACACTACAAGAAACTTGAGCAATAACAGCGACGCTTTTAGGCTATCCGGAGTGGATGGCGTGGGGAGGGCGGGAAGGGGGGGAACACCACCGCAAGGTGGCGTGGAAGCTGGCGTGGGGCGGGGGGCGGGAGGGGCTTCACCGGCGTGGGGCTTGGGGTGGGGGTGAGGTGGCATGCTTTTATTGGTCAGTTTTTTTTTTTTTTTTTTTTTTTTTTTTTTTTTTTAACTTTAACACAATATAATATTATTTCCTTCCCTCCCCTCTTCTCCCCTTCCACTCCCCACAATTATTTCCCCCCCCCCCCCCACAAGGGTCCCACAAGTGCCACATGGCGCTTCATCCCCCTATTTCCCGCCCCCCACTCCTTTTAGTCTTAGCAGTGACTGGACCTTTACCAGCAACAAGCGTTGGATCCAGGTGAACATACAATCTGATCATTGATCAGTGGCACGATCCTACGGACGGAATTTTATCGTACTTAACTTTCCAAACCTCAACCCTCGGGTAGTTTCCATTGTGTATGTTTCGGTATTGGTTACGGGTTTCTTCAATCGCTTCATCTTCGTTTAAACCTGGATTGTCGTTCACCGCATTTATGAAGAATCGCTCAAATATTGTGCACTTCGACTTTAAAGATACATACTTTCCATATATCGCGTCCGTTGAACGATTATTTTCACCCATTTGTTCATTGAATCTTGTCACAACTGTTGGATATATAGTATGTCCGATGTAATTAAAAGTCAAGGTCAACGTAACCCGACCCGGTATGATCCGAAGAGTTACACGTTGGTACACGAATCAGATAAGTTCATGTGTTAGTGGATTATTATTTATGAAATAATAATAGTTTTGAACTCGAGGGACTTAATACTAAAGTTTACACTTTGACTAGTCAAATGGTCAAGTGTATGACTTTGACTAATTAAGTGCTTAAGTACCTTTTATCTTTATAAATAGGTGTGATAGATCAAACTCTAATCACATGTTTTTGATAAAGATAAAACAACATAACCCTTGTCTCCTCTCAAGATTTGCGGCCACCCTTAGGAGCCGCCGCCCCTTTGTCCGCCGCAAACCACCACCATCGTCACCTCCATCTTGCAAAGTGTTGCTCTCGGTTGGCCAGTGCTCGGGTGTGAACTTCCTACTAGTGAGGATTCGTTGTAACCCGCGTGTTACAATTCCGGTGTAGTCGTCAAAGGTTGATTACTAAACCCCCTATGGTTGTTCATTATTTATTTGTTTATACGCGTTTAACCGAGATCCTGATTGGGAATATTTTGTTAATTAGATTAATAAAATTAAACATATATTTTATATATATAAATCGGCTCATATTATATATTGTATATAATCGATTTTATTAATAAATAAAACTGCTTCCGCTGTGTATTTAATACCATGATTCCCATCAACAACCGCTTTCCAAAAACTTTGTGTTCGCTCTATTCCTCCTTGCTCTTGAATAACAATATAACTATTGACCAAGGCGAGTTCATTATCCACGTTCCAGATTGGTGGTCGCACACGGTTTAGTGGGGGCGGGATTGGATTTGGATTTGGGATGCCATTTTTTATCAACTTGAAGATGGAAAATTGATAATATTTTTTTGGTAGAAAAATTAGTGTTGCACCATATATATAGTGGAAGTATAGGAAGAAAACCCCCTCAAATGAAAAAACCCCACAAAACCCAATCCTTGGTCCATGTAGTGCCACATCACCCATTATATTATAATACTCTATAATATTCAAAGGGGCACAATAGACATTTTCACTACCCACTTCTCTCTCTCCCTACATATATTGTTTCCCCCCCTCTCTCTTCATTTTATTTTCAAATTCAGATTATTCACTCCTCTCTCTACCCTCTCTCTATCTCTCTCTAGAACCACCACCACCACCATCGACCACCGTAACCACCACCATCTACCACAATCATCATCGTGTAACCGGTAAACACGAGCACCATCTTCTATCGTCTGAAAACAACACAACCACCATCGTCATCATCTCGAACGATCCTACAACAGAGCATCAAACAACCTACAAACAGAGCAACTGATGAACGATCCTACAACCAACTGATGAACGATCCTACAACAGAGCATCGTCATCATATCAAGGTTATTATTATTATTATTATTATTATTATTATTATTATTATTATTATTATTATTATTATTATTATTATTATTATTACTATCTGGATCTGGATATTTTGGTGTTGTCAAACTTGAATCTTGATGAGTTTTTCAAATATTTGTTTGTGTTTTATGTTAGATTGTTAACCTAAAATTGGAGTCAAACAATAATCAATGGTAAGTCCATGTTATAATATAGGGCCACGAGAAACAGAATGATGACAAAGATGTTATAATGTTATAACATCTAGTCATCTATACCATGTATTGAAGTAAAACTTTTTTTTTTTTGGTTTAAAGGATATTTATTCATCAAGAGGCTACTGATTCTCTTACCAGATCCAAAAAAAAGGTTTTAATATGATGGTGGCCATGACATTTATGTAACTTTACTTGAAAAGTTTTTAAATATTATTTGTTATGTTGAAATATACACATATACTCGTAAACTTAGTATAAATTTTGAAATGTGTTTGTTGTTAACAAGATTTGTAAGTTGTTATGTTTTGGGTTTTGTTAGAATAATAAGAGATAGTTTTTGGTTGCATACCAAGTGTTCGATCAAATGCTTGAATGAAAAAAAAAAAAACTTATGTTAACTTTTTTTATTTTTTTTATTATTATTTTGTTGTGTTGTAAGATATTAATTAACATGTTTTTATAATTTAGGGTCTTTTTTATATAAAGTTGTGTTGTAGGTTAAGAATAATAATAATAATATTTTTTGGGGATAGTTTTTGGTTGCACACCAAGTGTTTGATCAAATGCTTGAATGGAAAAAAAAAAACTTATGTTAACCTTTTTTTTTTATTACTATTTTGTTTATGTTAGATTGTTATTGGATGGGGGACATGGGGTTGATAGATCACATGTGATTAAATTTTTTTGATTATGTGTTTTAGGACCCCAACTAACATGTGTTTTTATACACATGTTAGCGATGTGGCTGTGGTACGTGATATTTTTTATACACATGTTAGTGATGCTACACATGCTAGTATATGCCTAACTAATAGGTGTTAGGGTTCATATGGCATACATTATTTCAGGAAAGATATGTTAGTATACGCCCTATCACATGTTAGTGATGTTAACACATGTTAGTATATACCCGACTAACACATGTTTATGAAACTGAAAAAGGGTTTATTCTTTTTAGGGTTCATATGACATACACTATTTCAGAAAACATATGTAAGTATACGCCCTTTTCACATGTTAGTGATGTTAACACATGCTAGTATATACCCAACTAACATGTGTTACGATTTGTATGACATACGTTATTTCAGTAAAACATATGTTTTAGAATACACTAACACATGTCATTGATGTCCCATTATGTGTTTTGTAGAGCCTAGCTAACGCGTGTTTACTTTTTTTGTAGGTGAATAGATGTTTTGAGTTAAAGATGATGATGAGGATCAAGAACGAAGCATAGCTAGATTTTTTCTATGTTGTTATGATAGTTTTTTTGAAAATTCACAAATAATTATGTTTGTATTATACGATTTTTGATATGTTTTTAGTGTTGATCGTTATGATCGTTTTTGTCATTTCTTAAATAAATACACATTTTATGTGTTCTTTTAGTATATGGCTGGTAACACATGTTAGCGATGTCTCACACGAGGTCAGAATTTTTTTATCAATTCTTAAATAAATACACATAAATATGTTATTTTAGTATATGCCTGTTAACACATGTTAGTGATGTCTCACACGAGGTCAGAATTTTTGTATCACAACACTAACGTACGTTAATTTTGTGCTGGAAAAAGTGTCATAAAGTAGGAGAGAGGTGACTTGACAAGTGTCAAATCAACCTTTTTAAACCTAGGATTCAAAAAAAAGTGCCATAAAGTAAGATTACCTTAATGCCCTTATTCCTATTTTTTATTATAATGGCCCACTTGCTTTTGAATATTATATACAAATTAATTATGAACCATTGATCAAACTTGATCAATGGTCACAATAGAGTTTGCAAGGTTTTTTTACAAAAGATAGGGTTTCCATATTATCCACACCCTATATATATATATATATATATATATATATATATATATATATTATATAGGTCTTCAAAATTCGACCGTTGGATGGCAGCCAACGGCTAGTTTTATGAATGTGGCCTCGCTAGCTCGCTTGGCCTCGCTCGCGCCAACGATCACTTGGAGTTGTTATGGGCTGAGCGATCCACGTGGAAAAGATTGTGGCTCGCGACAAGCTACTCGCAGGCCACAACGGATACTCTAACATCACTAGAGAGAAAGTTAACACAAGATAATAAATCACATATGGTATATAGAATATAAAATTCATGCGTAACATAAACATAAATTTAATGAGATAAATTCACATATGGTATATAGAAGCGTAAAGTTGTAAAATAGTATATAAGTATATAACTATAACACATTCACAAAAAGATAGTTTATGACTATACGACACTCACTAGAATAGTTAGTTTGGTAATTTACTTTATTATTTTTGAAATTGCCAACCTAGTTTTGTTCTTTTATATAGAAACACTAGTAACCTACTTTAACCAAATTGCATATAATGGATTAATTAACTACATCAAAACGTTTAATACTATGTTTTAATTAAATTAATCATATTAAGATTATAATTGTTATTTTGTTAGAATTGCAACTCAGGACCAGACCTAGGATTTACTATGTTTTTAGGACAAGACCGGTCAGAACAGGATTCGGGCTTGGGTGGTCCAGTTCATTTATATCAGAACCATTTTGAGTGTGGTCGGTCGGTCAAAACAGGGGGTTAAACCGGAAATTGATTAAATTCTTCCTATTTTACTGTATTTATTTTTATAATATTTACGATTTCATCCGATTTTTACATCTTGTCTAATTGTACGACCAATGGATTGATAAGGAGACCGGTTCAACGTATGGTATTGTCCGATCCTAAAAACGTTGCTAATTGGCGCTGATCAAAAGCTCCAAAATTGCAAAGCACACCAATATTTGGAGGAAACCAAGCCTGAAACAAAGAAGAATCCATGAAGTAATCAAGGTTGTCAAATCGGGGCTGCACGAGAACACCCCTCTTCAAATCAAGGTTAGCGATTCCATTTTCTCTCCCTAAATCAAACTGTGTGCCCTAATTCTGCTATTAAGCGACACCTACTTTATTCACCACGTGGATGTTCCACTAAATTCTCTCGAAGATCTAAGTGTGTGAACCGGTTTAGTATTTTCATTTGGATAACTTCATTTTCTCTCGAAGATCTAAGTGTGTGAACCGGTTTCGATTCCATTTTCTCTCCCAAAAAATGATGCATGCTACCCAAATCTGTCATGGCAAATTCCCTCGAAAGTGTGCCAATAATGTTGTTCAAGAGACAGTCATTAGACGCGATGAGGACTATATCATCAACATATAATAATAATATGCAATATTGGACGGGTCCTGATAATAGACGAATAAAGACTGATCGCAGGTGCTGCTACGAAACCCCTTGGTGGTAATAAAATTGGCAAAACAAGTGTACCATGCCCTTGGAGCCTGTTTAAGCCCGCACAAAGATTTCTTCAACCGACAAACGTAGTTAGGAAACCGTTGATCATAAAAACCTGGTGGTTGATGCATAAAAATTGTCTCCTGTAGGTTCCCATGTAAAAAAGCATTCTTGACATCTAGTTGATGAATTGGCCATGACCGTGACACAGCCAATGTAACACCCCAACCGATAGCGGAAACATCGAGGTGTCACGTATGAATGATTGTTCAGTAGCTTATGGTAAATAATAAGTTTCAATAATTAATTAAATAAATTACATACATTGTTCTAAAAGAATTTGTACATCAAATGAGAAATACTAAATACAAGGTTTGAATATTGAATAAAATTTGTACAATTCGAGTATCATGGCAAGTCTAGTCCATATGTGAAAACAATACTACCTCGTAAATCGTGTGTATAATCAAACCTTGTGACTAGAATATTGTGGTACATCCCATACGCATATGGTTCACTCGTTTTTGTTGCGATAACAATCACCCACGCTACCCATACTGGAGGTAACGTATCCGGGTGGGGTTGTCAGTCCAATAGATCTATCATTGTGTATCGTTGGCTTGCACGGAGTTAATGATTATGTTAGTCTAATTGTGCTTACCATAGTAATGTTTAAGACATAATGCAACATAGAATAACACATAGACACTAATGTTGAATTGCAATTGAAAATGTAACATGTTTCACCTCAAAATAGTGAAAATGGGGCTATATAAACTCACCTTAGCACAAGTCTTGAATCCCTTGAAATAGTCTAAATGTGGCACAAATGATTCCAAGTATTACCCTAAGTTCAAGGCACATAAATAAGTCTAAGTTTTCTAGTCTAAGGTATTCTAGGGTTCCTAATTTAGGGATTGATGATTGTTTAAGGGTTAATTTAGATAAATTGTTAATGAACTAATAAATAGAAGAAATTAGAAAAATAAATAAATAAAAAGACTTTGGTAAAATCTTGATTAAGGGTGGTTGTATTTTAATGTTGTAAATGTGAAAATAATTTTTATAAAATTATTTTCTAAAATATTGAATATATAGTATATTAATATTTATTTGTCAAAATATAGTATTAATGTCTAAAAATATTAAAATTCATAAAGTTTCAAATTAAAATTTACATTTTCTGTTCTAAATGAATAAAAATAATTTATGTAAAAATTTGATGTAAAAATAGTGAAAAAATGGATTTATTATGATTTATTTATGATTAGAATAGCAAAAATTAATTAAAAATATTAAATAAACGCTTTTTCTTGTAGAGGCTAAAGTAGGAATAAGAAGTAGGATGGAGATAGAGAATAGAAACAAGTAGGGTTGCAAGTAAAAGGAGCAAGTACTGGTTATAATCCTATGGTTATAGACTAGATTATTATTCTAATAACCTAATTCTCTATAACCATGGCTCTGATACCAATCTGTAACACCCCAACCGATGGCGGAAACATCGAGGTGTCACGTATGAATGATTGTTCAGTAGCTCATGGCAAATAATAAGTTTCAATAATTAGTTAAATAATTAATTACATAAATTTTCCTAAAAGAATTTGTACATCAAATGAGAAATACTAAATACAAGTCTTCAAGCATTAACTCTAATCTTCAAGGAAAGCTATAACCTGAAACATGTTAACTTTGAAATTATTTTGGATCAACAAAAGTTGGCGAGAATTACATAGGTTTGAATATTGAATAAAATTTGTACAATTCGAGTGTCATGGCAAGTCTAGCCCATATGTGAAAACAATACTACCTGGTAAATCGTGTGCATAATCAAACCTTGTGACTAGAATATTATGGTACATCCCATACGCATATGGTTCACTCGTTTTTGTTGCAATAACAATCACCCACACTACCCATACTGGAGGTAACGTATCCGGGTGGGGTTGTCAGTCCAATAGATCTATCATTGTGTATCGTTGGCTTGTACGAGTTAATGATTATACTAGTCTAATTGTGCTTACCGTAGTAATGTTTAAGATATAATGCAACATAGAATAACACATAGACACCAATGTTGAATTGAAATTGAAAATGTAACATGTTTCACTCCAAAATAGTGAAAAGGGGCTATGTAAACTCACCTTAGCACAAGTCTTGAATCCCTTGAAATAGTCTAAATGTGGCACAAATTATTCCAAGTATTACCCTAAGTTCAAGGCACATAAATAAGTCTAAGTTTTCTAGTCTAAGGTATTCTAGGGTTCCTAATTTGGGATTGATGATTGTTTAAGGGTTAATTTAGATAAATTGTTAATGAACTAATAAATAGAAGAAATTAGAAAAATAAATAAATAAAAATACTTTTGTAACATCTTGATTAAGGGTGGTTGTATTTTAATGTTGTAAATGTGAAAATAATTTTATAAATATATTTTCTAAATTATTGAATATATAGTATATTATATTTATTTGTCAAAATATAGTATTAATGTCTAAAAATATTAAAATTCATAAAGTTTCAAATTAAAATTTATATTTCTGTTCTAAATGAATAAAAATAATTTATGTAAAATTTTGATGTAAAAATAGTGAAAAAATGGATTTATTATGATTTACTTATGATTAGAATAGCAAAAATTAATTAAAAATATTAAATAAATGCTTTTTCTGAAATAAAAATCAATTTCTGAAATGTCTCGGATTTATAAGTTCAAAATAATTTTTGTGGACTTTTATAAGATCGTTTAGATATTTTTATAAAATTTTTAACTTATAAGTAAATAAACTTCTAATATATTTATATATATATATATTAAATAAATGATTTCTAAAAAACTAAAAATTGTATACTGAACTTCATCATCAGAACATCATAAAATAATTTTATAGAATTTATAACCCACTTTTAGTATTTAAAAACTATTTTAAAAGATTAATATGTTAAATATATAAATAAAAGGGTTTAAAAAAATAATGTGGCTGCCCAGAATCGAACCCGGGCCTCTGTCCGGTTCGCATCTTATATCACAAGCCTAGACCTTCTGGTCTAGACCCTGAGAACGTTTATGATTGGTTTTGATTACTTATATAGATATGTTAAGGTTAATTTATAATTACCAAAAAAATAAAAGCTTGTGCCTGGATTCGAACCCAGACACGAGCCGGTTCATGTTTTAACACAACAAGGTATCACCAACTGATCTACTGATCAGTTGGTGATAGATTCTCATTTGTTTTAAGGTTAAGCTGTTACTGTATGTTATCATCTTCCCCAAAAAAATATCATAAGAACCCTAAAACAATAAATCAAATATACACTACAATAGCACCCGATTAAACATGGGGTTATTGTTAGGCAAGGGCCGATTAACACAATGGAACACCGAATTTATACATACCAGATGCGAAGCCTTCAAAACAGAAGTCAAACAAAAGGTCAACAGCGAGCTATTTCTTGATTATTATGACGATTTAACAGGAATTGAGAATAGGGGTTGGATTATCGGCGAGTCTAGGTTGTAATGAAAGACTCAATTTATAGTATAACACATAGATGGCAAGAATGGAATGTTTGACCTAGGATTAATTATAAACGCGTGATTGGGTTATTTGTTTTGGTTTAATAATATATGATAGGTTTATAAGTTTTTAAAAGAAAATTTAAACTTTATTAATAGGTATGTATGTATATATGTATAAAATAAATTTTGAAACTATTTATTATGGTTATTATTATTAAAATGTTTTGAAATAAATAAGATTTAGACATGGTTATACTTGTACAAAAGAAGTTTAAGTAAAGTAGGGATTTTACTAATTTAATAATTTGAAAAATACGCGATGTTACAGCCAAGGACAAAATTGTACGTATGGTGGCCGGTTTTACCACAGGACTAAATGTTTCATCACAATCCACACCAACAGTTTGGGAATTCCCATTAACCACCAACCTAGCCTTGTAACGTTCCAAAGAACCACCCGACTTAAATTTGTGCCTGAACAACCACATGCAGCAGATAACGGGATAGTCACGTGGGCGGGGAACCAACTCCCATGTTTCATTTACTTGTAAGGCCGTATACTCGATTTGCATAGCATGCAACCAATTTGGATCAGTTAGGGCTTTGGCGTATGAGGTAGGGACTGGTGAGATAGATAAGGTGTTGTGAATCGTCATGTGGTTGGATCGGGATTTGGAACGAGTGGTCATAGGGTGTTGGTTGGTGACCGAATGGGTAGGCTGGGCTAAGGCCGAGGCAGTAGGCTGGATGGGCTGGGTATGAGTTTGGGCCGGTGTGGGTTGTGGAACAGAAGTGGTAGCCGGGTGGTGTACTGGCCCGGTTTGGTGGGTTGTGACAAGGAGGCAGGCTCGGGGCGGCGTGAATAGGTGATAGGGAATGGGGCCGTGACAGGAGGAGAGACGTGTTGGACATTGGGTTGTGGAGAAGGCCTGTGAAAGGTAAAGCCCGATGGCGCGGTGTCATCCAAGAAATTATAGGATGTGGGATGAGACGAAAGTATATATGGGAACACGTGCTCATTAAACGTCACATGCCGGGAAATGTGTACCCTGCCTGTGGTGGGGTCCAAGCAACGGTAGCTTCGGAATCGGGAGGATAACCGAAAAATATACATCGCATGGATCTATGATGTAGTTTATGAGGCTAGGTAGCGGATGTGTTTTAGATAACAAGCACATCCGAACACTCGTAAGTGTTCGTAATCTGGGTGACGAAGGTAAAGGACAAAGGTAGGTGTGTAAAAATTTAGACGTTTGGTGGGTAAGATATTGTGTAGGTAGGTGGCAGTGTGTAGGGATTCGACCCAAAAAGAAGGAGGTAGATTCGCATGAATTAAGAGAGCTCGAATGATGTCATTGAAGCGTCGAATCATACGCTCGGCCCTTCCATTTTGAGACGAGGTTTGTGGGCAAGAAAAACGGAAAAGTAATCCATTTTGTTGGGCAAAAGTTTTAAATACTAAATTGTCAAATTCACCCCTTAAGTCACATTGAAAGGTTTTGATTTTGTGTTAAATTGGGTAAGGATTAATTGATGAAATTTAGCAAAGGTGGGAAAGGTTTCGGATTTGTATTTTAAGGGTAAACCCACACGAAGTGTGAGAAGTTGTCAATTAGCACCACATAATACTTATAACCTGTTTTACTCGTGATTGGCGAAGTCCATAAATTGCAATGTATAATATCAAAAGGAGCAAAAGTAAACGTATTAGATAAATAAAATGACAAGCGTTTATTATTCGAAATTTGACAAGAATTGCAAAGAGTTTGACTTTTGTCCTTATTACATTGAAAATTAAAATTACGATTTAAAATATCTAGAACTTGCGCCCCGGGATGTCCTAAACGATCATGCCAAGGAAGGTTGTGGGAAGCAATAAAGGTGGCCTGAGGTGGTAGTTGAGGCGGCGTGAATGTGTAGAGAGTCCTGGTACTGTCGTGACGAGATAGTGTCTTCTTAGTTTTGAGGTCCTTCAAAGAAAAACCAAACGGGTCAAATTCGACAGACACTTGATTATCACGAGTAAAAAGTCTAACAGAAATAAGATTTTTGATTATTTGATGGCTATAAAGGATATGTAGGAGTATATAGGTTCAGTTTGGTAGTGGGTGAAAACCCGTACCTGATCCGTTAATTGGTAAATACATACCATTACGTACCAAAATATTACGACAAACAGGAAAAGAATCAGGGATAATAATTTTACCTTTGTCTTTTGTGACGTGGGACTCAGCACCTGTATCCATGACATCAGAAGTCCAACCCATATTTGGGGAGTTAACCTACATATTAGTCATTACAGCATTCAAATCAGTGGGACGGAGAGGGTTGTATATGGGTTGGGAGAATCCAGGCGGTGCATAGGTGGCCGGAGAGAAGTCAGTGGCCGGAGAAAAACTGGTATATTGCACCTGAGGAGCCGATCCTTGCTGGTTGTTGTTGCTCCAAGGCTGAGGGGTCGACTGGGTCGGGTATGGACATGGTGGAGGTGCCCACCAAGCCCAATTGGGGTATGCAGGCTGCTGTCCCAGGTAAATCGACCAAGGGTTGTTCTGCTGTGGTCGTCCTCGGCCCCTGCCCCGCCGGTTGGAGGATCCACCTCGGCCGCGTGAACCACGACAATTGTTGGAGAGGTCCGATTGCTGATTAGGGTTTGCAGAGGAATCAGGGGGCCGCGGCGCTGAGGTAGCAGCCAAGACTGTGTTGGAGTGCCCCTTCTGAGCTTCAATCCGAATAACTTCGTCATTAAGCATCGTAATAGCTTGGTCCCAATTAACACCCTGCTGATTAATTAATGAGGCAGTGTTGTTATACTCTGCTGGAAGCCCCCGAATGAGTTGAAGAACAAGTCTGGAGTCGGAAACGGGCTGGTCCACATCAGCCAATTGATTGGCTAAATCGGACAGCTGTTGACAGTAATCTTCAACCGAAGAACAGGTTGTCAAAGTTAGGTTGCGGAATCGTGTCTCCAGCGCCGCAGCGCGAGCCTTCTTGTTGCTCAAGTACATCTTCTCGAGCTTTAGCCATGCTGCCCGAGCTACAATAGTATCCATAAGGCGTTTCAGGAGATTATCCGAAATAGTACTGTAGATCCACTGAAGGACCAATGCATCTAGTTCCTTCCATTGGTCATATTAAGGGGATGTGGCTGCGGGAGGTGGTGAATCATCGATGTGGTTTTCAACCTTGTATGCAACAGCATGAAGGCGAAACAGTTTAACCCATGCCGAATACGTCACCTTCGAACCGTCCAGTGTCCGGATTTTTGACTGAATATTTGACACAGAATAAGCTGGACGGAGGGGAACCGGTTTGGTCGATGATTCAGGTATGTCATCTTTCATCATGTTGACGAAGCCGAACGAATCCGGGTGGGGTAATATCGAAAAAAGAAAAGAAAAGAGAAGGATATCAGAACCGATTAGGCTCTGATACCATGAAAGTAATTGTGGTTGTAATGTTTGATGATTATTATTGATAAACAAAGGCCCTATATATAGGGATAATACAACCATGATAAAAGGAAAGGATATACATAAATAATACAACGATTGTCTACTAAAAACACAATCATAATCTATTCCTAAAATATACTAAGTCGGCTACTTGCTAAGAATATGGTGTGGACTGATGGTAGAGGTGGCTATGATGGATGTTGAAGGTGATCGCTGGTGGAGGTTACTGATGGTGGAGGCGGTTGTGAAGAAGATGGTGGAGGTGGCTGATGGTGATAGTGAATAATGAAGATGGTAGAGGTGGCTGTGATTTGTGAAGAAGATTGTGGAGGTAGGTGATGGTGAAGAAATAAGATAAAGAAGATGAAGGTAAGATGAAAATGAGTGTGTCTTTCGTATATATATTTCTTCAGTTTAATGTATTTTTAAAAATATAAAATATTAAATAGATTAAATAAAAATAATAAGGGGGGGGGGGGGAGGGGGGGGGAGAATTGGTGGAAACCATTTCCTTAATTTGAATAAGGGAATAAACAAAATGATATGGGGTTTTTTTTTTGAAAGTTAAACTTCATTAAAAAACCAAACCCGAGAGGCTACTCCAAGACGGAGGAGCCCACACGGATTACATTACATCAATACAACAAGAATTCCAATGTTTCCAGTCTACCTTATCTCCTTTAAATTGACTCCTATACCAAAGATAACCCAACGACTTAACATCTAAAACAATTTGCGTGACCTTGACCTCCGTACTATTGAATTGTTTCGCATTCCTTGATCTCCAGAGACACCAACAAGTCAAAATTGCCAAACCATAAATAACTTGCTTCCTGTTGGCCGACCCGCTAACCTGCTTCGCCAAGTCGATGATGTCACCAACTGAAAAAAGAAAACTCTTCGGAATGTTACACCAATTGCAAAAAGCGTCCCACACTCCAGTAGCAATAGCACAAGCCGTAAAGACATGTTCCGTGGTCTCATCGAAATCGCTACAAAAAACACAAGCATTATCCCCGACAAATATATTCCTCTTCGCAAGAGCAACCTTAGTCGGAATTCTGTCCATATTCGCCCTCCACATAAAAAGATTACACTTAATCGGTAACCACATACTCCATTTGAAAACATTAACTCTATTCCTTGGATCCGCCGATAATATCCATTTCTTAGCTTCCTTTACTGAGAAGTCCGCTGCACCATCTTTGTTCCAAGACCAACCATCATTTTTCTCCGACTTGCGCGCTGTTACAATGATGCGATGGCATTCAATCAATTCCTGAATTTCAATGTCGCTGGCTGGATACGTAGCCCAATTCCACATCACTACAACCGGCCCCGAGTCCCCTTGAATCCGATCCTGAACCGTGCACCATTTATCAGTTTCCAACCGGAATAAATTAGGAAACATCTCCCGCAATGGAACATCTTTAATCCACGGGTCTATCCAAAATTTTATATCCGAACCTTTACCAAGCACCCCTCGAATCATACTAACGAATTTCTGACCGTTCACTTTGAGCTTGAAACCAAGATTAACCACTTTGGCCCATGTACCATTAATAGACGCGTTCACTGGATATGCGTCCCACTTTCGCCTTGTGATATGAATAGCATCGATAATCTTCCGCCACAAAGCATTCTTTTCTACTTTATATCACCACAACCACTTTAATAATAAAGCATTATTCACCACCTCTAGACGACTAATTCCAAGGCCACCATCCTCTTTATCACGAGTAACTACATCCCACGCCACCCAATGAGTCTTCCTCACCTCATCACTTCCACCCCATAGGAACCTCTTCATAACACCTTCTAGTTTATTAACCACTGCCAAAGGCGCTTTGTATAAAGAAAAATAATATGTAGGAAGGCTCTCAAGAACCGATTTGATCAAAGTAAGTCTGCCACCCATCGACAATGTTTTCGCTTTCCACTTAGATAACCGGTTATTAAATACCTTTATGACAGGATCCCAGTTGCTGATTCGGCCCATATTCACCCCCACCATAATACCCAAATATTTAAAAGGAGTGTTACCCGATTTGCAGCCTAAGGCCATCGCTTCCCGCCTAACTTCGTCGTCACCCATACCCACCCCAAAAAGAGTGGATTTATCAATGTTAATTCGAAGCCCAGAACACATGTGAAATATACGAAGCATTCTCCTCAAACTCGTAAAATTGAAAGTAGACCATTCTCCCATTACCATAGCATCATCCGCGTAAAGGAAGTGAGAAATGATAGGACCATTTTGCGACACCTTAACACCATTAAAGGCTCCAAGATCACAAGCTTTCCTTAGCATACCTGAAAAAGCCTCCATAACAATGATAAACAAAAACGGGGAGATAGGGTCGCCCTGTCGTAAACCTTTACCACAACCGAATTCAAACGTAGGGGAACCGTTGACTAAGACAGAAGACCTAGCCGAAGACAGAACACCCAAAATCCACCTACACCATAAATCCGGAAAACGCATCTGGCGCATCACTGAAATAAGAAATCCCCAGTTTATGTTGTCATATGCCTTCTCAAAATCTATTTTGAACATAAATAGATTTTTTCCTTTCTTTTTCGCCCAAGACATAATTTCACTAATCATCAAAGGGCCATCCAGAATATATCTCCCAGTCAAAAAAGCTGATTGAGTATCATGAGTAATATCACCCATAACCAATCTCAGTCTATTCGCAAGCACCTTCGAAATAACCTTGCTCACCACCCCTATTAAAGTAATAGGCCGATACTCTGCCAGAGAGACCGGGTCCGCCACCTTAGGAATAAGCGTGATAAACGATGAACCTACACCTCTGTGAATGGTAGCCGAGTCCGCAAAAGAATGAAAAATCTGCAAAAAATCAGCAGATAAAAGATTCCAATATTTTTTAATAAATCTAAAATTAAACCCATCTGGACCGGGCGCCTTGTCACTACCACAATTGAAAACAGCCTCTTTGATCTCAGTCTCAAGAAACGGAGCGGTCAACCTACTAGCCATCTCATCTGTTAAAACTCGAAGACCGTAACAATCCAAAGAAGGGCGAACCGGCATATCTTAATGAAATTTCTTCATAAAAAAACTAAACACCTCTTTTTTTAACAAGAGATGGTTTAGTTACCCAAACCCCCTTAATATCCAAACCCGGGATCGCATTAGAAACTCTCCGTTTATTAATAACCCCATGAAAAAAACTCGTATTCTCATCTCCTTCCTTCGCCCATTTAACCCTAGACTTTTGACGAAGATCTTTACTCTTGAATTCTTCCAACTCTTTTAACCTCACTTTGGCTTCCGAAAAGATCCATTGTTCATGCTCAGCCAAATCCCGCTCCTCTACAATCGCGTCTAAATCTGCTAAATCTTTTGTCAAAGAGCCGAATTCACCTTCCTCCTGTTTAGAAACCTCCTCTTTCCAAAGCAAGATAGCGTGTCTCAAATACTTAAGCTTAAGCATAAAAGCCACATCGGGATCACCTCTACCACGAAACGAAGAACACGCCTTAGATATCACTTCATCAAAACCTTTCCTATCCATCCAAGAATTAAAAACTTGAATGGTTTCGGACCAAAGTTCCTATCTTCCAATTTCAAAATAAGCGGGCTATGATCCGATTTCTCCCTAGCCAATGCCCGGTACTCCGCATTAGGCCATTCTAACAAAATATCCCACGAGACAAAAATGCGATCTATGCGGCTACATTTATTACCCGAGACATACGTAAATTTCCTCCCCTTTAGCCCGTATTCATGAAGGCCCGCATCTTCCAAGAAATCATTGAAGTCGTCGGTCAAACTAGCATTAAATTTCGAGTTCTTTCGCTCTTCCTTATTACGAACACAATTGAAATCTCCTCCAATAATCACCATACCACCATAATTAACCATAAAAGCCGCTAAGTCATCCCATAAAGCCTTCTTATCCGCCAATTTTTGGGGCGCATAAACATTTATAACACAAAGCTCGTTTCCCGTATCTTTCACTCTACCACGCAAAGAAAGAAAATATCTATGTTTGAAAACCGAAACCGAGATAAACTTCTTAGTATCCCATAATGTTAACAAACCTCCAGATCTACTAGAAGCGTCCACCCAATCCTTCCCATGATTATCGTTCCCCCAAAACCTACTGAAATTCACCCCTTCCATATTAGCTAACTGAGTTTCCTGAATCAACATAAAAGCCGCATCATTTCTAATACGAATATTACGAATCCACTCCCCTTTTTCAAAATTCCCCAGACCTCTAACATTAATAGAAACCACATTCATTGGAGAACATGTTGAACACCTTCCTGTTGTATCTCGGCTGCTAAGGAATCCTCAAAATTCTCCATATTCTCAGCTCCAAGAATCGAAGCCAAAGCAATAGTCGCCTGCACTTCCTACAAACGAACAGAATTAGTAACAATGACCTGTTCCACCTCCGGCTGCTCCGCGCCACCCGCACCAACACCATCAGCTCCCACCACACTATTCTCCACATGGTCATTAAGATCCGAGTCATAAAAACTCCATCCTGAGCCTCCGCAAAATTCTCGCCAACAAGATGAATCGGCTCCGGAAAAATAAATCTATCGATGTCAAACGGATCACAACCCTCTCTATGACGCTTCTTTGGCCTTCCAGGATCAGAAATCGAAGGAGATTTACCCGGAGACTTCTTGCGTAAACTCTTCCTTCGCTTCTTTTTAGATAACATCGACCTGCTACCTTCAAAAAATTGTGTCGGAAACTCCTCTTGAGGTTTCTGTTGCTGAACCGTACCATCTTCCAAAATGTGATCCTTCGACCCTTCCTGACAATTCAGCTCCTCCATCCCAATCTCACCTTCCTCCACTCCCTTCTCCTCCTCCACCTCCATTACACTATCATCCGTCCCCCGATCATAATCTCCTACCTCATCAAATTCTACAAGGCAATCCGGAATCCACCCATCTTCCTCCTCCTCTACCAACACCTCAACTCTAAGAGAATTCCAGTTAAGAACACATTTTTGATTCACCCGATCCACCTTATCCACCAAAAGGCCGACCACCGCAGAAGATAAATCATACCCATTCTCTTCAAATTGAGCCGACTGAACCACCTTTTCTAAGTTGGATGCTACAACATCAAACACTTGAGGGCAGGATAACGTGAGGGGAACCCCATGCAACCTCACCCATGCAATTCTTTCATAGTTAATGACCTGACCATTCCATCTATCGCAAACCTCCAAAAAACCTTCCCACATATTAGAACTACCAATAAATAACTCCCTCTCATCAGAATTACAAAACTCCAGTAACACATTAAAACCACCAAGATACCTAATCTGGACATCACCATCACACGCCTCCTTTAAAGATTTCCTCAAACACATCAAATCCGAATAACCTTTCACTCTTGCCACAACTCCCTTATCATAGAATTCTCTAAATGCACCCATATTACCATCAATCTTAACCTCTGGACACCCTTCTCCTATCTCCTTATCAAGCAAGGTATCTTTAAAAGACCGAGAACCACTTACCACGTTAACCTGTTGCTCCACTGTTTTACCTTTGTCAACATTCAAACTTGGCTGTACATCAGATTCCTGGGGCTCTTGCATCACTGGCTGCCATACTTTCGCTTCTTTCCTCCTACCAAACTCATCATCAACAAACTTCGCTTGAGAGATGAAGAGTTTGTAGCTTCCAATCCACACATCTTTCAACTTTTCCTCCAGATCGATACGATTCCTGTCAACCTTAAGTGTAACAAACCCAAACCTCTTGCCAAGTCTATCATATTTCCTAGCAATATAGGATCCTAAGACCTCTGCATACACGTTCATAACCCCGACCAGATCTGCTGAAGAACAACGTTCCGGCAGATTTGAAACAAAAAACTTGATACCCCCATCCGATCTGTTGTTAATCTTGGACTGTTGATTGTTGCTCTTACCTTTACCCTTCTTACCCAGTGCATCATACCATGTATTGAGATAGTATTTTTCCTTTGCCGCCATGCATGCAAACCCTAACCCTAATCGCCTGTATTCGCCCCTATTTTTACGGGGTTGTTACGCGGGGTTAATATGATATTTGAGGGAGTTGAAAGAAACCATCACCACACCATATAGCCTAAGGTGATTGGCGTACCACTGAGCCTAATAATTTAATCTTATGATGATTAAAAATATCTATAAACTCATTAATAATTAATCAATCCTAGAAAAAGAGCAAACCGCACACTCCCAATCAAATAAATAGTATTTCTCCTGCTCCTACGAAGCTTCCTGGAACCTCACCATGTCTTCCCTTTCATCCCTCCATATAACCACCCCTCCTTCCTCCTTCCTTCCATCCATAATAATCCCCCACCACCACCTTCATTATTATTATTATTATTATCAATACCTACCCTCCCTCTCTCTCTCTCTCTCTCTCTACAATCATGAAACTCACCGGTAAAATCATCCCTAAAAACCTATTCAAATCAAAGAAACACAACAACGTTTCCCGATCTCAATCCTCTTCTTTCAATTCCTCCAATACGACGTCGTCCGACTCACCAGACTCCACCCACCACCACCACCACCACACTTTCAAATCTAACGGCGTCACAACTCCCACCAGCGTACTACCCCCATCTGACGTCACCGCTGACGTACACTACGAATTAATCCAAGCCTTCCGTATACTCGACACAGACGGTGACGGAAAAATAACAAAGTCCGAATTAAAAACCCTCTTAACCCGAATAATAACATCTGACCCGGTTAGTGACGAGGAGCTGACGTCAATGATCAACGAGATAGACACAGACGGTGACGGAAGCATAAGTTTAGAAGAGTTCGGGTTAATAAGCTCGGTGTTTGGTCCGCCGTCATGTGACGATGAGATACGAGGAGCGTTTGAGGTTTTTGATGCGGACCATGATGGTTTGATTACGGCCGAGGATTTGTTTGAGGTGTTTAAGGTTGTTGGAGACGGACGGTGCACGTTAGAGGAGTGCCGGCGTATGATAAGTAGTGTTGATAATAATAAAAATGGGTTTTGTTTGTTTTGAGGATTTTGTTGTTATGATGGAACAACAGAGATGAGAGATCTGAAGACAAAACATAAAAACATACTGTACGGTCTTTAGATTCTCTCAAAGATTATTATGATATGAAATTAAATATCGGATTCTTGAATTTTTATTGTTTATTTTTTATTTTTTATTTTTGTTTGTTGGAGAATATTATGTGTTTTTAATCTATATGGGTTGGTAGGTTGGGGATCGAATATAAATTCACGGTTTTAATCTATATTGGTTAGTAACATGACTATGATTAGATAGATTAGTTATAATTTTATATAATCTTTAATAGTTTTAAACTTTTAATGGTGTAACTCATCTTAGACATGTGTTGGTTGCCAACTTGCTATCATAATCATGGGCGAAGTTTTTTGCGCAGTAGTGGATATTTGCGATTTTCAAAGGTAAATTGAGTCTGGGTTGAATCCGGCCCCCGCCGATTTTCCACTACCGATAAAAAAAAATTGAGTTCGGCCCTCGCCGATTCCGAAACCAAGCTTCGCCACTGATCATAATCAAACCAACCACTAAAATGTCTTGAATCCAAAGAGAAGGCGAGGGAATTTTTGGTAAAGATATTGTAAGCTAGAGTGATTGTCTATCGTTTTCTATGTCCGGGGACTTGAAAGGCGGCAATTTACCTTGTTGCGGGCCTGCACCCGACCTTAGTGATTCGGCGATTCGGTCAAAGCACCTAACAGGCTCCTGAACGAGTTTATTGAAGAGCTATTATTTAGACACCTAACAAGTTCGTTGACAACACAAGCTAGTGCCGTGTTTATGCTGTTTCTTCTCAAAAGATTGCCCTTAAATACCAGCATTCACATTGGGAATATATCACACAAATACTATATGATAAAATTCATATAAGGTTGTTAGTATACTCTAGTGCCCTTAATTTCACGCATACATTTTTAACACCTACATCATCCATAACGCTCTTCACACGCCTCAGAGAAGCAGGGGCGCTTCTTTTAAGGGGCGGGGAGGACCCCCCCCCCCCCCCCGAATTTTCGCTCAGAGGTTCCGATTATATAGTGTTCGTATAAATTTTTTTGGTATATAAGGTTTCGACCCCCCGAAACTAGCGACTTCCGCCCCCCCCCCCCCCCCCCCCCCGAAGTTTCGGGCCAAGATTCGCCACTGCAGAGAAGTGGTCCCCCTTCTATTAACGACCTCATAAAAGTAAATATTAAATTGATTGTGTGTGTAAAGGACTCAGCCAAGATTATTTCACACTCGTTAACGTGTAACATATAATCATAGAATGGCTCTTTTAACGCTCTTAACGCCTAAAGAAAGTGGTATTTAACGCCCTTAACTCCATATGGTGGGGGTGTTAGAATATACCCAACAAGTCCTTCATATGCTTGTGGCATTTAGTTATGAGAAAGTTTGTTGTAAAAAGAAGTTTAGCGTAAAAAGGATAAGAAACATTTTGGGCTTTTGATTAAAATAAATCAATGGATGAGATTAAAATGGGAAAAGTATGTGTTGAGTTTCAAGTCGTCTTATCAGATATAACTTGCGTTTCTAAAACGCAAGTATACCCTCAATAAAACGCAAGTTGATCTTTAGCACATGCATTGCATTGATCTGAGTATTATAATGCTTAATTTAGCTATGTTTCTTCCATGTAAGGATTGATTTATGTACATATATCATATTCATCATGCCATGAGGTTCTTGATGCTTATAAGATCAAAGGATTGGACTTTATGAAAGTTTGATTTTGTTATAAACATATTTATATCGCCTGGCCTCTGGTAATCGGATTAGTATTCATGATCTTAATGTCTGATTCTTTATAACTTTTGGCATTTGAAGAAACAAATAGTCTTACCACCGGATAAGGATGATAAGATTATTGTATATACAAGGTTGATCCTTCACTAGCAGCTTCAAATTGAGGGACCTGCAAACAAGAGTTGATGTGGGTGTGGAGACGACTACACGAGGTAGCTGTTTATGACAAAAACGGGGTGAATGAGGATACTATCTTTAGTGATAGCTCTTTGGGTTAGCAAAAAGTGTCATTCCTACTAGGGATGTGATCCCTTATATAGGAGTGGACGTATCCAACCATTACCCAAGTCCTAACCGTGGTTAGGTTGTCTCCACCACCCTTGATTATGTTAGTACGGTGGTTAAGAGAGGCTAAATTTATGGAAATGGTGGAACGGTTTACCGCCTTTAATGTTTGGTCCACGTAACCGTTACCTTGATTCATGCATGGTGATTGACCATGCATGATGTTCGCTCTTGACCATGACGTGGAGGTTGACCAGGCGTGAATTACTCCTTTGGTCTCTTGCGCGTAGGTTCCTTCCGTATGATTATATTTTCCGGGTTTGGGTACGCGGACTAGTCGGTTTAGTACCCAATCCCATCAAGTCCCCCAGTCCAGTGTGTCTTCTATCTCTGAAGTTATGGTGAGGTAGGAGGGATGTTGAACTCAAAATGATTGTGGTTTTGATGATAGCTCATCAACATTGTGTTGTATGTTTCTCCTTGTGTGGAATTGCGGGGAATACCTTTGCGCAGGGTTATTTTGCGGAGAACGTATATTGCACTTTTACATCAATCTTCCGCAGATGCGTGACACGTAAACAGTTCGTAGTGGACAGTTGTCAACTCCCCACGATTTTGAAAATGTGTGGTTGTGGTGGCGAGTGTTGTTTGACGTGACTGCTGACTGTTGAGGTGTGCACAGGCATGTTCCAGAGCAGGTGTCAGGCGAGTGGGCGCGTGAGGCGCGTGTGGCGTCTCTCTATATCTTTTCAGACACGTGTAGCTTTGCGATTGGACTCATGCTCAAAAAAGGCGACTGGCCCACGTGACATGACGTCAGCCGTATTAATTACCAAGCCTATATAATCATTTCGAAATTGCAGTTTCCCACTCCTTCTTTATTTATTTCGTTTCATATTCAAATTTCATAACGTCTTTCTTTCAAATCCTCCTGCAACTCTTCAATTCTTCATCATGTCACAAGATTCTCAAAGCATTCCTGACCCAGTCAAGGCCTCTGAGTCTGTGAAAGAGTCGTCCAAGAGTATTGATACTACGATAATAAAATGGGATAAAGCCTCCTTTGCTGTGTTTCTTGATTAATATGGGATCCTGAAAGAGTGGGATCCTGAACTTCCCTGAGAAGGCAAAACTGCTTTGCAAGCAACAGAGGGCAAAATTGCTCTGTATGCAGCGGTGTTTTCAAAGTGTTGTTTCCGTCTTCCGACCACAAACTTTATAGTGAATGCCCTTCTTACTTATGGTGTTCATCCTACCCAGATGACCCCATGTGGGTGGTGCCGTTTAATACATTTTGAAGCAACATGCAGGGCGTTGGATATCAAGCCTACATTCGAAAAACTGAACGAATTTTATGTTCTAGAAGCTGCTCGTGGGGGAAGCAGTTGGTACAGCCTGGCTACACGTAGGAAGGTGAAGCAGCTTGTTTATGAGAATCTCAAGTCTATGTATGATTGGAAGGACAAGTTCTTTTACATCAATCGCGGAGTCATCCCTGCTCCCTTGCAGTGGATGGTTGTGGGTTTAAAAGAGAAGATTGCTGAGTTTCCTCCTTTGGAGGATTACAAAGAACAGGAATGGTATAAATCTCTGTGTGCACATGCTACTCTGTTTGTTATGGACGAGTGTCCAGAAGGTGTGTTAGTGATGCTGGGTCTGAGTCAGCTTAACAGTCCGATAGGATATGATCCCTGTGTTCCGGAAGAAGGTATGTCTTCATTTGTACTTTCATTCGTACAACTTGTTTATACCGTATTCTTATAATGCGTTTTGGTTAAATGTCTGGCAGGAGTGTCGTTGTTTGATTTATTTGCGCAGAGGGGTGGTGCGTGTTGTGTATAACCAGGTTCCTGAGGGTGCGCAGTCGTTGGTTGAGAGGTTGAGCTCAAATTTCCTGGTTCCGGACCTTGTTAATCCACCCAAGCATTATGCTAGGACAAGTTAGTTTATTCCTTTATTTCTTGATATTTTTTGGGCTAGTACATAGGGATGGCAATTAAACCCGAAACCCAACACATTTGGGACGGGTTTGGGGTCGGGTAATCGGGTATGGGTATGGGTATGGGATTAGTTTTTATTTTTATCGCGTGTATGGGATTTGATGATATACCCATTTACCCGACCCGATTACCCAATAAAGTATACCCGTTTATCCGATTAGATACCCGATGTAATTTCTTATATATCTTATAAAATATGTATTCATAATATATCTAATTGTCCATCTAGATTGTCACGTTCTTAAAAAAAACACAAATTATTTGTATATAATATATGTTATCTATGTCTTTTAGTGTTTTTATATGATTTAACTATTTTATATTTATACATTATAATCATTTACATACATATTTGATAATGCTAAATGTATTGGTTAGTAGTCACGCAATAGATACCCGACTTGTTTTTAGTCAGATATACCCAATGGATAAGTTTTTAAAATTAACGGGTTTACCCGTAACCCGTGGGTATACCCAATACCCGATACAAACCCGACGGGTTTTGGGACGGGTTTGGGACAAGCATACCTAATCGGGTATGGGGTTGGGATTACCTAAACTCGTCCCATTGCCATCCCTACTAGTACCTCATGCGCACGAAGGATGCGCAGTTGTGTACGTTATCCGCGTGCTAATTTTGCGCGTCCTTTGTGACAAGCGCGGGGATTCAATCCCGTAGAAAGGTTACCAACGATGTCGAGGAAGAATTTCCAGGATGCCAGAAACAAGATTTCGCCGGTTAGTGTTGAGTTTTTTTACCCGTTTTCTTGTTGTTGATTGGTCATGTACAGATGTGGTTTCCGTAGCAGGCACTAGCACTTCAAAGAAGAAACGTGCCAAAGAGAATAAGAAAGCTAAAGCATCCACTACCCCCATCATAGAAGAAGAAAAGGATGATGAGGCTATTGAATCAGATACTGAGCTTGAACATAAACGTCGTCGGCAACTTTCGCCAATGCGTCAAACTGAAGGTGTTCCTGCGGAGTTGTTCCAGCAGAAGATAGATGCTTTTAAGCAGAGTCAAGTGCAAGTTCCGCGGCCGACTAGTGAGGTAGCCCTGGTACCGCGGCCTGAGCCTATTGCGGTTGTGCCTATTGACACGTTCAAGCCTATTACCGGGTAGAAGGGTTGTCAGCTTGCATTGACTGTGAAGCCCCCACCTGTTCGCCGGAATCTTCCGATGAAGACTTTGAGGCATTTAACAGGTAAGGAGAGTTCCATTTGAGTGTGTTGACTCCCAACGTGTGACTAATGTACCGTTGTTCTTGCGCAGATTCTCTTCCTTTTGCGGAATCGCCTTTAGAGCGGAGCTCTTCTGAAGTTGACAAGACGTCATGTCTTGATCCCCCTATTATTGAACAAGTTGGCAATGTTGAGGAGACAATTGAGAAGGTAACAAGTTCGGAATCGTCTGATACTAAACAGACTGAGCTTGTGATTACAGATATTGTAAATACTGAAGAAAATCCGGAGCCCCAAGAGTCAATGACTGTTCAAGTGCAGACGCAACAAGTTGAACCGACCCCCGGATGAGGTGGTAATTGCGTTGGAGAAGGCAGCTGGGAAGAAGAAGGTGGATGACGGATCTTCTTCAAATGTAAGTACTGAGGTACCCGCGCTTGGGGAGAAGCGAGTTCATGATCAAGGTTCCTTGCAGGGAGTAAGTGCTAATGCTAGCATGCTGAAGGATAATGTGATTGATACTTCCAAGAGTAATCCCACTGATCTTGTGCGGACTGTGAAAGGTTCAACAGTGTTATACAAAAGGGCTAATTTTGAAGGTAGCTGGAGGTCTCGCGGGTCAGGGCAATTTGGCCGCGGACGAGGTAGGTTTTCATCGCGTGACTCTGACCAGCCTAGACCATATCAGCCGCGCTGGGATATCATGGATACCACCCGTTTCACAAATCCGCTGGAAGCTGAAGAATTTGTGACGTTGTCCGTTCCTCCGGCCGAGCGAGACTATCAAGATAGTGTAGACCGCAGGTCTTTGTTTACTGATGTGGCCATGAACCTCGCTTTGGGAGTTAGTGGGCTCGGCTCTCTGATCCACCGTGAAAATGAATTTATTCGTGACTGGCAGAACTTGAAAGATTCATAGGCCGGGCTATTGCAGCGTGAAGAAGAGTTTCAACTTGCTCAAGCGTATATCAAAGCAGAGATTGATTTCCATAAGAAAGAAGCTCGTGAGGCAGTTGAAGAGATGAAGAAGTTGAACTCCGAGAAAGCAGAATCTTCCAAACATTGGAAGGAGTCATGCAAGCGGACTAACCAAGAGATTGAGCGTTTACGCTCAGCTGTTGAGAAGTTGAAGGCTGATAATGCACAGCTTGTCAAAGATGCCGAGGAGAAGCAAAAGGCATATGATTCAAAGCAGGTGGAACTAGCTGACACAATTGACAAGTATAATCGTCAGCATGAAGATCTTTTGAAGGCTACCTCCGCATTGTTTGAAGCGGAGTTGAAGATTAAACAACTTGGTCAGGATAAGTGCAAGTTGGAGGAAGAGAAGGCTTTGGCTGAATCATCATGTTCCCAAGTTCAAGCAGATTTGGACCGGGTGCGGGCCGCGTACCAAGATGCGTCCAATGTTGCTGTTGCCGCTCGGGATAGAGTCAACTGGTTGATGCGAGATGGTGTTGCAGGGGTGAGTTGTTCATATTTTTATAGTAATTTTGCTTCCTGCTTATTGGCGTCTGCGTAAAACTTTGACTTCTTTTCAGATATTCAAGTGTGTATGGGACGAACCCAAGCTGGCGGAAGTCATTGCCAGAATTGCCAGTTCTGCCTTGCAGCAGGGCCTCAACCTTGGCTTTAACAAAGGGTTTTACCATCATGCTTATGGGAAGAAGATTCAAGAAGGGTCGTACTACAACAAACCATACGAAGCAGAGATGTTACAAGCTCAAGGAGATTACGAAGCCCTGAAATTTAATGTGTTTGATTTAGTCGAGGCGTGCCTGAAGACTGATGATCCTGTCGGAGAGCTTCGTGGTTATTTTGAAGAATCCGACCGACTTGGCGCAGAGCTTGCGGAAAAAGCGCGCCAAAAAGAAGCGAAGAAAGCTGCCCTGACAAGCGGAGCTAGTACTCCGTCCGCAGCTGGTGGGACGCAGGAAGGGGTTTCGCGTACTGATGACGTGGCCCAGTATTTAAATATCGATTAACTTTGTGTCTTGGATTCTGAACATCTTTATTTATCTTTGATTTGTAATGTTACTGGACATCTTTTATCGTTTAACTTCTTTTATAATGTTACAATGTGATGCTTATCTTTCCTCCTGTCCGCGAACCAATCATGAGCTGATGTCATCTTGGTCTGACACGGATTTATGTCAGTCTGTCCCTAACACTATTAACTACAGATGTGACAGTTTCGACGGCTGGTGTCAGGCGACTGTCACACTTCCCTAGGGTAATCAAGTATTTACCATTTATGGTAATTAAATACTTGTCCTTTCCTTTCTATATATAGCAAGTGCATGCATAATATTCTTTCATAATAACTTTGTTTGAAGAAACTTTTCATTTCCTTTGAGAATAATGTCAACCAACATCCCATTAGGAAGTCTTCATCAAAGTGAAAAGATAGATGTGAAGGGGATGATGAAGCTGTCTCATCATCCAGTTAATAATGATGATTGACCATGCATGATGTCCGCTCTTGACCGTGACGTGGAGGTTGACCAGGCGTGAATTACTCCTTTGGTCTCTTGCGCGTAGGTTCCTTCCGTATGATTATATTTTGGGTTTGGGTACGTGTACTAATCGGTTTAGTACCCAATCCCATCAACATTCTAGTGAAACCTTTTAGGAGTTTTATAACTTGCGTTTCTAAAACGCAAGTATACCCTCAATAAAACGCAAGTTATCAACCCACCAATTTTTTGAAAGTATACAATATGATATGGAAATGAAAGAAGATGAAAAGCTTGTTTTTATGGTATAGTTTTTTTTTAAATAATGTCGTATGAAAAAGTTATGACAATTGCAAAGAAATTACCATCGTGCCTTGATTATCTAATTTAATCTATGCTTAGAGCATTCACATCCAATCCACCATTTTTTACCTTATAAGGGCATTCACATCCCCTCCACCAAATCCTATCCAACAAATTATACTAAAAATCATTACTTCACCCTAAATCTTCTATCTCCTAATTAAAATAATAATACTTTTTCATACTTTTATCATTACATTTTCTCTCTCCTCACTTACAACCACTTACAAAAATATTAATATATATATATATATATATATATATATGTGTGTGTGTGTGTGTGTGTGTGAACAGTAGTTTTTCATATTTAGGGTGGAACAATGCTTCCATCAAATATTTTCTCTATCCTCCACTCACAACCACTTACACCCACCCCATATAATTTGGTGGACACACTCACATACATTTGGTGGATGGGATGACAGTGCTCTAATTTAACTAAAAATCATATTTTTTAAAATTTATTTCTCATTTTAAAAAACCTTCCACATTCCATCCACCATATTTATCTTTATCTTACTCACAAACACTTATTTTATTATATTTCTCGTTATAATACACTCACAATAATTTGGTGTAGGGTGAATAGTAGCTTTTCATATATGAAAAGCTAGGATAACATTTTTTCATAATATAAAGATGGGGTATAAAATGGTGGATTAGTTGTGGTGTGTTTTTAGTAGGTTTTTTTTTTTTTTTTTTTTTAATTTAAAGATGGTGGAAGGTTTGGTGGATAGGTTGTGAATGTTCTAATATAACAAAAAATCATACTTTTCAAAATTTATCTCTTATTTTAAAAAACCTTCCACATCCCCTAGACCATATTTACTTTTATCTTACTCACAAACACTTAGTTTATTATATTCCTCATTAAAATACACTCACAAAAAATTAATGGGGTGAATAGTAGTTTTTTATATATAAAAAGTTAGAAGATATATTTTTCAAAATATAAAGATGAGGTATAAAATGGTGGATAGTTTTTTTAAATTTTAGACATGGAGGGAATGTGAATACTCTAATATCTTTCTTATACTTTTTACGTCAACCTTCTTTTTACGTTAGCCTCCCCCTTTGGTTATTATGAGTTTCAACATCTTCATTTAATACCTATCAACCAATCTATACTGTTATTTATTATTTTCAAAGGTGCATTTAGTGTATATATTTTTGTTAGACAAGAATTCCAAATAGACATGAAGTCACGAACCATCGATTGAAATGGAAGGTGTGGGTGCCCATTTTTTTCTCGTCCTAGGGTCTTGATATTTGAAGGATTCTTGAAAACGGCCTTGACACGAGCCTCTAGATTCTTCGGTCAACGTTGGGTTTGGGCATTCGTGTCCTCATGAGTCAAGAGATTTTGTGGATGAGATGAATTTTTGCTAAAGATGGAATCTTATAGTGGGATGGATGATGCATATGTGTTGAGCTTTCTTTTATATTTGTTGATGATATATAATGTAAGGTGATACAAGGGAGGTTTAGAGTACAACGTTTTTTTTATAATCAACATTTGATGCAATAAAGTGGACTAGGCTTGTTAAAATGATACAAAACCATGATGTCGATTGTTAGTCTTTGAGATGGCTATACAGTTAGACCATCAACAATGCATGCATTTATGGGCCATGCATTTGTGACATCATCATCATCGTTAATCCCACCAATAGCAAAAGCTAAAGTAGGGTCTGAGAAGAGTAAGATGTAGACAGCCTTACCTCTACCACGTGGGAATAGAGAGGCTGCTTCCAATGAGACCCCCGGCTCGATAGTGGTTTTGTATCAAGCCTTGGACAGAAGGCACATAACACTTAGCAACCGGGACAAACCCGATTGTTACATGTGCCCCCTTGTTTTTTGGCAATCAACGTCATCACCTGATGCATTTGTGACATGGATTATTTATTTACCAAGGGCTCGGTTGGAACAAATTCCATTTAGAAAGCACTTTCTCTAAGAACGTTGTATTTTGGGACTAGTGAGACCCAAGTAATTAATATATTTCCCCCATTTTCTTTTGTTTTATATGTACACTATATGCATTATTTACTAGTAAACTAGTTTTAAAATATAAAAAGGGGCGGTGATGTGGAAAACTAAGGGGGTGTTTGTTTTTTTTCTCAGAAGTACTTATGGCCTCTTTTGTTTACTCCACGCAGATGCTGGCAAACATTTGAGTCTTACAGATTATTTGTTTTTGGAAGACCTTTCACTAAAAAAAAGTTTTCCTGGCCTATTCTTGGTAATGTCTTCCTACCTCCTCTCCTATTCTCCTTTCTTCTTAACCAGTCTCTCATTCCTCCCCTCCCCCTCCGACCCCGCTTCCTTCCCACCGTTCCCTCTACCTCCCTCCTCCTCCGCGTTGTCAACCCCCCCTCTCCTCCTCCTTCTGTCGACCGCCGACCCTCCTCGCCATCAAACCCCCTTTTGATTTGTAATCAACTAATCATCATTAGCAACTGAATAATGGTGAAGAATTTGCTGTTCCTGTTGTTTATGTTCATCTTCATCACCTCTGTTTCGTCTTTGTCGTCACACTCAAAGGATCAATCCAAGTTTATACTAGGTTTGTTTCTTTTTAATGTTTTTAGTTAATGGGTGTTTTGTCTATTGATTTATATGTTGTGGGAATTTCTTGATATATATATTTTTTTTTTAAATCTAATTTCCCTTCACAAAGAAAATTACATTAAGATAGCGGGCAGGCGGGCAACAAGCTGCGCCGCCACCCCTTTCTGGATAGCAAATCCTAATCTACTAAAAACATAACCATGTCCACCCGGAGCCGAGACACTACTGTGAATAACCCGCTGGACCCTGGTCAAGAAACGGATAGCCTCCGGTGCCAATGAGCCAAAGGTATCAAAAGCCAAAGGTACAAAAACGTGTTGGTTCTCCTCGCAGGCTTTAGCATGTTTTTCTACCTTCTTTGTCTCTGCTTTCCGGACCGCTTGCCCTGCAACAAAGCCACTATCCCTCAACCCAACTAGGGGAGATACACCCGTCAGGTCAACACAAGCATGCTTCCCCCCGCCCACCCAAAGACAAGGAGATCTGCTGGTCGTAGGGTGGATCTCCCTTCCGCTGGATCCGAGAGGAAGTTTACAGGGGCCTCCTTCTTGGCTGAGATCCCAGCCCGTCTTAAAATGTCCCACAGAATGTCTCGAACCCAATCATGCCGATATTTAAAACCGGGCAACTCCTTACAATGAACCGCGTGTTCCCCGTATTCATCCAGACAGGCCTTACGGCACATCGGACAGATGTCATCCTCCTGGTACATTGGGATCATCAGACGATATTTAAGAATGGCCCTGTATTCAATAGCGGACATGCTTTGGCCTAAACCTTCGATCGGGATAACAGTTAGGAAATCTTGGGCGTGAGGGGTTTGCAGGCATTCAATAACTGCCCTCTGACGGGGGGACAAACCAAAAACTTCACCCAGGTTCTGAGCGATTTTGCCATAAAGGGCATTCGCCAAAGTTTTCTGAGGCTTTGGGGGGGGGGGTGTCCTTGTTAGAAAAACCGCCGATATCAAAACCTGGGAGATAGTCATTTAGCTTTTCGAGGGCCTGCACGTAGTCCAAGTCTGCGCCGAAAACCCCGCTATTTCGTAGGATGTGGTCTTGAAGGTTCCAGGACTGAGCTCGTGACGCCACAAACGCATACATGCCGACATCCTTCGCAGAGAGGAGCCCTAATCCTCCCACACGCATAGGCAAAGACGCCATCCGCCATTGTAAGTCACCAAAGAAAGGCCCCCCACATACCACTATGTCTTCAATGGCTTCCCGTAAACCCTTGTCAAAACATGATACTGCTTCATCCATCATGGAGGGTTGGCAGGTCCGTAACCCAAAAAGCAACTTAGCAACCCCCATACATGACCTGAGCAGGAGGAGTTCACTCTGGGGATCCCTAAGGCAGGGCAAGAGTTGCATGAGTTCAACAGCGCGCGATGCCCTCCACCTTGCCAATCCGCGGATAAAATAAGGGTCACGGCTAACAGCCCCTCCGAGGAGCTTCACCCCTTTTTCTGGCCTACCAATCCCGCTGGGAAAAAGCCCCTCCTGAAGTTTCACCCCATTACAAGACGGCCAAAAAACCTCTGTTTTCTTAATATTAAGCTGAAGCCCCAAGGATGGCCCCTCTAGCCGGATAATGTCTAAGGCTTTAGCAACTTCGGTGGCCTTACCAATAATCGTCCCGTCGTCCAGGTACCACGCATGAAATGGGAGTTTACAAATTTCTTGTACCCGGAGAACCATAGGGTGTAAAGCAAGGGCGAAAAGGAGGGGACCTAAAGGGTCCCCCTGCTGAACCCCCGTGGTGGCCCCTATACAGTCATTACCAACATACAACCTAGCTGGCTGGGCATATAGGAACTGGACCCATGAATAGATAGACGGGCAACGTTGATGGACCTCTCGAAGAAGGGCAGTGTGGTCGATCATATTAAAGGCGTTCGAAAAATCTACCGTGAGCATAGCCAAGGACCCGTCCGCATGGAAGGAGCTTAAGAACCTGTTCGCGCTGTGAAGCACCGCCTCCGCCCCATTGGGTGTTCCCACCCCAAATTGAAAGTTCCCAAGGTACTTAGCCATTTCCTTCCCAACCTTCCTCATAGCCACTTTAGAAACTAATCTGCGCCAAATGGCCCCTACGGCAATGGGCCGAATCCCGTTATCAGGTTTCAATAAAGGGGTGAGGGGGGCCGAAGAAATAAATTCAGCTAGAACCCTTGGGCACAAACCCCCTAGCCAAAGGTTGACGACTTCAGTAATAGCTGAGAGCAACCCCGTGGAAGTCACTGACCCTTCTCCAGTAAGAGCGTCTAGCAAATGTTGGGCCCTCAAACCGTCCCTCCCACAAGAAGTCCCTTTAGGGAAAGACCGGAGACATCCAAGCACACAATCCATATCCACAATAAGGGCGGGCATGACGTCAGAGTTGGCGGGCAGGGACGGAGGAGGCATCACTGGATGTTTGTCAATAAGGGCGTTCATGGTAGATTCCCCAAAAGGAGCAACCCCACTGGAACACAACACCTTGACAGTAGCTGTGAAGTGACCATCCCTAACTTTTCTTAGGCATTGTTTGACATTAGGGCTCTCTTCAGAAGGCTCCTGCCTAGTGGACGGTTTGACCACCCGCAGAGTACACCTCGGCAATAAAAGCAATTTGACCCAACTTTCTACAGACCCTGGAGAGGCCACCACCTTTCGTAAGGCACCTGTCAAAACTTGGGCGAACGCCAATCGACAGCTTGGCGGAATGCTTTTGACAGTTTGAATGGGCAGAGAGAAAACTTTTTCAAGGAGGGATAAATCCCCGACAACCCCTCCTAAAGGACCTGGTTCCATATCAGCAGCCGCACGCCGAGGTTTTTGAATCCCCACAATGAAATCTTCCACATCCCCTGTATTCACAGAAAAGGAGAAGACATCATCAACGTCGTGGTTACACCTTTTGCTAAGAGCATGCATCACCATGCACCTCCCACATAGCCATTTGGCCCCATCTTGAAGGGCGCCCCCAACATCCATAAACAAGTCCGGATCTTGAGACATGGCATCTCGCAATGACGCCTTCCGATTTTCTGTCTTGAAATGCAGACTCTGCATGTGCTCGAGAAGGCGGAAAAACCCCGAAAACCCCGGTTTACCATCTTTACACTCATGGAAATGTTTGAAGGGGCATGATCTAAGCCCACTGCTTGAGCCAGGGCCCGAACCTCCTGGCTTACCAATCCGATCCCTTTTTTTAGGAGCCATAAACACATCCAAAGCAACCCAGATAAAAAGCAGGAAAAACCTAAAGGACCCCAACTCGAGGCGAGGTGGGGCAATAAACCGATGAAAACAAGGACTTAAAAACTTCAGGTAGACAACGGGAGAGTAGAGGGGGAGCAACCAACAATTGCTCACCTCCTACCCGTCAACCGCAACACCCTATTTTATACCATCATACTATATTATTATTATTATAATTATAATAATTATTATTATTATTATTATTATTATTATTATTATTATTATTATTATTATATAGTTATAGTTATTAATATAAAGGGGTCCCCACTTTCACACCCAACATTTTAAAAGATATATTATATAATTTGCCCAATCATCATCTCAAGACAGACGATTATTATATAATTTGCCTTATAGACGATTAGCTTCAAAACAGACGATTAGCTAAATGCCCAATCATCATCTCAAAACAGGCGATTAACTTCAAACAAGAAGGGGCGATTAGGATAGAAACATAGATAGGGGCGATTAGGATAAGAAAAAAAAAAGGAGGGCGATTAGGTTGGGTAGCAGGGGGCGATTGGGATTTAGTTTGAAAAGTGACCGTTGTGGCGAGCGGTGTACGGGCGATTGGGAGTTGGAGCAGTTGACGTGGTGTACGACGAGGCTAGAGGTGGCGGTTTCCGGGATGGAGGTTTTCACAGGTAACGAAGATTTAGGAAGGACTCGACACGGGTCTGATTTGGGGTCGTTGGGTGCCGGTGTTGTGAACAGAAGTGGGGTAAGGTGGGTGACGAGTTGAAGCAGAGGTGTGAGTTTTGGGTTTTGGTGACGGTGGGTCTGGGGCGGGCTGGAGGTGGTGATTAGGTGACGGAGTAGGACGACGGAGTTCCTTGGAGGAGGACGACGGGTTACAGGTGAGAGAGAAGAGCAGAGGGAGAGGAGGGTGGTACCGGGATGGAGGTGAGAATGTAGGTAGGGAGTGAGGGACTTACCGGAGGAGTGGCCGGAAAAGTGACGGTTGAGGTGAGAATGTATTTCCTTTATTTCTAAAAAACTGAGTTTAAAAAATTTTCTAATGACAAAACTATGTTTCTGAATCAAGAACAATGTACACCATTTCTTGATGATAAAAAATAATGAGTTTTGCTGATAAAGTTTTATGTTTAAGATTTTGGTTATAATTTTCTTGGAAATGGGAATGTTGTGTAAATTGGGTTATGGTTATTATGGGTTGTGGTTGGTTATGGTGGGTTGTGGTTATGGTTATGGTTATGGTTATGGTTATGGTTAGTTGTGGTTATGGTGGGTTATGGTTTTGGGTATGTTGCAGACGTTAACAAACAAACAGTTTTCTTCTTGCAGACTATACATCTTTGGTCCAACTCTTCTTCTGCAGATGTGGTCCGCAAACTGCAGACCTTTTATCTCTTAAAAAACAAACAACACCTAAGTATTGGTAAATATGTTTGTAGAGTCGGAGAGAAAATTAGCGTTTTGAATTTTTTTTATAGAAATCTGATAAAGCAGCTGGGTAGACACGTTTGTGAGTGCATTTAACTCTTTGCTTTGGTGATGTTCTTATATCACATCCATAAAAATTATTTGTTTGTCGACGTTTTGGCATAACTGTAAAAAAAATTATTTGTTTAATTGTATGTACAGGCCCAATTCAGGCCCGTTACTTGCTGGGCTGTTAATGTTTTTTTTGCAGGGTATTTTTCATTGAACCAATTGGGCTGTCATTCACTCAAGTGGGATCGCTTTTTAATTAGAAGTCCAGTTAAGAAAGAATGTGAAACCGAATATGGCATCATGTTCATGTACATTTTGAATTTTAACTAAATGATGAACGCACACGAACAATTAAACAAACAGAATTTTGTATTTGTATTTGTTTATTAAGAAAATATACGAGCTTTTGTTCATTTATGTCCGTGAACCAAAATTTTAAGTGAACACTTTATGAACATAAAGAAATACGAACATCATGTTCGTTTGTTGCTCGTATAGTCATATTTTCGAACTTTGATAGTGGGGCCAATGATTTTACTGGACCCAGAAGGGTCAAGGCTTTAGGCATCGTGGGCCAAGTAAAATGGGAATGATGGTGGCAAGGAATAATCTTTTCGTAGTTGCACCAATTGGGCTCCATCTATACCATTTTCATATGTTTTTTTAATTGTTCTAAACTTTTATTTATTCCTACCTTGTAATCTATATCTATATCTATATCTATACTATCTATACTATATTATAAAGCATTTGACAAGGACTTCTTAAAATTTAAGAGGTACAGGTTAATTTGCTTATGATACAACATACAATGCACATAATAACTACATTTTAAGGGCAAATTAGTCTTTAAAGCATCATATTTAATAATCTAAATGAAATCAAGAGTCATGTTTATGATAGGTCATGACATTTATTTCTGCAAAACATATTAAATACAAAACATGTAAAAAAGAATTTTCATAATGCTACATGTTTTATTATAATCTTTTATATACAATTAGTTACTTTATAAAAGTTAGTTAATCTATTATTATTCATAACAATGTTACTAAACTTTTAGGTATTTGAGTCGTTTAGGAAATATCTACTACATGAATAACTTGACATATTGAGAGCAAAATCGTGCTTACCATACTAAACAACGTAAAGTTTATCTTGTGTTAGAAGAAAGTGAAAGGAGAAGTTCCATTATTGGTGCTATTTTTATATACGTTTCATCGGTTTCAATGTAAGCTTCGTCTAAAACAAAATTGTGTATGATAATGTACAAGTCATCTAAGCAGAGAAGGACAAGTCTTTAAAGTGTTTTTTTTTTAGTTTTTTATTTCTCTTTTTACGTGAATTTGTTACGGTTTCGACTTAGTAGCTTTTTCTATGATAATTTTTAACTTTTTTTTTCTTTCAATATGGCAAGTTAACTCGCCGCCATGCATGTGCGTCATTTAACGTTTTTTTCATCTATTTTTTGTTCAGTTTAACTGTCCCACTGCAACGCGCGGGTTTCTCACTAGTATATAAATACACGTAATAATAGAGTTTGGATCAAATACACACAGAAAGACAAATAGAAAGTCGTAGGAATGGTGGTATCAAACAGACTTCGATTGAGTTCATTCAAGCGGCATTGAAACTGTCTTATCGATAGGGCTGTTCACGAGCCAAGCCGATCCGAGCGGAGCTTTGCTCGTGCTTGGCTCGTTTACAAACCGAACCGAGCGGAGCGACTCATTTACAATCGAGCCAAAAATTGAACGAGCATTCTTCGAGCGTAATTTTTCCGAGCGAGCGTCGAGCAGAATCGAGCGGAAAGTAATTTGGAGGATCATAAAATTGTGATGTTTCCTTCGATGTTTTCATTGTCGGGAGACAAGTATATATGGTCGAACTGTCCGATGATAACACTAATATTGAGATCCGAGTGTCCGAGGATGAGGCTTAGATTGAGGTTGGTGAGGCGATGAGCATATGACATAAAACAGTTGTTGCATTCTGACGTATGGTGATATCAATCGACAATTAGCAATGTACGACTAATAACATAAAGAAGTCAAGACTGTCACTTCATGACTTATGGTTTTAGTATTAAATATAGTGTTAATTTTTTTTTATTAAGTGTGCTAGTTTTAGTTTGTTTACATATACTGAGTCAAATCCAATACTATATTTAAAGCTATAAATTTATCTGTAAATTGTGTGTATATTTGTAATTAAATATATAATAAATAAATAAAAATTTATCCGAGCCGAATCGAGCCGAGCATACCTTTGCTCGTGTTTGGCTCATTTACAAACCGAACCGAGCCGATCGGCTCACTTACAACCGAGCGGAAGACCGAGCGAGCGTTTTTTCGAACATTTTCTGAACGAGCAACGAGCGATCCACGAGCGGCGAACGATTTGAACAGCCCTACTTATCGAACCCTAAGATATTAGTTTTTAGGTTTTCGTTTTTTTTGGATTTTTAGCTTGTAGTTTTTAAAATTATGTTATATCATTGTGTCTTTTATGTAGCGTTGTCTTTTTCTTATTTTCATCATTGTGACATTTTACGAATCATTGTGTCTTTTTTCTTCAGCATTGTGTTATATTTTTCGGAACTATGTTATATTTTGTGGCTCATTGTATCATATTTCGTGATCTATTGTGTTTTTTGTATTTTTCTCACTATTCTCATTTTTATTACATTGTGTAGATAACTTGACCCATAATTACTCTTGTTGAATAAAAGAACTTTACACGCTTTTGTTAAACTTTTAATCAAAATATAAAATTGTTTTCTTTCAAATAGTTTAAAAGCAGCTCGTAGACGAAAATTAGCACATAGGGTAGTATTTTCTGGTTTGAGTTATTCTGCAAAAGCTATAAAAAATGAGAATAGTTAAAAACCATTAGAAAATAACATGTGTTCAAAGGATTAAATAAGTACAAAGGGTAATTTTGTCAAAAGAATATGCACATGCAAGTCACATATCATTTCCACTTTCAGTTTTAAACGTCCGTAAGTTTTTCATACGTCATTTTTTCTAAAAAAATTATACCATAAAATTAGGCGTCTTTTTATCTTTAATATGAGTATCATATGTTATACTTTTGGAAACAAAGTCAAAAACTTAGTTGCGTAAGACACAATGGAGATAACGTAAAACACAATAAGTACCAATTAAATATGCAATTAACAATAGGGTATAAAATACAATGAACAGTCTACAGCTGCAAAACCTCATGCAAATCGTCGCTCACAACCTACAAATGAACCCCAAATAAACATTGTAACTTGTTTCCTTGTCGTCTTTGTAACCTTCTATTTGGGGTAGAGATGGTGGGTAGCGATGATGATTGAGACGGAGTGAACAAATAGGGTGGAGAGGACCGTAGGAGACGGTTGTAGGCTGGGTTGCCGCACTGAAAGAGACAATGAATGCTAAAACTGTGATTCCTTGGAAATTAGAACATTGGAGTTGAGTCTTCTTTTCTATCATTGTTGTCATGCCAGCATAAAAAACCGTTTGCATGCCCCCATCAACAACGAATCAGAGCTGAATGGTTCAGAGCCTCATTAAGAGGCTACCAAACAGGCCCTTAATAAAAGCCTTGTTTAGTTGAAGGAGCTTGAAACTTTTTGGTTGAGAGAAAAAACTCCATAATGAAAAGCTACTAGTACTAGTATTTAAAAAAGTTTCTACTATTTAAAAGCTTTTAATGAGTAAATGATATAAATACTCATTCTATCATAAAAAAAAATTAAAAAAGATACATACAAGCTTTTAGTTAATGTCTAGTTTGGTCATTTTATACATTTTATTAAAAGCTACCAGCTTCCACCAAAATATATTTGAAAGTTGATTTAAAAAAAAAAAGATTTTTCGAACGGTCATATTGCGTTCTCGTGAGGTGGTTGTCGTGTTTACGAGCCACGTGGCTCGTTGGCTGGCTTTCGGCTATTTGTTCGCGGGCCACAACAGATAACGTGACGGGAAGAAAGTCCACAATAACCCTAGTAGGCTAGGTTTCAATCTAGATTATGGTTTGGACAAAAATAGCTTTGCTTTGCTTATGTTTGGATTGACATTAGATTGACATTTGACATTCAAAAATACGGATTTGGGCCGTAAAGAGTAGACACACATGAACATTAAACCATCTTATTTTCGTTGTCAAAAGATAAAAGAGGACAGGATGGGCTACTGGCACGTGTCAATAGGTTTAGGGTTTGTTTGATGGGAAGTGATAATAGCCGTTTGGTGTTATGATGATGATGCTTGCTGCTTATGACAGGGAAATGTCAAGCTCATTGGTCAATATCACATTTTTCTCTTGAATTGTCCCATCAGTTTTGCAATATTTGGAATCCCATAAGGCTCCATCAAAGTCCTTTGTAGGACATGCAGCACTACTTTGTGTGTAGGGTGAAAATTCATCCATATTATATATACCATACTTCAAATTTGTTCCTGCAGCATTGAATGTTCTTTTACCATGACAACATAACCAGTAACTAGGTTGTTCAAATCGTTCGTCGTTTGTGGATCGTTCGTCGCTTGTTCGAAAAATACTCGCTTGATGTTTCGCTCGGTTGTATATGAACAGATCGGCTCGGTTCAGTTTGTAAATGAGCCAAGCACGAGCAAAGGTACGCTCGGCTTGGTTCGGCTTGAATAAAATTTTTATTTATTTAATAATAAATATACACACAATTTACAGATAAATTTATGGCTTTATATATAAGATTCTATTGGATTTGACTGGGGATATACAAACAAAATATAACCAGTTCACTTAACTCAATAAAAAAAAATTAATACTAGATTTAATAGTAAAACAATAAGCCATGAGGTGACAGTTTTGACTTCTTTATGTTATTAGTCGTCCATCGCTAATTGTCGCTTGATATCACACCTACGTCACAATGCAACAACTGTTCTCTGACGTATGCTCATCACCCCACTAGCCTCAATCTAAGCCTCATCATTGAACATTTCGACCTTAGTTGTCACCCAACAATGAAAACATCGAAGGAAACATCCCAATTTTATGATCGTCCATATTATTCTCCGCTTGATTCTCGCTCGGCGCTCACGCAGAAAATTTGTGCTCGAAGAATGCTCGTTCGGTTTTCGGCTCGATTGTAAACGAGCTGCTCCGCTTGGTTTGGATTGTAAACGAGCCAAGCACAAGCAAATCTACGCTCGAATCGGCTCGGCTCGTGAACAACCCTACTAACCTACTTTGATCTATAGTTTTGGTCAATATTACACAATAGAGGCGCATATTGGTTACTAATAAGTGATATTTTTTTTTTTATTTCTATTAATTAGGATGTAATAGTGAAGAAATAAAATTCACGAAATAATAATAAATTCCATAGTTCAATTTATTTATGTCAAACTAAAAAGAAATTATCACTAAATGATAACTAATATTCACACATATCTTATTTACATCATTTAATTTTAAACTATGCCTATATGGGCCGTATCCTTTTTGGTGAAATAGAATTTCATTTGTCTGTTAAAAAAAAAAAAACTTAATTTTAAACTGCACATGAAAAAAAAAAAACCCTTAATCACCAAATTGAGTGATATTAGAAAACTTGATTAGCTTTGTGTAAAGCTTGTATATTATACAGATTATTTTTTTATCACTAATCTTCCTTTTAATTAAAAACTAACAAAAATTACAAGTGAGTGGTAGGTAAACGGACAACAACCTGTCCCGCTACCCATTTTTAAATAGTAAAGCCTACTCTATTAAAAATAAAGCTTGTATTTTTGGCCGCATGAGAGTTAATCTGTACCACCCTTTGCACTCAATCTAAAAACCGAATTGCTTCCGGAAAAGCAACTTAATGTTTGTCAACTTTGTTGGATTCGGCTTTTAATACTGCTTGCCCTGCCACAAACTCCGAAGTCCCACCAAATGAGACACCCCTGTGAGATCAATGCACGCGTATTTGTCCTGCGCCCACCTGAACACGAGGACATCCGCTGGCCATAAGGTGGACCGCCCTTTAAGTTGATCCGTCAAAAAGTTAACCGGGGCTTCTTTCCTAGCTGAAATCCTTGCTCTTCGTAAGACGTTCGATAAGACATCCCTGACCAGGTCATGTCTGTATTTAAATCCCGGCAGCTCCTTAAAGTGAAGGGCATGCTTCCCAAATTTATCTAAATATGCCTTTTTGACAAATTGGATATGGCTCATCAACTGGGAACACGGGAATCATAAGTCTATACTTAAGGATAGCTTGATATTCAATAGCCGACATGTGTTGCCAAGCCCATTAATGGGAAGGACAGTCAAGAAATCTTGACCATGCGCTCCTTTAAGGCATTCAAACACTGATTTCTGACGCGGGGACATGACAAACTTCTCTCCCATGGTGTGAAGGGTTTTACATGTAAAAGCACTCGCCAAAATCTTTTGAGGTTTTTTTAGGGGCGGTGTCCTTATCCATAAACCCGCCCAAATCAAAGTCAGGGAGAGAATTGCGAATGTTGTCCAATGCAAGCTCATAATCCAAGTCCATCCCCACCAATCCGCTATTCCTTAAGGTGTGGTCTTGAAGGTTCCAGGACTGCACCCGAGAGGCCACAAAAGCATAGGCAGACACGTCATCTGCCGAACAAAGACCAAGTCCTCCCAACCGAATCGGCAAAGACGCAAACCGCCATTGAAAATCCCCAAAGAATGCCCCTCTACAAACCATAATATCTTCAGCCGCTTCACGAAGGCCTTTGTCAAAAATGGATACGACCTCAATGGCCATGGCCGGTGAACATCGCCGAAGGCCGAATAGCAGTTTGGCAACGCCCATACATGAACGAAGTAACAAAAGTTCACTTTAGGGGTCCCTCAAATTCTGCAGAGATGGCATAAATTCCGTTGCCTTCCTAGCCCTTTTAACAACTAAAAAGCTAATATATCCCTTCATCCCGACTAACGGCCCCTCTTAGGAGCTTCACACCTCCATCCGGTCTCCCTATCTCGCTAGGAAATAAAGCAGGCTTCTATTTCGCTGCGTTGCATGATGGCAAAAGAAATCTCAGATTTCTTAATATTAAGCGTAAGGCCTAAATTCGGTCCCTCAGCTTCGATGATATCAAAAGCCTTAGCCACTTCCTTAGCCTCTCTAATAATCGTACCATCATCCAGGTACCAAGCATAAAATGGGAGGGAACAACATTCATCCAGCTGACGAACCAATAGGTGCAGGACAAAGGCGAAAAGAAGCGGTCCTAATAGGCAGCGAACACTCATCTCCCGTAAGAGAATCGTCCTCTCAACTAGGTTTAAGACATTCGAAAAGTCGATCGTGAGCATGGCCATGGATCCTTTATCGTGGAACACATTCAGAAACCTGTTCGCGCTGTGAAGAATGGCCTCAGCCCCATTGGGAACCCTAATCCCAAATTGATGATCACCCATGTATGTCGCAATCTCCTTCCTAACTTTACGCATAGCGGCTTTAGAGACTAACCTTCCCCAAGTGCCTCCAACCGTGATAGTCCAAATTCCATTATCGATCTTAAGCAACGGAGTCAGGGGGCAGACGCAATAAACTCGGCCAGGACCTTAGGGCAAAGGCCCCCTAACCAGATGTTAACCACGTCGGTGATAGCCAAGAGCAGATCAGAAGGTGGCGAGGACCACTGCCCACAAAGAGCATCGAAGATATGTTGAGCTCTAAGGCCATCCCTCCCACACAAAGTCCCTTAAGGAAATGATTTAATATTCCGTAACACACAATCCGCATCGACCTGAAGGGCACCCTCAGAGGGACATTAGGCAATGCTGGGGGATCGGTGACGGGGGTGTTTATCAATCAGGGCCATCAAGGTGGAATCCCCAAATGGAGCAACCCCGGAGGAACATAGAATCTTAACTGCGGCCATGAAATAGCCATGAACAACTTTCCGCAGACATTGCTTGAATAAATGAAATTTTAAATATTAGTTATGAAGATATAGAAATTATTAGTTAAAAAAAAGATATAGAAATTATAAAACAATACAATAAGATAAAATTTCATTGAAATTAAGATGTGGTGCAAAAAGAATCTCGATGACCAAACTGGTGTTCTAGGTCTGTGGGTGAGGAAGCGGTATGGTGATGTCCCACTCCATGCGATACCGCAAAATGCTGATGGCATAGGAAAACAACGAAAGAAAATGGCGAAGTGGGGCGAGACTTGAGTAACCGGGCTAAATTAAAGTATACAAATTTGGGTTCATGTAGTTAAACATAAAAGTAACTACTAACTACCTAATTCGTTTAGGTTGAAAATAAAAGAAAGCCAAACATGTAACCGAGTGATGTTTTAAACAATTTTAGTTATAATCAGTTACGACTGCAAACGAAACGAACTTTCAAGAAGCATTTCGTAAACAATTCTTAACGTGTTCTTTTATGTTCATTAAATTTTTTTATTTAAATACTTTAATACTCTCAATAATAAAATATTTAATATGTATTAGTGTAGTGTATGTTATATACTTTTGATACGTGTTTGTTTTCGTTCATGAACGTCTCCTTCTCTTGTTCATTATCAAAAATTATTGAATGAACATGTTCATTTCTTTAATGAATGAACACAAGTTAAAAATCTTTTTCGATAAGTGTTCATGGATAGTTAATGTATACATTTATTTCCTTATAATGAACGAACAGTACAAGACTTTGTTTGTGTTCGTTAAGTTCGTTTTGTACCCATTCAACACCACTAAGCTTAGAAGGCTACATGTTATGAACCAAATCTTGTTCTCGTTCATTTGGTTCATTTTGTTATTAAAAAAAAAAGGGTAAGAAGTAACTTAACGGGGCTGTTTGACAACTTCGGAATGAGCAAGTACTGAACCGGTAAAGATGTCTGAACCATTCAAACTCTCTATAATGCTCACCCATCCAGAATGATATATTTAACCAATTCAGACATTTGCTTGGGAAATAAATAGTCTAAATGGACTATACCTAACCCATTAAGACATAGGTTTCATTAAGAGCTCAAACAACTAGCCCTAGCACGTTAAAAGTAAAAACTTTTTAATTCAGCTTTTCATATTTTTTACTCAAAAAGAAAGATAAACTTCCGGTTCATGGACAGTTACCGGTTACCACGCATGTTCTCTCTCTCTCTCTATACAAATGTACAAATTGGTCTTCAGCGAACACCACAATATATCTGCCGACATCACAAATTCACAACTGACCTTGCCGGATATGAAATAAGGATCTACCGGACCTTTCTTCTTCTTCTTCTTCTCCCCTCTCTCTCTCTCTCAGCAAGTGTGCTTGTGCGATCTTAATTGTTTGGTTTTGTTTTGGAGGTGTGTGTGAGGGTTTTGATTTGCATGTTTCTCAACGGAATGATCTGGTGATGTATGTATTTTGCAAGGAAGATGATGATATGATGATGATCTTCTTAAAGAATCGAAGGTTTGTAGTTTTGCACACAATTATTGTTCTAATCAGAGATCTGGGTTGATTAGATAGTTGTCGTGATGCATGCACCTTTTAACTTTTATACTTTTGTTTAATTTAGGGGTGTTTGTTAGCCTCTCTTAATAAACCCTATTAATGAGTTAGCATTAAAAGTCTTTGTTTCAACGAAAAACATCTGAAAGGTTTCATTAAGCTCTTAACCATTCAGCTAACATGGGATAGTAAACCATTTAGACTCTATTAATGATTTATCGCTTAATCAGATCATACCAAACATCCCCTAAATGTTAATCATTCATAAAGTGACAGATTGACAGTAATATATATATTTTTTAATTGTGTCGGCATTGTTAACAATATATACATGCTATTATTTTATTTGTACAGGTGCAAATATGGTAGTAAGCACAAACAAAACGGAATAAATATTGAAGAATTAGAACCATATATGTTGATGGGGTTTCTTTTATCAGAAAAGATAGAGTGTATACAAGATTTGAAGTGATTTATATGTGTAGGTGTCAAAGAAAATGTAAAAGTACATGTGATTTGAGCTTACACTGTCACACGATATGAGTAAATTGATACTCACTGTACTTGAATAGTTGATTTTCTATCTTTGTTAGTACTCTTTTATTTAGTTACAAGAAACAAATGATATCTAGGCTAATGGTATCAAACTATGAATGTATGTTGCTAGATAAAAGATCGGTTTAGTTCAGTAGTTATATCTATTAAAATTAAGCTTGTTCATGCATCTCCATAATTTAACTAGTTCGGTGTAATCATATGTTCACAAAAAAAAAAAAAAAAATGCCTTTTTGAGCATTATGTATATGAGGTAGGTTTAATGGGGAACCTAAAAAAAGTGAGTAACTGAGGAACCATGCATTTAACCCCATTGAACCTTACACTAATGTATATAACCACAACGAGCATATCATCCACAAGTAGAATATCATCTTTTTACTAAAGTAATGTTATCACTAGTGGCGTCTAAGAGGATTTAGGTATCCTACTTGAGCCGTTATAAAAAATATGTCTATTAGGCTTTAACGAATTAAATAATTTAAACTAAATTTTATGTACGATCAATAGTATAGCAATAAACATGATACTTAACAAAATAATAGCATTAAAATGAGTGAAAATACATACACTATTAGGTATTGGGCTAATATATATATATATATATATATACAGAGTAAAGATCAAATACAAAGTGTTTTTCGGTAAGAACTGTGAGAATCAAAGGGGGTAAAAAAGTTTTATTTTATGTTTTAGAATTTTTTTTCCCATGTGCTTAAACATACTTTCTAGATGAATAATACAAAAAAAAAAATTTTTAGTGTAATTACGTCATTAAAGTAAATACACTAGTTTACACTAGAGTAATTATGTAATTACTCTACACCAATTTTTTTTTTTTTTAGTTTTCAATATTATAATACATGTTTAACAATATGGGAAAAAAATCGAAAAAAATACCCTCCTTTGATTCTCACAGTTCTTGTTAGGATCTGAGTTTGATTGTTTTGATTTGTTTAAGTAAGGATAAGAAGAATGAAGTGAATATAAATGGAAAGTGCAGCGGGATAATAAACTATAATCAAAACAAGAGAGTAAATGTTTTCTAATCGAATGCTTTCATAATACTGAATGATTACAGTCAATTGTACAAGTACTCCCCCTCAGCCTGATCACTCTGTGATTGTTTGTCTGAGAGAATGTTGTGAGTGATGAATAGAACAATACAAGCACTGTACTATTTATAGACAAATCTAAACCACGGATGATCTAAGCTGACGTCACCTAAGATAGTGACCTCTAACAGAATAACAACATAAAACATCTGCTATATACAAACTACTGTTACATTGTAAAACACTGTAAGGTAAACTACTGTTGAGGAAAACTCTGATGGTCTTGTATCATCTGTTGGAGCCTAAGTGCCGTTGGCTCCAACAGACCTTTAGTCTTCAGTACTTGATCAGCAGTTGTTCTTCATCAGACCTTTAGTCAGCAGTTGTTCTCTATCAGTTGTTATCCAGTAGTTGTTTGGGTAGAACAGTTGTTAGGGTCAACAGTCTTTTGGGAGGAGTATGTTGTAAATGCTGTTTATTAATATGGATCAACTGTGAGTATATTTTGGCTTTGCAATCATCTGTTCTTCTCCAGGTCTGCAGACCCAACAATCTCCCCCTAGAACAGATGATGCCGAAACTAGACTTTATTCTTGATCTTTATTCCACATCAGACTTTCTCTGATTTGACCTTTGAAATGTAACTCAAAGTTCAAAGAGTAGAGGTCTTCTACATCTCTTTCAAGCTCAAGGTTCAGCAATGTTTGGAGGTCATCTGCACACAGGCTATATGCATCATCCATGCTTAGCTTTTGAGCTTCTCCATCTGATCTGAGCAAAGTCAATTCATGGGTGTCTTTGTTGACCTTCCATTTTAGAATTTTTGAATCAGTGGATTTGCTGAGATGCATTTTTATTCTGGATGAGTTTGGTGAAGGAGGTCTCCCAATGAGTTCTCTGAGTTTTTCAGTAGTGGGATCAGAGAAAATGTGTATTTGATTGTAGAGGCCCTCCTTTATAAAAGTATCAGCAAACTTCTTCTGATCTTCTTCAGACATTTCTTTCTTCGTTTTGAATTGTCTTCTTGCAGTAGCAGATAGATCAGAAGTATCAAGTATGCTGTCTAATGTAAAAGCCTGTTGAGGTCTCTTCATCAAGGGTTCATCAGGGTAGGCAGGTTTTCTGGGAAAGTTAGGGTCTTTCTTCCTGTTTTCTTCCAGCTTCTTGTAGGTTTCAACCAACCTCAGCTCTGACCATCTTGCAACAGACTTCATCTCCCCATAGTCTGCAGCCACAATTTCTTGTCTTATTGTTTTGAATTTCAAGGCTCTGGCTGGATCTCTGCCTTTACTGAAATCAGGGGCAGAGACCTTGGCTGGGGGATTCTTGGCCATGTCCTCAATTCTTATGAGTTCTTCTCTGAGAGCATGAGTGGTCCAGCATGCAAACTGTTTCTTGTTTGCTTTATAAGGCATGGTTGCCAAGATCTGTTCAAGAAGAGATTCCCTAACCTCCCTTTCCATGTCACTGCTGAGAGGCATGGTAGACATAGAGTTGCTCAGGGTCTTAGCAAAATCTTCAATCCTTCTCAGTTTGCTAAGCTCTGCTGAATGGATGACCTGAACACTCCTGTCATCTTTCCCTTTGCATTTCTCTTTTATGATGGCATCTGCCTGTTCAGCCTTGAATTTTAGATATTGGTCTATGTTTAGGGGAACAGGAAAATGTGGAAGAGATGGGAAAGATCTTTCAGATGGTTGTTCAGTATTGTAGAAGGATTGCATTTCCCCCTTGAGTAGATCAAGTTCAAGGGGATACTGAACAACCAATGGTGTAATGGTTGGTGGTGGTCTATGGGATGTAAATTGTGAGGTGTGTGGTGAGAATGATGAAAGTGGAATGGCAGATATAGGTGTAGATTGTGTGGTTGAAGTAGTAGGTGGTGATGTGTGAATGTTTTCATCCTATACCACAAAGGTAGATTTTCTCTTCCTTTTGTACAAGATTTTTGGTGATGGTGGTGTTGAAGCAGTGGTTATGTTAACATATGTTGGCACTTTTGTAGAACTAGCAGATGTTTGGGATTTAGGTGGTGGAGTGGTTGTAGGTGGTGTATTGGTGGTTGTGGTAGTAGGTTCAGTGGTTGGTTTGGTGGTTGTGGTGATAGGTTTAGATGTTGTGGTGGTATCAGTGGTTTTGGTGGCAACAGTGGTTTTGGTAGCAGTGGTTTTAGCAGCAAGTTTGGATGGTGGTTTTCTGACATGTTTGGCATGCATTTTCTTCCTTTTAGAGGAACCCACATTTTCAACTTCTTGCTGTTGTTCCTTTTTCAACTGTACCAGAAACTCTGCTTTGACTTCCAAAGTGTCAGTCCTCTTTTGCTTTTCCTCAACAGCTTTTTCAGCTTCTTCATTAGCAGAGGTATCAACTTCCTTTGCTTTGATGATTTTGGCAGTTTCAGTAGTAACAGACGTTTGAACATTTGGTTGTTGTTGTTGTTGTTGTTGTTGTGGTGGTGGTGCTGTGTGGGTAGACCCTGGTTTGTTGGCAGACTTTGATTTTCCCTTTTGTGAGGGTGGACAACCAAAGGGATCTAGCTTTGGCAATCTATCTCTGCCACTCTCCCCCTTTTTGGCATCATCAGCTGTGAAGTCATCATCATCTTCATCTCTGAGAATTGTGGTAGGGGCAGAGCCAGTGGTCTTCAGCAGATGGTCTTTAATGGCTTGAATGTCAGCATGAGTATCTTTGTACTTAGCATCTACCATATTTCTGATTTCAGCCATGTAAGTTTCATGAGTCTGATCTGCTAGTTTTCTGTGAGCTATGATGATGGGAGAAACAGATTTCCATAGCTCACTAGCAATATCAGCTGTGGATGGTTGACTCTTGGTGAGAGTAGCCAATGATCCCAATATTGTCTTGATATCTGATTTGATATCAGCAACAGAGGTTTCAATGGACTGTACTCTGGCCGTCAATTCTTGGTATTTTAACCCATCACCTAAGTTAATAGGATCATCTGGATTCCTACCAGTGGTAGTTGTAACTGGTTCAGTCCTAGGAGGTGAGTCCAAAGGATGAGAACCAGATGCCCCTTTTTCTTGGTTCTGGGGACTTCCAACTGATTTTGGGGACACTATAGTGGCCTCATCAGTTGTTGCCTTCAAGGAAGTTTAGCTATGTAACCACTGTCCTGTTGTGAGACAATGGTCTCTACATCAGTAGTGGCTGCTTCACTTGAAAACTCACCTAGAGTTTCATTGAACTCTAGGGGTGTAACCTCCTCTTCTGTTTGTGGGATGGTTGATTGATTTTCCTCAGTCCTAGTCACTTGTGGGGGTATACTCTCATTGACAGGTGAGGGAGAGGAACTGGGATTTTCCCGAGTTTTATCAATAGCCTCAAACAAAGGTTGCATGGTTTGAGGGACATGTTTTGGTGAAGGTGGAGGAGTGAAAAGAGAATTAGCCCTAGGAGTGGGGCTTGTGAACATATGGCCAAGTGACTCATATGTATCATGATGTGTTTCCCTTTGGCTTACAACATGATCCTTTTGTGAGGATTCATGAGGAGTTTGGTCAAGTTGAGATATATCCAACTGTTGTGAGGAAGTAACAACAGTGGTTTCTTGTTGCTTTTGTGTTGCAACAGGGTTTTCTTCTGGTATCTCATCTTCCAGAAGTCCCCGTTTTGGTTTAGTGGTGGTTTTTGTGGATGGACGTTTTCTTTTGGAAGTGGCTGGTGTGGGTTTCACAGCACTGGATGTAGTGCCATGATCACCAGGAGCAGTGGGCTCAACAACAGAGGTTTGGACAACAGTTGTTGTCTTAGCCCTCTTTGTTTGTGTTTTGGAAACTTTTGACACTTTTAATACTTTTTCTTGGGTAGTTGAACCCAGCATTCTTGTGAAAGTTTCATCAGTTAGACTCTTCATTTGAACAGACTCACCCTTTTTAAAATCTTTTTCTGGTAAAACCTTTTGAAGGATTACACTCAAAATTCTTGGGTAAATCAGAAAAGCATTATTAGACCCAGACTTTATGGCTTTCACATTTGATACTAAGTCCATGAACAGTCCCTGGGATAGATTGAAGTCAGAATCTGACAACTTAGCATAGCCCAAGTACTGAATCCTCAACGGGATTTCATTAAAGGAAGTGGACTTAGCAGAGACACAGAGAAGGAGGGTATGAAAGAAAAATTTCATGACTGGTGGGAAAAACTTTTTGAAAAGGGTTGATCCAGTCATTTGTGCATCATAACCTCTTTTCTGAAACTCTGTGTGAAGCTCTGCCTTAGGGAAATAGTCTTTACCTGACAGGTCATTGAGTGAGAAGGTTGTGGATATTAGTTCAGGGGTAATGGCGATACTTGTCTCTCCAATTTTTGAGATAATGGAAGTAGGCTTTTTGTTTTGGAGAAGAAATTCAGCATTCAACCAAAATTCTTGGAGGGTATCGAGATAAATAGGAGCATCAAAGGTTAGGATTGTCAGGTATTTGAGTTTAAGATGATGTCGATGGTGGAATGGAATAGAACGTTTTCATCTGTTTTTACCAGATATGGGAGATAATTGTGGGTGGCTTTTGCTTGAAGATCCATTTTAATGGATTCCAAGTGTGAGAGTGAGTGGAATTGGAGTAAGGGTTTGAGGATGAAGAAGGCGGTTTCAGTATTTTGAATACAATGAGACAGTGTAACGACTGTTGTGGTAAAACAGGGATTTTATAGGCTCTGGTGAAACCGCTGATGTGGTCAAAACTCTGCTTTTGGGAACAGACGTGGCAAACATCTGATTGCCAAACATCTGGTGGTATACAGCTGTTGCCAAAGGTCTGATGCAAGCAGCTGTTGTTTTACCAAAGTGCTGATGCTAACAACACTTTTTTTTTAATTATATAGATAGATATATGTATATATGTATATATATATATATAATGAAACAGTTGTTTTATTTGATCAGAGGTTTGAAACAGATTTTTCAACCAAACAATGGCTGTTTTATCTGATCAGATGTTTGAAACAGATTTTTCAACTTAACAGTGGATAGAGTGGATGAAACAGTGGTTGTTTTATCCTTAACAAAATTTTCAACCAAAATGCTATTTTTAAGGATGGATTTTGATTTTCTGAAACATTTTAATGTTTTTATTTAAAACATTTTTGTTGTTTTAGTCCGTGTTTAGCATACCAATTCTAGAAATCAGATTTGTGAAGGTAGATGTGTCTAAAGCTTTTGTCAACACATCAGCCAACTGATCCTCTGTTGGAACATGGTGCAGAGAAATCAAACCTTTTTCATAGCTATCTCTGACAAAATGATGTCTGATGTCTATGTGCTTTGTGGTTGAGTGAGAAACTGTATTCTTGATGATATTTTCAGCAGCTTGACTGTCCAACATGAGTGGAGTCTTTAGTGCAGTTATCCCAAAATCCAGCAGTTGATTTTGAAGCCACATGAGTTGGGTTGTAGAGCTTGCAGCAGCAATGTATTCAGCCTCAGCTGTTGAAGTTGAAACAGCTGCTTGCTTTTTTGCTTTGCCAAGAGACTAAGGCATTCCCTAGAAACTGGCACCCTCTTGATGTAGACTTCCTTGTGGTGTGGCAGCTAGAAAAATCAGCATCTGAATAACCTGAAAGCTCAATGTTTCCATTAGCAGGATATCAGATACCAAGTTTGGGAGCACCTTTTAGATATCTGAATATCCTTTTCACAGCAATAAGGTTTGACTTTCTGGGTGAAGCCTGGGATCTTGCACAAACACAAGTGGCAAACATAATGTCTGGCCTAGATGCAGTTAAGTACAATAAAGACCCAATCATGCATCTGTAATGTGTTTGGTCAACCAGTTCATCCTTGTCATCAATAGTGAGTAGCTTGTCTGTACTCATGGGTGTACTACATGGCTAACAATCATTCATCTCAAATCTAGTTAACAAAATTTTCACATATTTGTTTTGATGAATGAATGTGCCATTTTGCAGCTGCTTCACTTGGAGACCAAGGAAACACTGAAGTTCACCCATAACACTCATTTCAAACTCTGCTGTCATGAGTTCCCTAAACTCTTCACACATTTTGTTACATGTGGATCCAAAAATGATGTCATCCACATATATTTGAACAATCATTAAATCTTTCCCTTTCCATTTCAAAAATAAGGGTTTATCAATTTTACCTCTTGTGAAACCAATGGATAAGAGAAAGGTGGAAAGAGTTTCATACCAGGCCCTAGGGGCTTGCTTGAGTCCATACAAAGCTTTGTTAAGCTTGTAAACATGATCAGGATGGAATGTGTCTTCAAAACCAGGTGGTTGACATACATATACCTCCTCCTGAATTTTGCCATATAGGAATGAACATTTGATGTCCATCTGATACACCTTGATGTTGTTGTTGACAGCAAAGGCTAGAAAGAGTCTGATAGCTTCTAACCTAGCCACAGGAGCAAAGGTTTCATCATAGTCTATCCCTTCTTCTTGTCTGAAGTCTTGAACCACAAGCCTGGCTTTATTCTTGACAACTATACCCTTTCATCAGTTTTGTTTTTGAAGACCCACTTTGTGCCAATTGGACAAACATCCTTAGGCAGTGGTACAAGTTCCTGATGTATTGTAAAATACATCTATTTCCAGTGTAAAGTTTGTACGGTTTTCGAGTCGTTTAGATAGTGTTTTTATTAGTTTTAGGCTTGTACTAGTCTATTTTATGTAGTATAAGTTTTTTTTGTTATAGATTTTTATTACCTTTGGGTCATTTTTTGTATTTATCTATTTTATTTTTATTTTTATTTTATAGGTGTTCATGGACGTCGGAGCGTAAACGAGTAACTTTGGTCAAGCCAAGAACATCCGAGTCAAAAGCACGGAGTTATACTACTATATAATAATAATAATAATAATAATAATAATAATATAAAATGTGACAAAGTCACGTAGTTATGGGCCATGGCCTAAGATCCAAAAGGTGTGTTGAGGTTTTGCAATTTTGGGAATGAAAAGAAGATAATTATCTCCTTGAAGAGGCAGCACAATTGTTTTGGAAGATCAACAACAACAGCCGAAAATAATATTACTAGGGAAGGCAGCGAATATTATTAAGAGGGAGATCGACGGAACAGAGCACCTTGGAGAGGAATTATTAGAGGTGGAGGTTAAGGGTTGAAGCACAGGTGCGAGCACGGGTCGGTTCTAATTTAATTATTAATATTTATTTATTCAAACCTGTTGTGAACACCATGAATATGTTTGGTTTCTATTGTGTTGATTTTATCATGACAATTATTGGCTAGATCATAGAACTACCTAGGCGATGATGATTGCACATGTTTGATTAATTATTTTCTTTGGTTTTGGAACTTTTGGTTGTGGATGAATTTTAAAGCAAAGAACTTTTTATTTTATGGTTTGATGTGTATGCGTATTTAGTTTTGTTTAAATAACTTTTATAAACTCCACTTGCGTTTTTGTGAATGTCTTTCATGTATGAATGCGGGTAAGGTTGCAGACTGGGTGTTAGCAACTAGTTTATGGTTAATTTCTGCAAGTTATCCATAGGAGTTGTAATTGTTAGTTAGGTAATTCTAAGTGTTTTACCAATTCTCAATAGCTGTAAGGTGCGAGATTGTTGGTCTGTCTAGGATGTTAAATTGCTAGATCTAGAGGCTTTGTGAGAAGATCTTCCTAGTTTCCTTAGCATTCCTTGTAGGCCAAGTCTTATCAGAAATATTGTAGTTACCCCTTGCACTTTCGGGTGTATTGTGACTTTCGCGCTGTGAGGTAGACTGTCTAGCGAGTACTTTAAGATTCGAGTAGGTAAGCCTGTAAGGCTAACCTCTCAACCGGTGGTTTAATAGCTTTTAGGAATTTTGCGGGTTATATGTTGAGAAGGGTTAGGGTTCCCGTAGTTGACTTTAAGTTTAGTATTTTAAGATCCCGGTTCCACACCAGTTCCATAGCCATTAGAAACTTATCATCCATGTGTAGGATTCTAGCCTAGGTAGTGCCTTCCCATCACCTGATCCGAACTCCAGTTTCCAGCTTGTGTCTTTAGTTATTTTAGTTTTATTTTATTTTATTTATTTGCATTAGTTTGTTAGAAAACCCCCCAAACCATAAAAACATTATTAAGTCAGTATTTAGGATAAGTAATCGAGTCGAGTTTACGTTTTCTAGTAGAGTCTCGTGGGTTCGATACTCGAACTTACTTTAGCTGTACTGCACTGACCGGTACACTTGCCGGTTGTGTGGTTTAGGTTTAGAGAGTCTTAGGTTATAAATTTAAAACTTGGAGTGTCTAGTTTAGGTTAATTTAGTTAATTTTTATTAAACCACTTTGAGCACATCATGTTTTTGGCGCCGTTGCCGGGGACTCTTGGCGATTGCGTTAACTAGCTTTGATTACACTTATCTGCCATATCTGTGCTACTTGTGTTTTGTTTTGAGTCTGTCTTTTTGTATAATGAGTCGTAGGTGTCTAATTTTATGTGTTTTTTTTATTTCTTTTGAGTCTGTAAATATGTGTGAAATTTGTGGAGGACCCCATTTTACCATTTTATGTCCACAATATGAGGGGTCCTCTGCGCATAATTGTGCTAATTCTTTTGTGCAGCCGCTGGCATACTATTCACAGGGGTGTCCTACATATTATTATGATGACTCGTATCAGCAGCCACATTTTAATCAGTATCCTGATCAATTTTCTGGAAGCAACTCTTGTGAAAATAGTGGTAATGATTGGAGTAAAATAGAGAGTCTGTTGACATTATTAGTTGCGAAAGATGAAAATACCCAGAAAATGTTAGCAGAGCAGGATATCCTCATAAAAAACCACGACACCATCCTTAAAAACCGACAGGCTGCTATTTTAGATCTTCAACGAACACTAGAAGATATATCTAGGAGATTAGAAGAAGAAAAAAAAGGTTCAGCTAGAGCAGCCGCCGAAATTTGGTTATACATATGATGAGGAGGGCAACTACCTTGGGTACATGAACGCTCGAGGGGGGTTGTTCCCAACGTTTCCAGAAGAAGGGAAAAAGCCGATCATGGAATACGCAGATGAGTCAGATGAAGAGATCATCCCAATCACGGAGACGAAAATGGACGTTGAAGTCCCACCTCCGGTGCCACAGGTTAGTATATATGATTTTGGGAGTGACTCTGATGAAGATGACGACGAAGAAGAATGGGCGGCGTATCAAAGGTCGTTAGTGAAGAGAGAAGTGATAGAAGAAGAAGTGGAATTGGGGGACTCCACAGGTATGATGTTTGGTGCAGATGAAGACAATGAGGATAGTGAGGAGTCGTTATCTGAGGAGGATGAATTTTTAGATTTGGATATAGATGGTTTACCTGCTTATGAAGAAGTTGGGGAGTCTGATCCCGATGGGGATATAGCATACCTGGACGCCCTACTCGAAGGTGAACTGACAGACATGACCAAACCTGCACCAGATGAAAGAAATAAGTGTGGGGATCATCCCATGGAAATGGTGGTAGAAGAAGCACACCATAGCTGGCCCGTGGTATTAGTGATAGATGGAATTTCAAAATCAACAGCACCACAGGAGAGGGCAAAGAAGAGAAAAAGAAAAGATCGAAACCGGAAGAGGATCAAAGGCTGGTATGAGTTGGAGAAGAAGAAGCCCGTGAAAGTCAAGCACGATCAGTCTTCTTGCTATATATCACGTATCCGGTTCATTCCAGGTAAGTTTAAATATTGGTGGCCCGACTCGTTTAAATTCAATAAAATATTTCTCAATCCCACTAATATAATTTTGTTAATTAATAAGGACCGAGTGGAATTAAACGGGTTGGATCGGGTCCAGATAAAAGAGAAGCCCCCTGATTAAGTTTAAGTGTGGGGAGGCTCTATAGAATTTGTAAATTTATATTTATACTTATTTTTTTTTTCTAGCTTTTCATTTTTTTATTTGTCGTCCGTCCTTCGTCGTGGTTCATAGGTTTTTTTATCTTTCTATTTTATCTTTGTTTTTGTGTCTTTGAGTCTGTTTGCAGGTTTGCGTGTTTGCTTGGGTAGAGGAAATTTCACCATGAGCGGATCCCATGTATTATCTTTGTATATATTTTTTATGATTGGGAGTTTTGGTAGAGGTTTGGGTAATAAAAAAGAATTTTTCTAAAAAAACTATATAAATAATTAACTTTCTGTGAAAAAAGACTTTTCATGTAATGTGAGGAGTCTGGGCTGACCTGTTCGCCTCATGCGACCAGCTATTACCCCGGAAAGTTATATTTTGTTTCGCTTGCAACGCGTGTTGTGATCACCAGTGTCCTTCACGTTGAGCTAGAACCAGATTTTTTTTTCTTTCTACCCATTTGGTTCTACCACCATTCACCGCCATTTGCCAAGCAGGTACGTCTTCTTGTTTGTTGTTATATTATGAGTCTAAGTTAGTAGTCTGAGTCTTTTTTATTTTTTATTTTTTGTGTGGTTCGGTATTATGCCCGAGTTTTGTTTGTTTCGTTTTGCGCAGGTTTGGATTGCACCGCCCGTACTCAATCTCCATTCGGGTGATTCCAGAGCTGTTTATCATTTGTCAAGGCAAGCCCAGAGTTTACCATTGTGTCAGAGCCGATCGCGACCAAAATGCTATACGATCGAGCTGGATTGGACTAGAGTTTTTGGAGCTTACGCATTAATTAACCAGCTAAGTCTTTTCCAATTCGCCCTTTTCTTTTTAGTTTTGTATTTTTTTTATTTTTGTATTCGGAATTTATTTTTTGTTTTGAGTCGTTTTCTATTCCTAAATTGAGGGCAATGTAAAGTTTAAGTATGGGGATGAGAAATTGTCGTTTGGTCTGTATACAGAGTCATTTTGAGTCCAAAAAAAAAATAAAAAAAAAAGAGAAAAAAAAGTCCCTGATTTTGAAGTTTGCATTATAAAATATGGAAATGATAGATAAAATCAAGTGTCTGGTTTTCAAATATTATATGTATTAGAAGAATAAATAATCGAAAGCGTGTTGACTTGGAATGTGTGGGTAGGCCCAGCGGTAGAAAAGTTTTCCTTTGAGCTAATATACCTAAATATATTAGGATACCTTGTGGGTTCTCATCTAGGAAAAAATGGGGAAGCTGAAACCGCCAATAATAGTATAAGGAATGCCGTTATAAATTTAAAACCGTTAGAATTTCTAATCAAAAGTTGAAGAAAAAAAAAAGAGCTGGATATAAAATAAGGGCAAGGCCAATGGTGTCGTTTCTAGGGATAGTGACTCCGGACTCGACTCCCTCTAGGATTGTCTGAAAATAAATATCTGAAAAAGCTCACGAATTAATTAGAAATCAAAGCGAAAATGCTGAAGCTTAAGGTGCCTGGCCACTGGGATAACGACTTGGATTGGTCACACTCTCTGAGTTAAGTATGCTGAGATGAAAAAAAAAAACAAATGATTTTAAATTCTCTCGGTTTTCTACATAAAACGGTTAGGAATAGTCAATTGGTTGTTCCTTTAGTTTCATAAGCTTGAAGCGGGATTAGGTGAAACTATGGCTTCTTTAGTGTGAGATCCTATGTAGACTAAAGGAACCTAAAATTAAACTAACATGATAAGGGGCTTAGAAACCGGCGGTTGGGTTTAAGAGGACAAGTATACCTGCAATCGCAGTTGGCACGTGATTAGATTTTTAAAATTAAAGTAACCTATGTTTTGAGGCCAGATTATTTGATTGTGATTCCATAGCATAATTCTTTTTCAGGGACGAAAAAGAGATAAGTGTGAGGATATTTGATGTATTGTAAAATACATCTATTTCCAGTGTAAAGTTTGTACGGTTTTCGAGTCGTTTAGATAGTGTTTTTATTAGTTTTAGGCTTGTACTAGTCTATTTTATGTAGTATAAGTTTTTTTTATAGATTTTTATTACCTTTGGGTAATTTTTTGTATTTATCTATTTTATTTTTATTTTATAGGTGTTCATGGACGTTGGAGCGTAAACGAGTAACTTTGGTCAAGCCAAGAACACCCGAGTCAAAAGCACGGAGTTATACTACTATATATAATAATAATAATAATAATAATAATAATAATAATAATAATAATTGTTAGGACAAAGAGGATTGGTGAAACCACTTTTGGAAACCTTAGTCTAATTCACTTCTGTCATTTTGGCTAAGTATAGAAGTACTGAAAAGAAAACAAAGAACTGCTGAAGAGAAGATATGAGAAGTGCTGAAGAAGAAACTTCATCAGAAGTTCTGAAGTCCAAACCAGACAAGTTCACTTCAGAAGTACTGAAGACACACTACTCATCAGTAGTTTGTCATTCATCAGCACTTAGCATCAGATATTTTCCACCGCCTTTTGCATCAGTAGTTGTATTGTTTATTATTACTTTTAGCTGTATTTGTTTGTTTCAATGTTGCAACTTGTGCAACTTGTTTCTGATATTTGTATACTTGCTTTATGGACAAGTTACATGTATGTAAACGTCTATAAATAGGAGGCTTCAACCTCCTGTTTTAGACATTGATTTTAATAGAAAAATCCTTCAAACACTATCACTGTTCTATTCCATTTCTGTATTTATTGTGAATCTGTCTAAGTATCTAATTCTCATTTACTGCTTAGATTCAAAATAAATACTTATCATTTATTAGTTTCAATCATCAAGGGGGAGTAATAACTCTTCCTTAGTATAAAAAGTGTTGCTTTAACTTAATCATTCCGCTGTGCTTATTATCTGACTTACAAGGACTTGCTAAACACTTAAGTGTCAAGATAGCAAGTTCTTACTTAGCAAAAAGAGCAAACTGATCCAACAATTGGTATCAGAGCATTGGTTTATCTGATCACATATCAATCTAACAAATTGAGAATCAGACACAAAGCTCTTATTGATATTCAATAAAAAGATCAAAAGTTCACTTTTTATCAATATCCATCACTTAAAAGAGTCATCTGACAAATCTATACTCTTTAAAATGGATCCACATAATACTGGTTCTGCCACTAAACCTGCCATGCTTGTGAGAAATGAGTATAACATATGGCAAAAGAGAATGGCACATACCTTGTCACAAACCAACACAGGTTGTTGGAGATCTGTGATATATGGTCCTCACAAACCAGTAAATGTTAATCTTGAAACTAATGTTAAGGTCCCTAAGGACCCTAAAGAATATACAGATGATGATTTCCTGAAACTTGAGCTAGATGCAAAAGCATTCTCTATGTTGGCAATGGCTCTCCCAAATGAGATATACTCTGGCCTTTTACATTGTGAAAGTGCCAAAGAACTCTGGGATTGTCTTAAAGAACAGTTTAGAGGAACTTAAGAGGTGATTGCCAACACCAGAGAGATTTTAGCTCAACAATATGAAACATTTGCTCATATTAATGGGGAAACTTTGACTCAACAATTTGAAAGATTCTCCTCATTAATATCTGAGCTAAAGTTAAATGGTCAGACCTATACAACAGTGTCTATGCTACATAGATTTTTAAGGTCTCTACCAGACAAATGGGAAACATACTCCATTGTTTTAAGATCCTCACCAGATTTTAGCTCCCTCACTCTTACAAAACTACATGGGAGATTACTTACTTTTGAGAGAGAAATTGATCAAAAGAAGAAATTACAATCATCTGGTAAAACTGCTGATGACTACCTACCAGGTAGTACAACACTTTTGGGACAAGATTCACCAACTTGTTCCTATGGATCTTATGACAATATTGACATAACCACTGGGATCTCATCAGAAAGATCTTTCCCAGGTTATGACAATAATGACCAAGGTCAAACTGCTGATAATCTATGTTTTATCATGGATGATTTGAAAAACTTTAGCAGTGATGACTTAGAAGAAATGGACATATTACACCAACTGGCCATGCTAAGCATTAAAACTAACAAGTTTTATAAAAGGTCAGGAAGGAAATTTCCAGGATTGACCAGTAATACAAAAATTGGTTTTGACAAATCTAAATTAAGATGTCACAAGTGTCAGAAGTTGGGACACTTTGCTAGAGAGTGTAGAAGCTCTAGCTTTAACCAATCACAATCTGGAAATAACTATAACCCCAATTATAATAGGAATAATGGAACTCAAGGGAGTGCTCATTTTGTACAGGCACAAGCTCCTCAACAGCAATACATGCCACAAGTACAATATGTTCAAGTGCCTGCTCAACAGATGCAGAGCCAACAATCAATCCCTCCCTTTCCAGCTGCTCAACATCCTCCACAGTCTCAACAACCCTCACAACAAAGTCTTTTCACCTCAGGGTATGTTGACTGGAGCAGTCTTCCTTTTGACACCACAGAGTGCAATCCTGATGCAGACAACAAAGTGTTTGACATCAACTGGGGAGAACCAGACAATGGCAGAAAGAACTTTGCCTTAATGGCATTCGAAGGCTGTACTTCAAAATCTGCATTGTCACAGGTATCAAAAGAATCTTTGACTAAACTCTGCTCAAATTCTTGCAAAGAAACTTTTGCTCTCATAAGAGAGACAAATTTGCACTTACAAGGTAAAGCCAATGATTTAGAAAGAAAATACACACAGATAAAATGTGATTTAGAAAGAAAACTGTGTGCTAAAACAAAAGAAGTTTCTAAATTAACTGACTCAGCTATTGAAACCCAAGCACAAATTAAAATCATGCTAAATGACCTGGGAGATGTCAGACAAGAGCTTGCTGACACCAGGATCACATGTGAAAAATGGGTGGAATCTTGTAAGGGGTATCAATTATTGCTAAACAAACAAAGTGCTTCAAATGTTAAGTTTGGCATAGGATACCATCATGTTGAAACACCAACAGATTTTTCTCCCAAAACTACTGAAGATGGGAGAAGAATTGTTTCAAATGAAACTTCTGAAGGAAAAGAATGCACATCTTTCCATGAAAACTTTCTAAACAGAAATCTTGGCATTTTTAAAGAAAGTACTTCAGAAGTATTAACAAAATCAGACAACAAGCCATCAGTAGTTTCATCTACATCAGGAGTTGAGATCCTGAAAACTACTGATGAGCAAAATCTCTTCACAAATGTCAGAAATTTGCCTTTAGATCAAAAACAAAAGGCAAAAGAATGTGAAATTTGTGGTCTGTTCAACCACAAAACTGAATTTTGTAGATACAGAAAAGGAATTCAGTTCAATCAAAAATTTAAACAACAGGTTGTGGGAAATCAAATCAGAAATGATTATGAAAGAATCTTTAAACCCAAGAAACAACAACCTGAAAACACCTTTTCTCAGAAAAAGATAAAATCTCAACCAAAATCTTTTTCTCAAAATTCTTTGTCAGTAGTTAGACCTGGATCATCAGCAGTTTCACAAACTGCTGAGATACAAAATCTAATGAACATGGTACAACTACTGATGACCAAGGTTGATGGTGGTCCTGAAAAGGATACCACCATGGTTCTTAATGAAAAATCCATTGCCAAAAAGACATGGATTTCTCAACCTGGTCAAGAACAAACTGTAACTGTTCTCAAGAGCAAACCCAAAGCCAAACAGGCTTAGGTTCCTAAACCTAACTAATTTGCTTTTATGTGCAGAGAGTTTCCAGGGGCTTAGACAGCATATGGTATGTTGATAGTGGAGGCTCTATGCACATGACTGGATGCAGATACCTGATAAACAACTTTATCAGCCAAAGAGAAGGATCTGTATCCTTTGGGAACAATGCTAAGGGATATGTGCTAGGACATGGCAATGTCTCCTCTGGCAAAATACAGTTTGACAAGGTCAATCTGGTGGAAAACCTTGAATACAACTTGCTGAGTGTGTCACAAATGTGTGATAAAGGATATTCTTCCTTTTTCACAAAGACAGCATGCAAGATCATCTCACCAGAAGGCCAGAAGTTGATAGAGAAGATTATTGAAGATCATACTTTGCTGATTGCCAAAAGATGTGGCAATGTCTATGCAGTGGACATTGAGAAAGACAAAGTATTGAACAACACTGCCTGTTTCTTCTCAAGGGCATCAACTTCAGAAACAGATCTCTGGCACAGGATACTTGGCCATGTGAAATTTAAAACCATAAATAAAGTCACAAAAATGGGCTTGGTCAGAGGTCTACCTTTGAAAGTATACCAGTGTCAAGAACACTGTGTATCCTGTTTAAAGGGAAAACAGCATAAGTCCTCCTATAAGTCTATTGAAGAATCAAAAACAACTGCATGTCTTCAACTACTCCATATGGACTTATTTGGACCTGTCAAGATTATGAGCCTTGGTAAAAAGAAGTACTGCTTAGTCATCATTGATGACTACTCAAGATTCACATGGGTATTCTTCTTATTTTCCAAGGATGAGGCTGCTGAAATCATTAAGTTCTTCATTCTACAAGTAGAGAAACAATATTCTCTATCTGTCAAAACCATTAGAAGTGATAATGGGACAGAGTTCAGGAACAAAACTCTGGATGAATTCTGTTTGTCTAAAGGGATTATTAGACAATACAGTGTTCCCAGAACTCCTGAACAAAATGGTGTAGTAGAAAGGAAGAACAGAACATTGATAGAAGGAGCAAGAACAATGTTAGCTGATTCTGGACTGCCCTTGTACTTTTGGGCAGAAGCAGTTAACACATCATGTTATGTTCAGAATAGAGTTCTTGTGGTCAAGAGACATTCCAAGACTGCCTATGAAGTTCTTCATGGCATGAAGCCCCTCATCTCCTTTTTCAGGGCTTTTGGGTGTCAATGTTTCATCTTGAACATAAAGGAATCTATTTCAAAGTTTGCTGCCAAAGTTGACTCAGGTTACTTTCTTGGTTACTCTTCAACTAGAAAAGCCTACAAGGTTTTTAATTCTCACACCAGGATTGTAGAAGAAACATTGAATGTCAAGTTCAATGAGTCAAAACACACTCTTATTCCAGCACATCCTGCTGAACTCTTTGACCTTGACAACTTCCACTTTGGACCTGAAAAGACTGTTACTCCTTCCAAACCTACTTATTATGGTGATCAAAGGTTTGAAGATGAGGATCCTACACCATGGACTCCTCAAACAGTCATTAAGTCAACTTCAACACCATCAGAAGTTTCTCAAACTTCTGATCAAACAAATACTGAAGGCCAAACTCAAACATCTGCTTCAGCACCTGCAACTACTGAAGAAGCTAAAACTGCTGAACCAGATATTATAGACCTCAGTAGTTTGTTTGAAGAACAAGAGCCACCTACACCTGTCAGTGGTTTACAACAACTGATTGAACACAGAGATCATCCACTTGATCAAATCATGGGTGATATAGCTTCAGGTGTTCTTACCAGAAACCAGCTCTCCAACTTTTGCCTATTTTCAGCCTTTATCTCACAGTTGGAACCAAAGAAGTACCAGGAAGCCCTCAAAGACAATAATTGGGTGCAAGCTATGCAAGATGAACTGCTTCAGTTCAACAAGAAACAGGTCTGGGAAATCTGTCCCTTACCTCCAAACAAGCAACCAATTTGCACAAGATGGGTTTTCAGGAACAAACAAGATGAAGCTGGTATGATAATCAAGAACAAGGCAAGACTGGTAGTTCAAGGGTACTCTCAAGAAGAGGGAATTGACTATGATGAAACCTTTGCTCCAGTTGCAAGGCTTGAGGCCATCAGGTTATTTCTGGCCTATGCCATTTCCAACAAAATTAAAGTTTATCAAATGGATGTGAAAAGTGCATTTTTGTATGGAAAATTAAAAGAGGAGGTGTATGTCTGTCAGCCACCTGGGTTTGAGGATCCTTCTCATCCTGAGTGGGTGTACAGACTAGACAAAGCTCTTTATGGGCTTAAACAGGCTCCAAGAGCCTGGTATGATACACTTTCCACCTTTTTACTCAAAAATAAACTTTACAAGAGGTGCCATTGATAAAACTCTTTTCATTAAACATGTTGGAAATCATGTCTTACTTGTTCAAATTTATGTTGATGATATCATTTTTGGTTCAACAAACACAAAACTGTGTGATGATTTTAAGAAACTCATGCAATCAAAATTTGAGATGAGTACCATGGGAGAACTGCAGTACTTTCTAGGACTGCAGATCAAGCAACAAACAAATGGAACTTTTATACATCAATCAAAATATGTTAAAGAATTATTGAACAAATTTTCTTTAAATGACTGTAAATCATGTTCCACTCCCATGACACCAATCACACAAGTTAAACCTGATGATCAAGGAAAACAGGTTGATCAAACCATGTACAGATGCATGATAGGTTCCCTTTTATACTTAACTGCTTCTAGACCAGATATTATGTTTTCAACATGTGTCTGTGCTAGATATCAATCAGCACCAAGGGAATCCCACCTTATAGCAGTCAAAAGAATTTTCAGATATCTGAAAGGAACTCCAACACTTGGAATTTGGTATCCTGCTTCAAGCAATACCAAGTTATCAGCTTTTTCAGATAGTGACTATGCAGGGTGTAAGATGACAAGAAAGTCAACATCTGGTGGTTGTCAATTCCTGGGTAACTGTCTAGTGTCATGGCAATCAAAGAAGCAAACATCTGTTGCAACTTCAACTGCTGAAGCTGAATACATTGTAGCTGCAAGTTGTACATCACAGATACAATGGCTCCAATATCAACTTCTTGATTATGGAATCAAAGAGACCAAGACACCTTTGTTTGTAGACAACAAATCTGCCATTAGCATCATTCAAAATCCGGTACAGTTCTCAAAAACCAAACATATTGAGATCAGGTACCATTTCATAAGAGATTGCTATGAAAAAGGCAAGATTGAGGTGAAGCATGTAGCAACAGCTAATCAAATAGCTGACATCTTCACAAAACCCCTTGACACATCAACATTTCAGAAGTTAGTATCCATTCTTGGGATGCTAAATTTGTAAGTGTTTATTTTATTATTCTGCTATTTTTCATTTTTCACTTACAAAACAGACAAAAAGTCTGAAACAAAACTTCTGAAAATGAGAGAAACTACTGATAAACAAAACATCAGTATGGAGATATTTTTCTGAAAAGTGTGTAACTTCTGATAAAATAACCTTCAGAAGTTATGAATAAGAGTATTTATAAAAACATTTCTCATCAGCTGTTAAAACTACTGAAGAGGAAATGGGAACTACTGATGAAGTAATCCTTCATCAGCAGTTTAAGTCAAAAGGGCAAATCTGACTTCTCCCATCATCAGAGGTTTGACCTAATCAGTTTAAAACCTATGATAAAAAGATTTTTAACCTAAGGCGGTTTAAAAACTTCTAATAAAGAAGATTCAAGTGGTTAAAACTTCTGATAAATACCTTTTTCTCCACACTTATCCTTTCAAACTCAAAATATCTCTCCTTCTCTCTCAAAAACTCTCTCAATAACCTAAACCTGCAAATCAACTGTTCGATCAAAACCAAAACCACATGGCTCTAGTTCTAAAGCAGGGACACAATCAAAGGGCCTTTCTTGAAAAACAAGAAGGCTGGTCCCAATACGATGAGATCATTGATCTGGTCGTAAAATCCCAATATTTTACTGCTCTCACAATAAACCCACCAATTCACACTGAAACTCTGAATGAGTTCTGGGCAAATGCTGAGACGGTGACAACGGATGATGAGGTCATCTCCCTCAACTCAAGAATAAAAGGGAAACAACTGACCATCACACCGGCCACACTGGCAACAAGACTGGGTCTGGATGATGTAACTGCCCCTGACCATGTTGCTAATTCTGATATTCACCTAACCATGACTGAGTGTGGTTATCAAGGTACTCTCTCCCATGCTACAATCTTTAAAAAATATTTTGAACCAAAATACAAGCTTTTGTTTCATTATATTATTATGTGTTTGAGTCCAAAAACAGGGTCTTATGACCAGATGCCCTCCACTTTTCAACCAATATTTCATTCCATTGTGAATGAAACTAAATTCAGGGCATCAAAACTATTTTTCAATGAGTTGGTGTTACATCACAATAATACCAAGAAAAAGTTTTTGTTATACCCAAGGTTCATTATGCAATGCATAATAGGGGAACTGGGTAATGAGGTGCTTGTGGGAAAAATTTCAACTTTAAATCCTTTAACATCACAAGCATACTCAAGGCATAACAAACCGGCTGCCTGGCCAGAAGATGATCAGGGAGAACAACAACAAGTCCCCCTGAAACCCACATCTTCCAAACTCACACCACCAAAAGCCAAAAAGCCCAAGCCAACAAAAACAACAACCCACCAACCCAAAAGAAAAGCTGTTCAGGAGGTTGAGATGCCTGAACAAGCTCATGAGCATTCTGCTCTTCAAATTGGTGAGACTGAAACACCCTCTCAGTCTCATCCATCTCAAACCCCACCAAGAGCACCCATAACCATTTTATTCAAAAGAAAAAGACTTAGAAAAACTATTGAAACACACTCTTCTTTTGAAACAGCTGAACAACAACTTTCACCTATTGCCCAAACTACTGAACCAACCCCACAAATTTCTGAACAAGAGGCAATAGAAATTGCCAAACTTCTCTCTGGGCTAAAAGAGAAGGTCCCATCTGATTATGTCAGTCCTCTACAACCACAACAAACAGAGGACATAACTACTACATCAGACATGGATGTGGACATCTCTAGCCCTATCCCAAGAGATGAGGGTGGACCAGAGTCTTTAAGCCCAATTTTAGAGACTCTTGGGGCATCTGAGGCTGCTACTACTCAGTTACCACCTAGTGGTGGATCTGAGGATAGAAGTAACATAGCTAAGACCTCAGATGTGGCAACTACTGATGAAGGCTTAATGCCTGAAGTAGGAAATCCTCAGTACCAAGAACAAGAGGTTCATGAGAGAACTGAGTTGGGCTCAGCTCATGATTTAACTGAGACAGTCCTCATTGAGGGCAACATCAGGGATTCAGATGATTCCATTAATTTGGATGATGTTTCACACACACAAACTACTGAATTGATGGCACTTTATGAAGGTCCTATTTCAGGGGTATCCAGGCTCATGAAGCCAGTCACCCCTGCACAGGTTAAAGCCCACTCAATCCCTAAAACCCCTAGAGTGGCATCCTCTGTACAACATGAGGATCTCCCAAAAACACCCCCTTCACAACAAATGCCTACCCAATTCCCTGGGCAAACAAGCATAGACCTGAACCAGCTATGCAGCCCAGAGGGTCCCCTGTACCACATGATGAACACTCTCATCAGAAATCACTTCCAAACATACACAGCTGACTTGGAGCTGTCCATCAAGAATCAATTTGGAGTGATCAAGACGAAGATGAATGATCTGTCCAACAAGATAGACTTCAACAGCAAACAGATTGCTCATCTTCAAGGACAATTCTCCCAACCCTCAACCTCAAAACTTAAGATTGATGAATCCAAAAAGGGGGAGAAGATCAGGGAACCTAAGGAGTCATTCCAAGCCAGGATAAGGGCAAGAGTGGCCATCCTTGAAAGAGATCAAAAAGATCAGGCCAGGAAAGAAAAACTGGCCAAACAGTTTGGTGTCTCAGTAGAAGAGATTGAAGCAGCAGAAAAAGAAGATGAGACCCAAACATCTGATGAATCCCTAAGGCTCAATGAAGAAACTTCTGATGACAAAACTTCATCTGATGAAGAATCAGAAAGTACTGAAGACAATCCTTCAGTAGTTGACAAACCATCAGCAGTTGTCAACACATCAGAGGTTAACACTTCCAATCCTCAAACTACTGACCCTTCCAGAACCACTGCTCCCATTCAACCAACATCTGATCCCATCAGGCCTACAACTGTTACAACAATGACTGTACTAAACCCTTCTCCTATCTCTCAATCAGCTGAATTATTAGAGAAGAGCTTAGTTGCAGCCAACAAGAAGGCCAGAGAAGATCAGATCTGGAAAACTCTGGAAGAAAGGGATGATCTAGATTTAAGCCATGAAGAAAAACTTCAGGCTTATGAAGCTGAACTACAAAGGCAGGCTAGCCTTGATGAGATTGCTGAACAAGATAAAAGACAACAACTGGTGTCTTACATTACCAAGAACAGCAAGACTAAAGCCTATACACTCAAAGGACTCTCCATGCAAGAGCTGACAAGAAGAGCACAACTGCTTGCAGACAAAATGGCCACAAGCAAAGAAGGAAAGGCCAAGAGAGCCCAGATAATAGAAGAATTAGTAGCAGAAGGCTATGGTTCAAAAGCCTCAGTATCCAGATGGAAAGAAGAAAGACTAATGGATACTTACAGAAAATACTTGGCTGCCAAGGCTGCAAATCCAGAGAAGTTTCAAACTGCTGATCCTTCAATATCAGTAGTTAGAACTTCTGGTGTATCAAGAAGAACTGCTACTCAGAAGAAGAAGGCAGAGGACAATGTCAAAACTAACTTCAAAATGGTACTACTTGAAGGAAGTTCAATAGTCCATTCAGATTTTGACATTGAGGAGAAACCTCTGTTAACTCAATTCAGGGATCCTTCCACTTTTGCCTACCAAATACAAAAGACCATCAAAGAAAAGCTGCATACCAGAGTAGTGACTGAACACCATCTCCCAACTGTTCAGATGCCTGATATGCAACAACAACAAGGAAGAGAATCCCACCCGAGGCTATCTGAAACTGAAAACATCCAACACTCAGGACCATCAACCCAAGGGACAAGTCTGGTTCTCTATTCTTCTGACTTTAACAAGTCAAAGATCTCTATCATCAGATGGTCACTTACTGATAACAACTCAGTATTATTGACAAGAAGAGACCTCTCAAGCAGGGCTTACAAAAAGATCAGTGATCTGAAGAAACTGACAACACAAGACCTGCTCACAATTCAACATCTGGAACCACAGAGAGGATCTCTATCTGATGGTCAGTTAAACCAGCTCAAGAACACCATGTACAAAGAGATATGGAAGATTGTTCAAGACAGAAGAAAAACATAAGGAATTAGTAAGGTTTTGGCTTCATCAATCCAGGGGGAGATTGTTAGGACAAAGAGGATTGGTGAAACTACTTTTGGAAACCTTAGTCTAATTCACTTCTGTCATTTTGCCTAAGTATAGAAGTACTGAAAAGAAAACAAAGAACTGCTGAAGAGAAGATATGAGAAGTGCTGAAGAAGAAACTTCATCAGAAGTTCTGAAGTCCAAACCAGACAAGTTCACTTCAGAAGTACTGAAGACAAACTACTCATCAGTAGTTTGTCATTCATCAGCACTTAGCATCAGATATTTTCCACCGCCTTTTGCATCAGTAGTTGTATTGTTTATTATTACTTTTAGCTGTATTTGTTTGTTTCAATGTTGCAACTTGTGCAACTTGTTTCTGATATTTGTATACTTGCTTTATGGACAAGTTACATGTATGTAAACGTCTATAAATAGGAGGCTTCAACCTCCTGTTTTAGACATTGATTTTAATAGAAAAATCCTTCAAACACTATCACTGTTCTATTCCATTTCTGTATTTATTGTGAATCTGTCTAAGTATCTAATTCTCATTTACTGCTTAGATTCATAATAAATACTTATCATTTATTAGTTTCAATCATCAAGGGGGAGTAATAACTCTTCCTTAGTATAAAAAGTGTTGCTTTAACTTAATCATTCCGCTGTGCTTATTATCTGACTTACAAGGACTTTCTAAACACTTAAGTGTCAAGATAGCAAGTTCTTACTTAGCAAAAAGAGCAGACTGATCCAACAATAATAATAAATGTGACAAAGTCACGTAGTTATGGGCCATGGCCTAAGATCCAAAAGGTGTGTTGAGGTTTTGTGATATGGATCAAATTGGTAATCAAGAACTAAAGAGTGAAAGATAAAGAAGGAGAAAGAAACACACAGAGAAGAAGGAGATAACTCTCTAAATCATTCACTGCTTTATTCATATTCCTTACATGTATTTATACTACATACTACTAATTATGCATATTGACCATTATACCCCTTATACTATTCTTATACTATTTACTACATATCAATACTCTCCCCTTATAAGACTTTTGTCCTCAAAAGTCAGCTAGTCACATGTGTCAAAAACTAGGACAGATCCATCTTGACCCATTAACTGCTCGAGTGCAAAAACTGACTAAACAGCCCTTGAAACCCACTGTGCAGCAGCTGCAAGCCTCGACTCCAACCCATCCGCGGTCCTTGAAACCCACTCTGCAGCCCTCTCTACTTTGTCACAACCACTAAGCAACATACCTGGTTGTTGACTTGTAATCGCCATACCAGCCCACTGTTGCCTTGGAGAATAAGCTACTGTTGAAGTCTCTGCAACCACATTACTACCATTATTTTGTTGTCCATCTATAGATCCTTTCAGCAAAGGCCCAACATAACCTTGAAACTTGTTAAGCCAACTTGTCCTACTATTTTTAGGTTGATTACAACCACCCTTTGAACTAAGCACAGTCACATCAGTAACCACACCCAACCTAACACACTTAGAACTAATACAATAGTGCTGATGACTTAATGATTGTTGCTCAAGTACATCAGTTATTATGGTTCTTTTTGACCCTAACCAGTACAAATAGGAAGATGACAAACCATCACACTTTAGTGTGGTTTTATTGAGATCTTCCTCAAGAATTTGATCATGTCTAATGTATATATTGGAGTCTTCCACATCCTCCTGTATGAAATAGACTATGTGTTCTTGCCACAAGTCAATTGAGTAACTAAATTTGTATCCCCAAAATTCAATTTCAACACAATTCCAACCCGGTTTCCACTCGAATCTTTTAACAATTATTAATGCAGAACTAAACTGCCATATTTTGTTAGTGTTAATCACACCCGCTTCCTTATCAACTGGATCATTGTTTATTATCTTTTGATCAAAACCCATATCAAAATTCATACAACTTCTTAAAGCCATTTCATTTTCCTTTTCATATTCTTTGAAACCATTAGCATCAAATGATTCTTGATCAGAAAGATCCAGAATCTGATCACCAGAATTTTCTTTTAACTCATTGTTAACCTCTTACACATTTCATCAAACACCTTAGGTGTAGACTCAAAATCTTTGAATACCATTCTTAAATAATCCATCCAATGCAACTCATCTATTGTATCATTATTATTTCTCAACAAATTGTTATGCCATTCTAAAGCATTACCTTTGAGACATAAAATTACCCATCTTCGTTTGATGTTTTCTGGTGTTTCTTCAAGCACGAACAACCGATCACATTGTCGCATCCATTCTTCCAAATCACCTTCAAAGAAACATGGGAAATCCTCCTTCAAGAAGCGAATAAATTCGTTTGTTGTTGTGACTTCTTGGTTATCTTGATCGAAACCCTCCTTCTTTAATTGAGTGGTTCCACAGTCGATCTCGTCCCTAACCGTTGATTCTTCTGAATTCTTGTATTCATCAGTTGGAATCCCCATTTTGTTCATTAATTTGATCAATGTTGACTTGGTATTGCTGAATTCTTGATCCATCTTTTGCATATGATCATCTAGTCTTGAAAGCATATGATCCATATTCTTGATTGTGTCTTTGTTTTCCATTTCAAGAAATCTCTTGTTGCTGTTGTTGTATGTGATTTCTGATGGTTAATTGTCGAGAACAGTGAGAAGGAATGAAAGATTGGCGGTGGTGATAAGAATTTTATGGTGGTTTTGTTCGATTGAACGAAAAGAAAGAAATGAAATGAAGAAATGAATTAGAACTGTTATTTTTTTTTCTTGTAGGTGTAGCCCTAACCCAAGGTTAGAGGAAAGATAGCTCTGATACCATTGATATGGATCAAATTGGTAATCAAGAACTAAAGAGTGAAAGATAAAGAAGGAGAAAGAAACACACAGAGAAGAAGGAGATAACTCTCTAAATCATTCACTGCTTTATTCATATTCCTTACATGTATTTATACTACATACTACTAATTATGCATATTGACCATTATACCCCTTATACTATTTTTATACTATTTACTACATATCATTTTGCAATTTTGGGAATGAAAAGAAGATAATTATCTCCTAGAAGAGGCAGCACAATTGTTTTGGAAGATCAACAACACCAGCTGAAAATAATATTACTAGGGAAGGCAGCGAATATTATTAAGAGGGAGATCGACGGAACAGAGCACCTTGGAGAGGAATTATTAGAGGTGGAGGTCAAGGGTTGAAGCACAGGTGCGAGTACGGGTCGGTTCTAATTTAATTATTAATATTTATTTATTCAAAACCGTTGTGAACACCATGAATATGTTTGGTTTCTATTGTGTTGCTTTTATCATGACAATTATTGGCTAGATCATAGAACTACCCAGGCGATGATGATTGCACATGTTTGATTAATTATTTTCTTTGGTTTTGGAACTTTTGGTTGTGGATGAATTTTAAAGTAAAGAACTTTTTATTTTCTGGTTTGATGTGTATGCGTATTTAGTTTTGTTTAAATAACTTTTATAAACTCCACTTTCGTTTTTGTGAATGTCTTTCATGTATGAATGCGGGTAAGGTTGCAGACTGGGTGTTAGCAACTAGTTTATGGTTAATTTCTGCAGGTTATCCATATGAGTTGTAATTGTTAGTTAGGTAATTCTAAGTGTTCTACCAATTCTCAATAGCTGTAAGGTGCGAGATTGTTGGTCTGTCTAGGATGTTAAATTGCTAGATCTAGAGGCTTTGTGAGAAGATCTTCCTAGTTTCCTTAGCATTCCTTGTAGGCCAAGTCTTATCAGAAATATTGTAGTTACCCCTTGCACTTTCGGGTGTATTGTGACTTTCGCGCTGTGAGGTAGACTGTCTAGCGAGTACTTTAAGATTCGAGTAGGTAAGCCTGTAAGGGTAACCTCTCAACCGGTGGTTTAACAGCTTTTAGGAATTCTGCGGGTTATATCTTGAGAAGGGTTAGGGTTCCCGTAGTTGACTTTAAGTTTAGTATTTTAAGATCCGGTTCCACACCAGTTCCATAGCCATTAGAAACTTATCATCCATGTGTAGGATTCTAGCCTACGTAGTGCCTTCCCATCACCTGATCCGAACTCCAGTTTCCAGCTTGTGTCTTTAGTTATTTTAGTTTTATTTTATTTATTTGCATTAGTTTGTTAGAAAACCCCCCAAACCATAAAAAACGTTATTAAGTCAGTATTTAGGATAAGTAATCGAGTCAAGTTTACGTTTTCTAGTAGAGTCTCGTGGGTTTGATACTCGGACTTACTTTAGCTGTACTGCACTGACCGGTACACTTGCCGGTTGTGTGGTTTAGGTTTAGAGAGTCTTATGTTATAAATTTAAAACTTAGAGTGTCTAGTTTAGGTTAATTTAGTTAATTTTTATTAAACCACTTTGAGCACATCAGTTCCCATACTTGTTGTCTTTTAAACTGAAGGAGCTCTTCCTGCATAGCTTCTAACCAACTGTTGTCTTTTAGTGCCTCTTGGTACTTGACAGGTTGTGTGAGAGATAGAAAGCCTGCAAAAAGACAGATATTTGAGGATTGGCTTCTTGTTAGCACACCTTCTCTGATGTTGCCAATGATTTGATCTGGTGGATGAGCTCTTAGGTAGATTAGATCTCCCTGATATGGTATAATGGCATTTTGAGGTGAAGGACAGAGGTTTGGTGACTTTGTTGATGTAACATTTGTTTGCATTTTTGTACTGCCAACAAATGTTTGAAATGGAGGTGGGGGAATGGGTCCAAGTGGTGTAAAACTGGACTGACTTTTGTCAACAGATGTTTGACTTTTGTCAACAAATGATTGAGCAGTCGATGTAAAGGGTGAAGCAATGGTTTGAGGATAAGACTGGCCAACAGTGGCTGACTCAGCTGTGACAGAGTTTTGACAGGCGTTTTGAACAGCTGCTTCCTCTGATGCAGAATAGACTTTATAGTGACTTGGGATCACAACATCTGTTCTGTAGTCTTGTTGTGAAGATTGTGGAGTACCTGCATTGTTAGTTTTGACAGTAATATCTTCAAATTTGAATTTATCTAAATCAAACAGCTCAGCAGGATTTGCTGGGATTTTTAGGGATGAAAGTTCATTGAACTTTACATTCAGAGTTTCTTCTATTGTCCTAGTCCTTATGTTAAACACTTTATAGGCCTTGGCAGTAGAAGAATATCCCCGAAAATATCGACAATCTACTTTGGCTGCAAATTTTGAAATGAAATCTTTAAGATTTAAAATGAAACATGGGCAGCCAAAGATTTTGAAAAATGAGATTAATGGTTTGATTTTGAACAGAATTTCATAAGCAGTCTTTTGATGTCTTGGGTTGATCAAAACTCTGTTTTGAACATAGCAAGCAGTGTTTACAGCTTCTGCCCAGAATGACAGTGGCAAACCAGAATTTGCTAGCATGGTTCTTGCAGCTTCAATAAGAGTTCTATTTTTCCTCTCAACCACCCCATTTTGCTCTGGTGTTCTTGGGATGCTGTACTGCCTCACAATCCCTTTTAACACACAGATGTCATCCAACTCCTTATTTTTAAACTCTGTTCCATTGTCACTTCTAAAGACTTTTACTGGCAAGTCATATTGCTTTTCAACTTTGGTGACAAAGTCCTTCAAGATACCTGCAATCTCATCCTTGGAGTGTAAAAAGTAAGTCCATGTAAACCAAGAAAAATCATCAACTATGACAAGACAAAATCTCTTTCTTCTTAGACTCATGATTTTAACTGGGCCAAACAAGTCCATGTGCAACAATTGTAGACATTGACTTGTTTTGGACTCATCAATGGATTTGTAAGAGCTTTTATGTTGTTTTCCTTTTAAGCAGGAAACACAATGCTCATCACATTTGAATTCTTTTGATGGTAAACCTCTGACAAGGCTTTGTTTGGAGAGAGAGTTGATAGTTTGAAGGTTGGTATGACCCAGTCTCCTATGCCACAATTCTGTCTCCTTTGTGGAGGCAGCAGAAAACAGACAGACATTTGCCATAGGATTGTCCTTCAACATATCAACTACATACACATTGCCACTCCTATGAGAAACAAGTTGTGCTTTGCTCTCAGCAATGATGGTGTCAATCTTTTTCACCACTTCTGGCCCAATAATCTTACAAGTTTTCTTAGTGGAGAATGAGCCATAACCTTTGTCACTCATTTGTGAAACACTAAGAAGATTAAATTTAAGATTATCAATAAGATTGACATTTTCAAACTTGAGTTTCCCAGCCTGAACAGTCCCTGAACCCAACACCTTACCTTTTGAATCATTACCAAAGGATATATCACCCCCTCCATGAGCTAAGAAGTCCAGAAGAAGGGCTCTACATCCTGTCATGTGCCTGGAGCCTCCACTATCTACATACCAAAGACTATCTAAACAAGCAGAAGCTCCCTGCACAGCAGTAATGAATTAGTTTTGGTGAGTGTTCAAAGCCAAGTTGGCTTTGGATGGGTCCACAAACTTTTTAGCCTCAAGCTTGGGAAGGTGATCAGTGGTTTGAACTAGTTTTTTAATCAAGTTCAACAACTGTTGCTGACCATTTGCCAGCGCTTGAATGTCAACACTTGGGGGAACAGTTGTTTGATCACTTCCTGACAGATGATAATACCCATAGGGATATCTGTTCACTCTTGGTTTAGAAAGTCTTTTTGGTTCTTCATAAACATGTGACAGACTATGACATGGTGGTTGTCCATATCCTCTTGGGTACTTGCTTGTGGGTGAAGCATCTGTTACTTGGACATCCCTGGGAGCAGATGTTTCAAGACTTTTGGTAACAAATATTTGGACTGGTGCAAAAGTCTGTTTGGGCTTTCCTTTTGAAGTACTCGCCACTTGACTTGCAAGAGTTTTAGCCTTGTACTCTTGTATTTTGACATCAAAATTTTTGAGATACATACACTCTTTGGTTTTGTGATTCTTTTTACCACATATTGAGCATGTGGCCTTGGAATCACATACACTTGTTCCTTTGTTGATATCATATGCTTTTAGAAGAAAACAGTTTTTAGTAACATGATTCTTCTTTTCACAGAAATCACAGAACAAGTGGACAGACTTTTCTTTCTTTTTCCCCTTTTAAACCATCTTCTCAACAGATGTTTGAGCATCTGCTGGAAGGTTTTTCAAGGGAATGATCTTTTCCTGTGGTGCTGTCTTTCCATCAGGAGTTTTGAAATCAACTGGTTTGAAGTTCTCAAGAGTATCACACTCATCAGACCAAGTAGGTTTAAATTCATATTTTTCAAGTTCAGTGAATGATGAGGAACCTTCTGGTTTTTCAAGAACAATTTTCTTGCCATTAGGTTCAGTGATTTTAAGCTTTTGACCCTTCAAATGAGTTGGTACTACCTCAACTAACTTTTGATCCCTTTTGTTAGTGTTTTCAAAAGCTGGAGCAGTGGTTCAAAACCAAACCCAAACTTCACATGACTTTTGGTTTGTTTGTTGAGTAGCATCTCAAAACCTTTACATGATTCCACCCATTTCTGACATTTAACTTGGGTGGACTCAAGCTCACTTTTGCAACTATGATATTTAGTTATCATAGTTTGGAGCTCGTCCTTGGTTATAGTTGCTTCATGTTTTAAGCTGCTTATTTCAGATTCTTTTTCAGTCAAATTTGTTTTTAACTCTTTTGAAAATTTCTCAAATTTAACTTCATCATCTAAAATTTTCTTCCTAAGGTTTTCATTCACCTCTTTGATGTTAGTAAATGCTATTACACATTTGTCAGAACACAACTCTTTAAGGATTTGAGGAGATACCTTAGCAGCAGCCATCAATGCACAATCACACTTGCACTCATAATCATCAGATGCACCCCAGGGATATGAGAGACTCACAACCTCTTCTTCAGACTTTTCACCTGCAACTACCTCATCAACAATATCATCAGTCATAACAACAGATTCAGTTACCACTTCCTCAGATTCAACCTCTTCTACCATATCCATGAAACAGAAATTTTCTGGTTCATTTTCAGCTTTGGCAACTAGTGCAAAATTTTCATCTGTCAACTCATCTGGTAGACTGCTCTCTGCAGGAGCAGAGGGTGGAGCAGTAGTCATTGGCACAGGTGCCTGAGCAACATGGGTTTGCACATAGTGAATCTGAGGAACAGTGGTTTGGACAAACTGGACAGCAACAGTGTTTGAGGACTGTGCAAAATGAGCAGTGTTTTGCACATTTGGTCCAGGGGTATTATAGGAACTTTGATAAGTGTTGGTCTGTGGCCTTTGATTTGGATAGGTAATCATAGGTGTACCATGTTGACTCTTACATTCCCTAGCAAAATTACCAAGTCTATGACATTTATAACACTTTATATTTGATTTATCCAACCCCACTTTTGACCTGCCAGTTAACCCTGGAAACCTTCTCCAGTTTTCTTGTAAAAATTGTTAGTTCTTACACTGAGAAGGGCCAATTGGTGCATAATGTCCATTTCTTCCAAATCATCAGGGTCAAAGTATTTTAGGTCATCATACTCAAAGGATATGTTATCAGATGCTTGGATATCACCACCACTTGCTGTAAAAGCATAGTTTGGTGAATAAGAATCAGAGTTAAAACCTGAGTTACAACCTGAAGTTATGTCAATGATATGATCATAACTTTGATCCTTACTATTACCAGGCACCTCATCATGACCCAGAAGTGCTGTATTACCAAATACATAGTCATCAGACACTTTTCCAAAGTCCCGGAGCTTCTTTTTCTGGTTAAGCTCTCTCTCATAGGTCAAAAGCTTACCATAAAGCTGGGTCAGTGATAGGTCCTTGAATCCAATTGAGTTTCTCATAACTATAGCAATAGTGTCTCATTTATCTGGTAATGATCTTAAAAACCTATGGTTCAAAATTGAATGAGGGTAAGTTAGACCAACCAGTTTTAGTTCACTAATGAGATAGTTAAACCTCTCAAATTGTTGAGTTAATGACTCTCCCTTAACGTGACTGAATGTTTCATATTGTTGGTTAAGTATTTCACGGTTGTTTTCAATAACCTCTTCAGTCCTACCAAATTGTTCTTTCAGTGCATCCCACAACTCCTTTGCACTGTTACAGTGTAACAGCCCAACATATATATCATTAGGTAGAACCATGGCCACAATACTGAAGGCCTTAGCATCTAACTCAATTTTCTGAAAATCCTGGTCGGAGTAGTTTTCAAGTTTCTTAGGCTCCTGAACCTTAGGATCTTCGGAACTCGGCACCATCGGAACATGTGGTCCGAAGATAACCGAATTCCAACACCGGGTGTTCTGTTGAGCTAGAACATGGCTCATCCGACGTTGCCAGATATTGTATTCAGATCTGACAAGCATCATTGGCTTGTTGTTCGTGCCAGTGTTGTGTGGATCGTGATTGATTGAAGCCATTCTCTGATTTTTTCGAAAACAAAGTTTGTTTAAAAACGGTTGAATCGAAGATAAACTATTACTCTGTTTTCAATCCGACAAACAAACGATATCAATAATTGTGAGCTGATCTGTTTATATTAAATTGATTGGTTAGATCGAATTTAATTGACCAAGCTCTGATACCAATTGTTAGGATCTGAGTTTGATTGTTTTGATTTGTTTAAGTAAAGATGAGAAGAATGAAGTGAATATAAATGGAAAGTGCAGCGGAATAATAAACTATAATCAAAACAAGAGAGTAAATGTTTTCTAGTCGAATGCTTTCATAATATTGAATGATTACAGTCAATTGTACAAGTACTCCCCCTCAGCCTGATCAATCTATGATTGTTTGTCTGAGAGAATGTTGTGAGTGATGAATAGAACAGTACAAGCACTGTTCTATTTATAGACAAATCTAAACCACTGATGATCTAAGCTGACGTCAGCTAAGATAGTGACCTCTAACAGAATAACAACATAAAACATCTGCTATATACAAACTACTGTTACATTGTAAAACACTGTAAGGTAAACTACTGTTGAGGAAAACCCTGATGGTCTTGTATCATCTGTTGGAGCCTAAGTGTTGTTGGCTCCAACAGACCTTTAGTCTTTAGTACTTGATCAGCAGTTGTTCTTCATCAGACCTTTAGTCAGCAGTTGTTCTCTATCAGTTGTTATCCAGCAGTCCTTTGTAGCAGCAGTTGTCACAGTAGTTGTTTGGGTAGAACAGTTGTTAGGATCAACAGTCTTTTGGGAGGAGTATGTTGTAAATGCTGTTTATTAATATGGATCAACTGTGAGTATATTTTGGCTTTTCAATCATCTGTTATTCTCCAGGTCAGCAGTCTCAACAGTTCTTACCAAAAAACAGTTTGTACAGGATTTTTTTTTTTTAAATATGCCCCGAGATTTATGGACTATAGCCGGTTAGCCTCCTTGGGCCACCCCAAAGTCTCCCATGGTTATCACAAAGTTTTTTTTAACTTATTATGTACCACGCATTTCTCTTAATTTCAATTAAGCCATGGGTTCTTCAATAATCCAATTTCCTGATATATATATATATATATATATATATATATATATATATAGGGTTGGGTTAAAATAAAAATCCTATTGAGTTGTGAAAACTCTAGAAACCTATTTGTGACCATTGATCTATACTCATCAATGGCTGAGATTCATCCAACTTAATTTATTAATTAAAGGTACAAGTCCTTTTTATTTGTTAGTGTCAAAAGGGTATTTTTGTAAAATTACCTATACTCTCTCTCATCTGTCATTTACACTCATCTCTTTCCCTCTCTCTTTCGTTTCTCTCTCCTCTCTTTCTCTCTTCTTTTTTTTCGTCCAGAATTTCTTTATCTCTTTTCCCATTTTTTTCCTTACATTCAAATTTTTTACCTTTAAATGTTGACAGATTTGTTTATAACTTCTGTATTACATTGTAACATAACATATATATATATATATATATGTAACTAAAAAAGTTAACATTGTAACAGTGAAAAACATATGAACTACAAATATTTTACATGTGTAAATCTGTAACAACTTATAAAAAATTGTTGATGCACTATTATGTGGACGTCACTGTCGAATAGACTAGGGTTGAGTCTTTGTATTGTATTACATGAGATTGTGGTGATCCATACGGGCATTTTATGGATCTGATGCATTTGTGAATATAGACCAAAACCTAAGTCTAGGTTCGACCGTTTGAGATGGTGCGAATGTGGAAAAGTTCCACATTCGACCTCCTTAAATGGGCGAAGGTGACTTATGGTTTTGGACTATAAATAGCAATCTCATGTGTTGGTTTTCATTTGTAGATTTAAGTTTATGCTTTGAATGCTCTCAAGGGGGAGGTCATGCCCGACCTCCCCCGACCTCGAGATAGATGTTTATCCTACTGATGACAGTGTCTGTAACCGTTTCTGAATTAATATGAATCTGTGATGACTTTGTTATCGTATGTTTCTGTCTCGTCTCGAATCTCCCGTCTGAAACCGAGTTGTTTTTCGCTTAATCGATCCACGAATTCGGTTTTCAACCGGATTCTCAACTGGTATCAGAGCTATGGTACCGGTTTGAATGATCTAACAGTCGTTTGAATCAATCACAGCTCGTTTTCATGATTTCAGACGTTAAATTTCAGTTTTTGATTGAAAGGTTGAAACCCTAGATTCTTAATTGAACCCAAAATCATGTGATTTCACCATGTTTTTGTGAATTCGAGGGTTAGGTTTTCATTTCCGCACCTTTCTGTACAAGTTTCATCATCAAATTCGAACAATCAGAGTGTTTATGGGCTGATTTGCAGAAAATATTAAACAAGAACACGTTTTTCTGCACATTCGCACCTTTCAGAAAAACGGGTGGGCGAATGTGGAATTCTACTGGGCGAACGTAGGATTAAATGGACGAATGTGGAGTATAAACGGACGAATGTAGAACTTTTTGGGCGAAAGTGAGAATTTTCTACATTCGTACCTCAATACTGGGCGAATGTGGAATTTCAACCAATGATGGTACATTCGACCTTACTAAACGGTCGAACGTAGCTTTATTTCCACCTTCACCCATTCGATATAGAGAATGAAAAATTGGTATTTTAAGGGGTAAAATTTTTTTGAAGATTTTTGGGAGAATGGTGATGATGTCTACATAAATTGTTGAAGAAATGATGATGATGAAATGTTTTATTGTGGGGTAGTCATGTGAATCAACAGTATGATAATTAGATTCAAATGACTATTATGGGCCAGAAAATAGACGGATTTTATTCCGCATGATGAGAACAGTCAACCCAGTTCCTGTGTGTTTGAAGGAACTTGTTCTAAAGAGTTGTTATGAAAGAAGGAAATCAAGTTTGAGATTTCAATGTTCTGAAAGTAATGAGGTATCCTAGTAGGAGTCATGTGGCACGTAGGTTCAACGAAAGTTTCAAGATCACAGTCATGAAGAATTTCAAGAGCTATTGGTAGATATTGTTGGCCCCGCCAAAAACTTCAGTTTCTGAAGCATTTCAAGTCCTCAATAAGTATTGGTAGTTCCCGCGGAAAACTTCTGATTGCTTGATCCACTTGTCTACGGCTTGTATTCTGTCGAACAGATGAAGTTACTCAAGAACATGATTGATTTATCATACGAGATCTTAGAGAAACTTGGTGAAGCATCAGTCAAGGGGGAGATTGTTGATGTAAAAATGTGTCTGATACTTCAACAATAACTGACTGAAGATGCTAGGTGTGTTTAGGATTCGCCAGCAACGTCCAAGGGGGAGATTGTTGATGCACTATTATGTGGACGTCACTGTCGAATAGACTAGGGTTGAGTCTTTGTATTGTATTACATGAGATTGTGGTGATCCATAAGGGCATTTTATGGATCTGATGCATTTGTGAATATAGACCAAAACCTAAGTCTAGGTTCGACCGTTTGAGATGGTGCGAATGTGGAAAAGTTCCACATTCGACCTCCTTAAATGGGCGAAGGTGACTTATGGTTTTGGACTATAAATAGCAATCTCATGTGTTGGTTTTCATTTGTAGATTTGAGTTTATGCTTTGAATGCTCTCAAGGGGGAGGTCATGCCCGACCTCCCCCGGCCTCGAGATAGATGTTTATCCTACTGATGACAGTGTCTGTAACCGTTTCTGAATTAATATGAATCTGTGATGACTTTGTTATCGTATGTTTCTGTCTCGTCTCGAATCTCCCATCTGAAACCGAGTTGTTTTTCGCTTAATCGATCCACGAATTCGGTTTTCAACCGGATTCTCAAAAATCTATTGTAACACAAATCTGTAACAATGTTACACGAAAAAAAACAACAAATGATTACAAGTTAAGAATGTTACAAGAAAAAAACCATCCAAAACCAAAGCCCTTTTTCTCATCTAATGCATCCACCCATCTGCCTTTACCAAATAAAAAAAAACCACCAGGTACTAATAACTATGTAATCCAAACTACATATTATATTTAAAACTTTTAATACATAAAAAATTTCGTAGTATATAAAATAAGTAATAAATTTAAATATTGTGTCTATGAATAAAAAAAAAAGTAAAGATCTTGTTGAATAAATACAACACACGTTTATAAAAATGTTTCATCTACCAAATGCACCATAAAAGGCATCTGGAATCAAAATAAAAAATGAATACTTGTGTTTTCTATATTTAAGAACAAGTTTTAAAAAAATAAGTCAACAATTCAATAGGTACTTTCTAGATCATATGATTAAATAAATCATTCACTTTTAGAAACGAAAAAAAAAAGAAAAAGAAATAAAGGTAAGATCTTCGTCAAGAACCGTCAAGAACCGCTACGAAGGATGTGTGGCATCATCAACATCAGATCAGATCTTCGTCAAGAACCGCTCTTCGTCAAAACCTAATGATTCAGGGGCGGTGTGGCATCATCAACATCAGATCTGTCAAAAACCAGATTCAGATCTGTTAAAACCAGATTCAGATCTGTAAAACAAAAAAACTTATGATTCAGGGGCGGTGTGGTTGAGGTTGTGGTCGTAGGTGGATAGGGTGCGAGTGGTGACGGGTGACGGTTCTTGGGAGTGGGGGTTGGGTGGACTGTGGCGGTGGGGGTTGGAGGTTAGGGATGGTGGATGTGTGGGTAGAAGGTGTAGGCCGGTCATAGGGGGAGGCCACTACGAAGGATGTATTGTGAAGGTATAGAGATTGAGATGATGAAGGATGTGTTGTGAAAGTGGAAATATTGAGATGATGAAGGATATTGTGATGGATCTGGAAGAGATATAAGGGAGAGACATTGAATTTAAAACAAATAATTACAAAAGAGGTGAGAGAAGCTTTGTGTCAGTATGTAGAAAAGTAATTAGTCAACCATGTGTATTTTTTACAATCTTGCCCTTTGATCAAATGATAAGAATGAAGATGTGGACTAATGAGAGCCATTGGATGAGTTTTTTGAGTTTTCACAACTCACCAAGGTTTTCACTAGATACTTACCCTATATATATATATATATATATATATATATATATAGGGAAAGTATAAATTGAAAACCCACTCGAGTTAAGAAAACTCTGAAAACCCGTCAAAAAACCATCTAAAAAAGTTTTTTTTTTTGAAAAAAATACACAAGGTAACATACATGTTTTTAAGCGTTTTGGGCCAAAAAAATAAAAAAGCGCCGAACGAATTTTTAAAAAAAAAATAAACAACGCAAACTTTGTAACAGCGCTGTTAACATATGTTAAAAAGCAGAAACATATGTTAACAGCGCTGTAACATATGTTAAAAAGCAGAAAACATATGTTTACAGCGCTGTTACAAAGTTTGCGTTGTTTATTTTTTTAAAAATATTCGTTCGACGCTTTTTTTATTTTTTTGGCCCAAAACGCTTAAAAACATGTATGTTACCTTGCGTATTTTTTTCAAAAAAAAAAAACTTTTTTAGATGGTTTTTTGACGGGTTTTCAGAGTTTTCTTAACTCGAGTGGGTTTTCAAAATATCCACCCCCTATATATATGTATATATATATATATATATTGTAAAGGCTAAAATCCTGCATGTCATTTATTTAGGCATTCTCTCCTTTGAGAGGTGCCATATAGGATCATATGTGGCATCTATTACACCAATTAAAAAGAGCAAATAATATACTAAAACCTAATATACTAAAACTAAATATTAAACCTTTATTATTTTTTGTCTCATGTTTTCTCCCCTAACTTTTGAACGTTAATATCATTTATATACGAGATTTTTTAAAGAAAAAAATTATACCAAATTAACGAGCGTTTTATGATATTTCCAACGAGTACCGTAGTGCTATATAAAAGATGAAGAAAAAAACGACTATTTTTTATGGGGGGGTTAGGGGCTTGAGTTGCCATGTGACAATAGTGGGCTTCACAATTAAAGCCCCAAAAGGTAGGTGGGTGAAGGGGCTTGCGTTAAGGGTTTAGGTTTTAAATGTTTCGATTAATTTTTTTAAACTCCAACTAATTAAACACCTCCACCTCGACCCCTCCCCCCCCCCCACGCTGGTCTTCCCCCCATGCCAAAAGGGCCACACTACCCCTCGCACGCCTTGAGGATGGTGTGTGGGGCGTGGGTGAGCTTTCAACGCTCAAACCCAAGCTCCACTCCCTTCATTCTAAACAATTAGCTAAAGTGATGCAAATATAAATCACGCATTCCACGTGATTTATAGACAATTTTTGTTCTTGGGGTTATTTTGAGGGTCGTCTGTTTCGGATCGCTCACCACTCAACCTTGAGAGACGTATCAACTCAAGATTGTGATATTGACATCAATTACTCTTTTTGTTTATGGTAAACTTGTTATGAGCCGTAACAAGCTACCGTTGATATGGCAATGGCTGTCGTTCCTTTTGAGATCGCTCAATCCTCGCTTGAAAAGGTTAAATTACCAAATAGTGATTAATCTTCATTAATTGTGCGGCAATATAATAATAAGAGATAAATATAGACCGTCCACTTCCTAACATAAGTTCACCAACTCTTGGTTTACGCCAAAGTTTAGCATATAGATCGTGCAAACTAAGTCACGAAACCAAGTGTTGGATTAACACCAAGGTTATGTATATATGTTGGGGATGGAAATTATGTCCATATCTCGAACAAAGCACTAAGAAATACCTGTCTGTTTCCCGCTTGAGTTGTGAATCTAAGTATAGAGCCATGGCCAACACTGTTGCTCAAATTGTCTAGATAACTCATTTTCTACGTGAACTACATGCTCTTCCTCCTAATCACCCAATGCTACTTTGTGACAACAGAAGTGATTTCTTTCTTATTCAAAATTTCGGGTGTCATAAACAGGCAAAACATATTGACCTTGACTACCATTTTATACGAGAACTTGTGACATCTAGAAAGCTTTACAATGATTTTTTCGACCAAGCTTCGGGTGGCAAATATTTTTATGAAAAGCCTACCTCAACCTCAATTTAAAATCTTTCTCCGGATGCTTTGCTTTGGTCCACTACCTTTCAGATCGAAGAGGGATATTAGACCACATTAATTTACTTATTTATTCTATGTTCCTTTGTTGTAATTTCTTCATTTTTATGTACTAGATGCAAATATTTCATGTAGATATATCCAATGAGGGATATTAGACCACATTAATTTACTTATTTATTCTATGTTCCTTTGTTGTAATTTCTTCATTTTTATGTACTAGATGCAAATATTTCATGTATATATATCCAATGCATCCCATCATTGTGGGTATGGAATTATATTCTTATCAGTACAAGAAACAACTATATGGATTATACATATTGAACGATATATTTTGGTAACCGAGATTCAAATAAATGTGGATGTCATAATCATCAACATGTTAATATAAATAATTTTTTAACGACCAACAAAAGCTCAATCACCCAGATAAACCTAATGACAAAAGCTCACTCATACTCATGAACGCAGGTGACGCTGATGACACCATTCCAGTGGAAACCACTGCCCGTAGGCCTACTATCAAAAACCTCTTGCTTAACACCGAGTAATTATGCTCCACGTGAGATTCGAACCAATGACCCTTACTTTGAAAGGCCAAGAGGCTGTCATTGTGGAATTACCATTTTAAGATGGATTTTCAAAGTTCTCATGTTATTTATTGTTTTGCAAATATAGGTTTGCCAATAAGTATGGATCAAGTTCCCAATTTAGTCTCATGAAATTATTTGAAGACATTCATGTAACATTCTTTTTTTTTTAATGGCAAAATCGCTTTATATATATATATATATATATATATATATATATATATATATATATATATATAAAGAGCCAGCAAGAAACTGGGAATACACACCAAAATACCAAAACACCAAAACACCAAAAAAGAGACAACACAAACTACAACACCATAGAAAGCTCAAACGAAGCCCAATCGGCCCAAGACAAGTGACCCAACTTCGACCTTTGCGTTATCCATAAGAAGGAGTCTTCTTTGATGCGATCAACCGTGTCCCGAATCGATTCGAACTTACCTTCGAACGTCTTCTTATTTCTCGCCAACCATAAACGCCAAAAAGTCGCTTGGATAATCAACCCAATAATCTTCTTCCATGTCTTCGAACCCGGCTGGTTAAACAAGTGGTTCAGCCACTCATCTATGGAATTCAACCCCGTCGGCCACGAGATCTTCACCCAAACTAAGATGCTCCACCACACCGCTCTCGCCCAAAGGCAATTCACGAACGTATGGAAGGAATCCTCCAGCTCAATGCCACAACGCGAACACGTGCAATCAGAAATAGCGACCCCACGGCTAGCCAAATCAGATTTAGTAGGAATCCTCCCGATAATGGCTCTCCAACATTCTATTTTCAGTTGTTTTAAAAAAATTTTAACAACAAATTTTTATACAAATTCGTCTTTGACGGGGCTCAAACCCTTATCCTTAAGGGGCAACCCCTTAACTTTAATGACTTTGCTAGGTGAACCTAACCCCATCTTTAGTTGTTTAACTTGAAGAGCCTATTTGAAAAATATCATATCAATAAAAACAAAGAAATGGGAGGCATGTGATGGATACCCCCACTCTTGTGGTGGGGTAGGTGATTGGGAAGTGATGGAGAGACCCTTGACCCTTGTGGTCATGGGTTCGACTCCTGATCCCTCCAGGTTTACCGGTTCACTACAGTCGTGCCTTCGGGCGAGTTTGTGGGCCGGGTTTTCCCTGGAACAGGAGACGGGTGGGCCGAAGGGCTCTGTCCGTACGGACTAGAGGCCGGCTGGGGCCCCTTTCGGCCATTGGGGCCGCGTACAGAGTACCCAGCAATACTTTAGTTGATCGTTCAAAAAAAAAAAAAACAAAGAAATAAAAAGGAACGCTTGTCATATCACTTTTCTTTATTTTGTGTATCATAAAATTAAGTATGATGAAAGTAAATTAAATGAAGCTTTAGTGTGCAAGTAGGCATTAAATAAAGTGATTAGAAGTTTGATGGTGGTGAGCATTTTGGTAGATAACGAAAGGGCAATAGAAAGACATCATGGATTGACAATACATCACTGACTGTCTTATGATTTCAAGAGTTAGGAATTGACAATTGAATTGTCATTTCAGACTATGATTCACGCAACTGCTCCAAGCCAATATTAATCTCTTTGTACGTGTATACTTTAGTAGATTCATTATTTACAGATTTTCAAGTATATTTAAGCAAACACGTGTGTTAAAATCATGCACATCAAATACACTTTACTTGATCACTTGTTAATGGATTATAACATGCCTAGTGGTCAGTTATACGGGCGTGAAAGAGAGATTTGGAGCCCTATTTCACTTGGCTACACCACCTCTAGAGTCGTCAAATGTGAAATGAAGGTTTTGGCGTGAATTATTTAATGTGGCGTGTACAATTTGATGAACCAATGGGCATCTCTCCAACTTTAATCCACCAATCACATTATTTGTTTTAAATTTCAAAATAATAATAATAATAATAATAATAATAATAATAATAATAATAATAATAATAATAATAATAATAATAATAATAATAATTGAGTAATGTTTGGAAGGGGTTTGAAACTACTACAACCCTTATTAATTTCAAGCCAATTCAAATCACATATAGAACCTACATGACACATGTTACAAAATGCCTAAGGAAGGAGATTGAAATTAACCCACCAGACCATGTGTAATGGAGCCAAGATTAAGACGTTTTTGGGTCACAAAACGCCCCTACCTGATTTGCACCCCCCCTTTATGAATTAGGGCGTTTTGGGGGCCACCCAAAAAAAAGTACGGCGTTTTCTTGTGTGTTTGGGCCAATCACATTCAAACTAGCTTTCTTTATTATTTGTTTTTATTTAAAAAAACAATTAATTAATATTAAATGATTGGATGTTCCATGAAAATTTTCACCTTACCACTACACCCCATCCTAATTTGAATCCTTTAATGGTCCCATATGCCACGTGTCGATTAATGCCCCATGGTTCATGAAAATTTCACCTTCCAATTACACATGGTCTTAGGGGGAAGGGCGCATGTAGAACTTGTTTTTTCACTTAACCGATTTTAACCAATCATGCACTACCACATCACTTCACTTCACTGATTTACTTCACTGAAACACTTTTTTTGAGACAACACTCCACTGATTCTTTCTTTTAATATTTTCATTTAAATTTAAAAGGTAACCGTTTTTTTTTATTTTCAAATCGTAATTAATTTTCTAACCGTTACACCTAACGGACACCTATACAAACCCCATAACTTCTAATACCAAAATCACCCTAAAACCGGTTATCACTTTAATCATATCGTAAAAATGGTCCCGTTGAATGTAAATGAGGAGATCGCGTTAACAAGGGCGTACTTAGCAGTGAGAAACATAAATCATCCTGCCAGTTTACGTAGAGATTCGTTTTGGAGTAACGTGTCGGAGGAATTAAATCGATTAAACGACACAAATGACCGCAACAAGGATTCGCTCGTTAGTAAGTGGCATGATCTCTTTACCAAGTGTATACTATGGAACGCCCTCTTTGAAGCCACGGTTGAGAGACACTCTAATCTTCAAGAAGATCACATTGCAATCCAAGCCATTTGCCGCGACTATTACCATGCACACAGGAGTAACTTCAACCATGTTGCGACATGGCGATTGTTGTACGATAGGTTTAATGTTTAATGTTGTTTATTGTTTAATGTTTAATGAAAGTAACCGTTAAAAAAATTCAATTAAAAATTAACAATCAAAATACAAACATCATCATCATCATCATACTTAGTTAATCAAAATACAAACATAATTATCCTAATTAAAACATTAGTTAAACATAAACATAAACCTAATTAAAATACTACTTAAACATAGCTAAAAAAAGAAAGAATACGCAATTGACTCATGCGAAGAAACGTTACGATCACTATCACGCCCGTCCAACCTCTCGTATTGATATTGATATCCCTCACTTTCGAGTGTCGGGCAACAGATTACTTCATCCGAATAATTTACATATTCAGCCCCGGGATCAGTGTCATAACCTTCATTCAGGGGGTTTTGTACCGTAGCCGGTGGGTTTCGCACTATTGGAGGATTGACATGCCCCGACACTCTTACAACATCTCCAACCCGTATTGCTCCTAGTTGTGGTATAGCCATTTCGTAATCATATGCATAAACCAATTCTTTCTTGGTCAAATCTTCAAGATCTTGTGGCTCATAATATTCAAATGTTGGGGGAGGTTGTGTAGTCGGTAGGTATGTAGTTGGTTGATGTGTTATTGGTGTGTGTGTGTGTGTAGTTGGTTGGTGTGATGTTGGTTGGTGTGTAGTCAATGGGTGTGTAGTCGGTTGATGTGTTGCGGGGCAGGATGATCATCGTCGATGATACGTATTTAGAAACATATTACCACCACCCATATTAAAATATGTAGTTGTATAAAACTGTATGTGTAGATATGGTTTATATAGGGTAAAATATAAAAACCGGTCAAAATGTAAACGGTCAATAAAAAAAAACGGTCGAAAATTAACGGTCAACGAAAAAAAAAAACTTTGGAAATTAATTATTGGTCAAGAAATATGACTGTTTCCTTTATACCACCACGGTAAGAAGAACCAGAAATTGGTTCACGAGACCCCTACCAGCACGGGTGGTGGCGGTGTTACCGTGCTGGTAGTGGAGTACCCGTGCCCAATTCTTGTAGCGCCACATCCCCCTTATAACATACAAAACATTCAGATATTGATTTGGATATTAAGTTTTCTTAATTATAAAGCCATATGCAGTGCCAAGCTTGATGGGGGCTTGATGGAATAAAATATTAATAAAATGATATGAGAGGCTTGATGGAGGTGTTATATAAAGCAAGTGTGTAGTGGCTAAAGCCTCATTAAGCCCCGCTAATCATTGCTTAATTATTATTTTTTATTTAAAAAGAAATAACATTTCATTAATTAAAAAAACATTACAAATACTTAAAAAAACAAGAAGTTACAAATACAATTTTTTTTTACAAATACTAAAAAAGAAATTACAAATACTACTCCTTTTCATCACCGTTGTCGCCAACTCGTTCATAATCTTCTTCGGTACCGTCTTCGTCGTTGTCAACATTTTGAATTGGGCAAATCGCCCAAGCTTGCTCGACCAAATCCGCCTCCAACGCGTTATGTAAATCCTTGGAACGCAAGATGTGACTCTTTTGTATTCTCTGCTCCATTGTCACTTACGTCCCTTCAACAACATCTTCCGAAAAAACAGTTTTGACATACTGCTTTTCTTTGGTCTTCTAGGATCATATTATGTATTATTATACAATCATATATCACCATTCTAATTTTTTTCTTTATCTCATATACAACAAGGATTTCTAACAAAATGCCATTGTTGTTGTAGAATCCCAAAACACCTCTCGATGTCCTTTCTTGTGGACTCTTGCAGTCTCTTAAAATGTTGTCTTTTTACATCGAGTGTTTCATAAAACGTTTTGACGATCATTGAATACTCCGAATATATACCACCGGCCAAGTAGTATGCATGCTTATAGTAATTATTATTTGCATAAAACTCAGCTTTCTGTATCGTACCACCAATGTAAGCCTCTAACAATGGTGAAAACTGCAAAGTATTTATGTCACTCATACAGAAGGCCGACCAAACCCAAAGGTCGTAGGAGGCAATGGCTAATAAAACCAACGTTGGTCCTTTTTGGCCACCGCGCGTATGTTGACCTCGCCATGCGGTTGGAGAATTATACCACCGCCATTGAGGACAGTCTATACTACCAATCATGCCGGGTATTCTATGTTTTTCTAAATGCGCTTCATATATTTGGTGAAGGTCGTTCCATGTGGGGTTTCGCAAGTAACGTTTTCCATATATTTGGCTTATACCTAAAAAATTATATATATAGGGATGAGATAAAATGATAACTCATGTGAGTTGTGAGAACTAGAGAACTCATCTGCACCATTGATCTTGATGGTCCAATGATTTAGATGAAAAGATGACACTTTTTGTCTTGACATGTTTAATAAGTATTTTTTTAATATAATATAATACATTAAAGGGTATTTGGGTAAAAAACCATGGTAGAGAAAAAATTAATATAAAATCATGTTAATTTTTATTCCATTATTAAAAGATTCATGTTTTTTAACTTTATTTTATTTTTTTAATTAATTTAGTTTTTTAAAACAAAAAAAAAATCAAATGTCACACCCTCAAACTCCACGTGCAGGGTTTTACCGCGAGGCGCGTGACACACCAGGATTCAAGTCAACGATCACAATAAACGACAACTAAATGCAGCCATATGAAAACCAAAACCATAAGTTTAATATTAAACCAACAACGGAAGCTTTAGAAATCGTATTTACAACCCAACAAAGTAAATGAAGTCTAAAGATTATTTAAATACATGCGACTAGAACCCTAGACGCCATGTGAGACTCCGTGCGCCTAAACTCGATGCCGCTACCTTAGCGACCTGAGAAAACATGCCAAAAAAATATGTCAACATATAATGCTGGTGAGTTCACTGGTTTTAAGTTCACAAAACGTTTCCATGCGTAGAGAGTTTCATCACAAAATACCATGTAATGAAAAACATTCAAATAAACAACAAGCGTTTCCTTACTACTACGATCGTGTTGCTGAAACTATTACTGACAATCGTTGCTCAGAGTTGCTGCCTGTGTTGCCAAAAGTAGAGACAATATGCACCCGCCCGGCTCCAAGCCGTCGAGTGGGGCTCGTCAGGCCCAATAGTTCTATCCACATTTCCCTCGTTACGTATACCTACATATTCATGGTTTCCCTAGGGACTTACGTGTTGCATCGTGTAGTAAATAAAACACAAGCAAAGTATCATAAGCGCTGCATTTCCAAAAGTGTTGCGTTTTTATTACATAACGTTGTATTGTTAAAACGTGTGGCATGTTTCTCCCCAAGAGAAAAGTGTATAAAAGAGGGGCCGTGAACTCACCTTGGATTGCGTTCTTCTTAATAAACCCAGACAATGCAAATGGCAGTTCCTAGTATCCGCGACCAATCATTAAATGCATATGAGTACCCGGACTATTAACCCGTAGGTCAACTAGTCCCTAAGTGTCCAGACCATAACCATTAAACGTTTGAAATGAAAGTGTGTTTGACTGAAGACTAGACTATACAAGACAAGACCCGACATCCTATTGGTGATCCGACATCCCACGTGTTAGCCAAAAACAAGAGATCAAGTAATCCTACGCAACTATGCACTTAATACGCATAAAAGTTCACCAAGTCTAGCATACAGTTCAATTAACGTATAAACGAGTCCAAACACATGTTATCGGGTTATTAGACATGTCACGGGGTTCCTATCATGTTCCTAGGTGTCCAATCATGTTCCGGGATATCAAAATACACTTACAATAGCAAAACACACGATTAGGAATCAAACATGCAATTAGAAAAGTCAACTAGCGATTATGATGGTCAACAGGCAATTAGGAGTTGTAATCACATGGAGTGTATGTGGATAGGAAAGTCAACTAGTGATTAGGATGGTCAACAGGCAATTAGGAGTTGTAATCACATGGAGTGTATGTGAATAGGAAAGTCAATTAGTGATTAGGATGGTCAACAGGCGAGTAGGGGTCCTAATCACCCCATTTTATATGCGAGTAGGGCTACTCACATGACACTCAGGTGATTAGGACTCCCCTAATCGCCGCCTGCAGTGTCGAACCCAATTTTGCGCGTTTAACCTTCCAAATCAGATCCGAAACATGTACAAACACCTAACATCAAACCCAAATCATTAAACAACCCATCCCAAGTATAAACCCCCAATTTATCTTCAATCTAACCGCCCTAATTGCAAACATTTCCCAAAATAGAAATATTATCATGAAAACATCATATCAACATGCAAAATTTACCCTAAATGGCAATTATCCAGATTTCATCGCATAACAATGTTATACAACAACATCCTACTGTCCCTACATGCTCCTAGAACAAACCCTAACCTTATACAATCAACAAAACTCATCATATCATCCTTAACCCTTCAAAATCATTCAAACGGGTCAAAACGTCTATTATCAACAATACACAACTACGAACCTCCAAAATCATCAACAATCATGCTAACAACCTATTTATCTCAGAAACATATCAAACACACAAGAATCCTCATGTTTTAATCATAAAAATCCTATCTTGCATGAATGCACCACATAGAACACATGATAAAAGATTAGACTTGTTTAACAACTGATTTTTAAGGATTTTCAAAGACATAAACATTATAAAACCAGGTCTGGACCTTTAGGGATCATTATAACAACTTTACAAAGGTTTAGGATGGATAACACACCTTGGATTTTGCAAAAGAATGATGTATAAGCTTGAAAGGATGGATTTTAAGGTATATACGTGTTCTAGAGATTGGTTATGGTGTGGAATAGCTTTTGGGTGAGTTAGGGTTGCACAAATGATGTTTTAGAGCATAAGGGTGGTATTTATAGGCGTTTCTAGTCGTCAGGCACATAATAGGCTAGTAGGTTGTTGTTATAGGAGATTAGGGCTTGTAATCGCCTATAACAACATGTGGATAGGGCTAATTGCCCATTTTTACTCGCGTATAAGGCATGTACTTGCCTATAAGGCTCTCTAATCGCATACAACATGTTGATTTGGGTTTTTGGCGCGTTAAACACTATTTTAACATATATAAGCACGTATTCACATACCGACAAGTCACATAATGATTTTAAACATATAAAGCACGATAAGTAACACGCTAATCCTCGTTCACCAATTCCCGGGACTCGAGACTTGCGTGTGTGCATTAACCTGGTGATTCTACAAATACCCAATCCTTGTACACATGGTTATGGACCGACTCCCAATGATCCGTGGATCATTGTAATGACTCCCAGTGATTCCCGAACCATCATAACGACACAACCGACCCAGTTAAGTATGTAATGCAGCATGACTCGCTAAGGTAGACTTACTAGTTTGACGAAAGTTATTAACCAGAGTTTGCCGGGTGTCACATCATCCCCTCGTTGAATGAATTTTTGTCCTGAAAATTTCCCGAAACCGAAAAGGAAACGATGAAAAGAAAGAAAATTTTTCCGACTGTCACATCATCCCCCCGATGAAAGGAATCTCGTCCCGAGATTCACTTAGCTTCAACAGTGACGAGTGTTAACCCAACTACACGAGAACCCCGATCCATGAGAACCCCGGTCCACAACGTGAACCGTAATGAATCCAGACAATACAAGAGATGACCAAAACAAACATGCAACTGAGCACCCATGCCCAAAACAACGCTCCCCAAAATCACGAAAAGATACTGTTATGGACTGCCATATAACCAACCCATCCCAACCGGAGATATGCTGAAGACTCTTGTGATCGGTATAAACGAAGTACCAGGTACCGTCCAAGCAGTGTCTCCAGATTACCTCCTCACATAGAGTTTACACACCCCAGACCCGAACTAGGTGAAACACGACACACGATAACCAAGGACTTACCCCTCCAAGGCGTAGGCACAAAGTGTAGAACAGATAAAACTTATCAGATAAGAAGCTCTTAACAATACGAGAACCAAAATGAAACCGAAGTATAGCAAAAAATAAGAAGATATACCGGTAACAGTATCAAGATTCTCCTGGTTTGCCCTCGAACCGATGACGAATACACGAGCGTTCCGGCCACCACCTTCGTTGTCTCTATCACTTCCTGCCGCCCCAACACCACCCTGAATCAGCATTGGGCAATCCCTCCTAAGATGCTCCAATTGACCACAAAGAAAACACCCTCGCTCACTCAGGGGGGTAGGAGCACCACCATTCTGCTTCAGTTTAGGGCAGTCACGCTTGAAATGCCCGGTTGACCACAATTGAAACACCCCTGATTTCCCCGAGGAGAAGGAGCAGGAGCAGGAGTGGTAGTCTGAACCAGCTGCGGTTGAAGAGCAACCCTACAATCCTTAGCATGATGACCAAACCGTTGACATCGATGACAGCGAGACTTATCACAATCACCTGTAAGATGAAATTCACAACGATTGCACTTTGGAAGTTTCCCATTATATCCTCCTTGTTTTTGACCGGACGACGTACCTGACGCTTCAAACCTCTTTGTCTGCTGCTGCGGCTGAGCTAGAACCAGATTCTTCTCAAAACCATCCCATTTCCTTTTGTTGTTCCCAGTCCCACCAAAGATGTGGGGCTCGCACTCCATGAACACCTTGAAAGTACACACCTACTGACCAAGAGGAGGTGGTGGTGGAAGAGATTGCTGATTATCGATGTTTCCACCAAGGCGTTGCTGAGCGGCCTGGAAAGCAGCAAGAGCAACAGACACTTGTTGCTGGATCAAGTTATTCAGCGCCTCTTGGGTCATGGTAATGTTACCACCACCACGACCCCCAGTACAACCGCCACTACTGCCGCGGTGCCCACTAGTACGTCCTCCGCTACGACCAGACATCTTTTGCCAAAGGTAAGAACAAGGCATTCAGATCCATCGACAACGCGGAACCACTAGAATCCAAAGTTGTCAAGAATTGGGTCCGACCGTGACCATTGATCCAAACACGAAGTCCACCAGGACTTCCATGTATTTCAACTTATAATTTCATGTGCACCCAAAATGATAAATTGCTCTACATGGTCCTCTAGGCGTGCTCCGAGCTTGAACTTCAAGCCACCCAAACCCATAACTTAGGAAGAATGACCAATCCATAAGAATTCCCAAGTGACAAATCACTTAGAGGTGTACTACAACGAGGTAGAACGGACAAAGGACAGAATGGATGATGTGACTTATAGATGAAAATGATGATGATACCAACACCCCGACACATGTTATCCGTATGTTAAGAGTCAAACGTATGTGATCGTCTAGTGTGTGTGAGACTTGGCTATGGACTAGACACTACATGCAGTCCTAGTTCACTATAACCATTGGCTCTGATACCAATATGTCACACCCTCAAACTCCACGTGCGGGGTTTTACCGCGAGGCGCGTGACACACAGGATCCAAGTCAATGGTCACAATAAACGACAACTAAATGCAACCATATGAAAACCAAAACCATAAGTTTAATATTAAACCAACAGTGGATGCTTTAGAAATCTTGTTTACAACCCAACAAAGTAAATGAAGTCTAAAAATTATTTAAAGACATACGACTAGAACCCTAGACGCCATGTGAGCCTCTGTGCGCCTAAACTCGATGCTGCTACCTTAGCGACCTGAGAAAACATGCCAAAAAAATATGTCAACATATAATGCTGGTGAGTTCACAGGTTTTAAGTTCACAAAACGTTTCCATGCGTAGAGAGTTTCATCACAAAATACCATGTAATGAAAAACATTTAAATAAACAACAAACGTTTCCTTACTACTACGATCGTGTTGTTGAAACCATTACTGACAAGCGTTGCTCAGAGTTGCTGCCCGTGTTGCCAAAAGTAGAGACAATATGCACCCGCCCGGCTCCAAGCCGTTGGGTGGGGCTCTTCAGGCCCAATAGATCTATCCACATTTTCCCCGTTATGTATACCCACATATTCATGGTTTCCCTAGGGACTTACGTGTTGCATCGTATAGTAAATAAAAGACAAGCAAAGTATCACAAGCGTTGCATTTCCAAAAGCGTTGTGTTTCCAAAAGCGTTGCAAAACTTACCCTAAACGGTAATTTTCCAGCTTTCATCACATAACAACATTATACAGCAACATCATACTGTCCCTACATGCTCCTAGGACAAACCCTAACCTTATACAATCAACAAAACTCATCATATCATCCTTAACCCTCCTAAATCATTCAAACGGGTCAAAACGTCTATTATCAACAATACACAACTATGAACCTCTAAAATCATCAACAATCATGCTAACAACCTATTTATCTCAAAAACATATCAAACACACAAGAATCCTCATGTTTTAATCATAAAAATCCTATCTTGCATGAATATACCACATAGAACACATTATAAAAGATTAGACTTGTTTAACAACTGATTTTTAAGGATTTTCAAAGACACAAACATTATAAAACTAGGTATGGACCTTTAGGGATCATTATAACAACTTCACAAAGGTTTAGGATGGATAACACACCTTGGATTTTGCTAAAGAATGATGTATAAGCTTGAAAGGATGGATTTTAAGGTAAATACGTGTTCCAGAGATTGGTTATGGTGTGGAATAGCTTTGGGGTGAGTTAGGGTTGCACAAATGATGTTTTGGAGCGTAAGGGTGGTATTTATAGGCGTTTCTAGTCGTCAGGCAGATAACATGCGAGTAGGTTGCTGTTATAGGCGATTAGGGCTTGTAATCGCCTATAACAACATGTGGATAGGGCTAATCGCCCATTTGTACTCGCCTATAAGGCATGTACTCACCTATAAGGCTCTCTAATCGCATACAACATGCTGATTTGGGTTTTTGTCGCGTTAAACACTATTTTAACACATATAAGCATGTATTCACATACCGATAAAGTCATATAATGATTTTAAACATATAAAGCACGATAACTAACACGTTAATACTCGTTCACCAATTCCCGGGACTCGAGACCTGCGTGTGTACATTAACCCGATGATTCTACAAATCACCAATCCTTATACACATGGTTATGGACCTACTCCCGATGATTCCCGAACCATCATAACGACTCAACCGACCCAGTTAAGTATGTAATATGCATGACTCACTAAGGTAGACTTACTAGTTTGACGAAAGTTATTAACCGGAGTTTGCCGGGTGACACATCATCCCCCCGTTGAAAGAATTTTCGTCCCAAAAATTGCCTGAAACCAAAAAGGAAGCGATGAAAAGAAAGAAAAATTTTCCGGCTGTCACATCAAATATGTGCATTATGTCATTTCCCTCTCGTTTATACACTGGTGTAAAGCGTTTAGTTGCATTTATATAAACCAACCATCCAAAATTTTTGTATGATTTACACTGGTTTAATTATTTACACCAGTGTTTACTCACATCTATATAAACCAAACGTCTATAATTTTTGTATAATTTACACCAGTGTTTACTCACATCTATATAACCAAAACATCTATAATTTTTGTAATATCAAAAATTATGCTAGTGTAAAATAAACCACCCAAGATGTAAAATAACTAATACCATCTATACATTCGTGTTACGCTAGTGTAATGTAACTAGTAACATCTAGATCTCTCAATCAAACCCATGTGTCACTCACACTCTCTCTCCCCCTCTCTCTCTCTGTATATATATATATATACATATATTTATATACACATACACAAACACATGTAGGTTGATTCATTGTGTGTACCTATGTGCATAGATCAAGTTAAAAACATTTGAAAACACACAGATAGGCACATGAACCAAAACTTCACCATGTGCAGCAGCTTCTACTTCTTTTTTATTTTCGGCAACAAAGTGGCATCAATTGATGAGCATATTGTATGTCTTATTATATATACAGGCTAAGATTTTGTTTTGTCCTCACCATTAATTAACAACACCTCAATAATAAAAATAATAATAATAATACCTGTAAACCTTCAGACGACCACCATCGAACCTTCAGACGACCTTCATCGACCACCAAACCCAAACACCATCACGGGCCTTCATCGACCACCATCAACACCACAACCTCCTCCACCACATCGGAACCCACCCTCAACCACAATAGGAACTCACCCTCTGGACCACCCTCAACACCACAGCCCCTCCACCACAGCAATCAACCACCGTCTAACCACCGCCCTCGAACCCACCATCACCTCCGAACCCACCACCGCTCACCCCCGTCGTCGTCGCCTTCTCAGATCGTTTCTGTGTGTGTTTTTTAGAGAGAGAGATATATATATAGAGAGAGAGAGAACCGGTGTGTGTGTGTGTGTGTGTGTGTGTGTGTGTGAGAGAGAGAGAGAGAGAGGGGTGAGATATTACTATTATTTAAAAGGTTACTTGGGGGTGGGGGTGGGGTGCAATTATTACTAAAATATCCATAAGTAATTGTGTACAAAGACTTTGTTACCGCTAATTAAAAAAATATAAAAAATTACAAAGATGATGGTGACTCACTTGGTGATTGGTCCAGAGAAGTTCTCTTGTTTTCACAACTCAGTGGAGTTCTCATTTGATCCAGATCCTATATATATATAAAACCATAAATAAAAAAAATTAAATTTAATTACTACTTTATAAATATATTTAAAATTGTAAATATATCGTAGCAGAAAAACTCCAAGGTATCGCGTGTGTTTTCTCTGCCATCTTCAAATACTCGTCATTGATGTCGTATGTCTTCCTGTAGGCGAGTACGCGTAACGCGGAAGTGGTCTTTTGATTTAGGGTTAATCCTAAACATCCTCTACCGTCGGGTTTTTGCTTAAAGTAGTCATAGCTAGAATCCAAATCTTCGGTAACGCTCAAAACAACCTTTTACTCATCCGAAATCGGTGTCTAAAAACATCGGGGCCCTAAACTGGCGAAGGATTGAAATAATAATTCATTACACAAACACTTGCGGCAATACATGCTCACATAATATATTCCCTAGTCAATATCGGGCGTGGTATAGGATTATTTACATGTTGCATGGTGTTAACTGTTAGCGTACACGCGCTCAAAACCGCTTCTTCCTCTTCCGCGCTGTCGTCGTAAAAAAATCTTTGATATAGATCGGTAAACGAATCTTCATAGGGAGGAGACGACAATGTGGTATGGTGATTTTTTTATAAAAAAGAAGGGTTTTTTTTGTAGAATATATATATATATATATATATATATATATATATATAGGTTTAGGATCTTGTACAAAGTACATTTTTCGTGAGAAGTGTGAGAAGGACTAAGAATTGACATGTAGACATCATGTTTTGGATTTAGGAATGATGTTTTAGGTTGTTTTAATTTGAAAAACACCAAACACAACAATCTAAAACACCATACAATGTATTATAGTAATTAAATTTAAAAAACAGCTAAAACACACTACTTAACGCTTAAAACACACTGCTAATGTTCTTAGCATGGTGTTTTAAGTTTTAAGCCTAAAATACATTGTTTTCGGTTTTTAATTGTTATGTTTGGTGTTTTTATAGGCAAAACAATCCAAAACATCACGACTAAGTTCAAAAAATGATGCATAAGTATCAATTTTTAATACTTCTCACACTTCTCACGAAAAATGTACTTTGTACAGGATCCTGACCCTATATATATATATATATATATATATATATATATATATATATAAAATTGTTTTTTATGAATATGACCGTTTGTAACGGTAATAAATCTCAAAATCCTCAAGTCCCACTCGAGCCCACTACATGAACATTTAGTTACTAATAAGAAACTTGAACATTACTATTATTGCATTATTTCATAGTGAAGAAGGTATTGATGTTTTTTTAACTTTTTTTTTGGTTGATGTAGGTTGCCACTGTCGGTCCTTTTTCTCTTGTATCATTTTGCTTTTCTCAGGGGTTCTTCTCTTGGAGATTCCTTGTTGGGGTATGTCTGTTCCATACTCAGTTGAAGTGAAATATTTATTAGAATAGAAAATTATTAACTCTTTTTTATATTATTTGTAGTGGGGGCTTTAAATTTAAGGTCCTATCAGTAATTGGTTCACGTAGCATATGAGTCAGTATGGTAGTTATAACAAAACATAGACTTAAGGTTGCCTTTAAATGAACTTAGGGCATCCCAGAGGACCCAGACCAGACACACAGTGCCAGATTCAAATCAGTCTAGCATCCAGACACCAAGTGAGTATTCACTGCCCCTTTTACAATTTTTACATTTTTTCGGGGGAAAACATACGTACAGTTTTCAGTTACAATTCATGACTATTATGTGAACATGAGACATTACAGTTCAGGACCCATTAATCCCTCGTGTCATACACAATACCATAACCATTAGCTATGGACTTAGCCATAAAACACCGAGATAGATCTATTGGGTTGACACCCCCACTCTTGGTCAGCCGCTCTGACCGGATGACAGATATCAAAAGAGTGCATGTATTTCACATTATTTCATTGTCTTTAGTGTACAATGGGCGAGGCACAACATTTCAAGGTTTGGTTATGGGCTCATGTCAGGTCACATATTGATTATTGCCCTAGCTAGGCAATGATTTAGTCGGTTTTGGATTCCATGTCCTCCATATAGAAAACCCGTGAACTCACCAACTTTATGTTGACCCATATTTCCATTAATGCATATTTTTCAGGAAATTAGCATGGATAATGAAACTTGCGGGGGTCGCGTGCGAGCATTTGTGGGATACCTTCTTTTGGACCGTTGTGTTGTTGTTTTAATACTAGACATTTACATACAATGGTTTTGATTTTTAAACAACTAACTCTATGTTGAACAAATCTGGTTGTTTAATGAAAGTTCCCACTTTACTTTAATTAATGCTCGTGTGACCTTTGTGCTTGGAAATCTTTTGAAGTCGCACCGCGCGTTTCCGCCTTGGCGGGGTGTGTCAGATTGGTATCAGAGCACGAGGTTATAGCGAACTGAGATTCCTTTAAGTCAAACTATAATCTAAACAAAAATTGATTTCGAAATGTTTTCCAAAGAAAGAAGCACAACACCTATCCCGATGTGCTACGCAAGTTCCATGCTAGTTACATATCTCACACATTAGTAGATATACTAAGTACACCACATGATTACTGACACGCACGTGTGTTCATTGATTTCCAGGATCATGGCACACCAAGACGACCCTATCATTCTTTCGGATTCTGAGGAGGAGGTCGTTCCGAATAGCCCTTCGGCCGACATTCTTCAGCGGGGTTATGAGCCCGATTCTAGTGACTCGTATGTCGAGGATGATCAGATGCAGATTGATCACGCTATATCAGACGATGATGATGCCGTGCCTGCAGGTGAGGCACAGGAGGAGGAGGATGCACCCCAGCAGCAGCCAGAGCCCCGTGTGCCGTCATTTCGACCATATCGCCCATGTCCGGGGCGGGGCGCGTTTGATGTACACCCCCGGAAGCGAGTACTCCCTTCGCCGGCTCTTATCATTCCAGCCGAGGCTCCTGCCCCGATTCCCCCGTGCCTCCGGCACCAGCCGATCCCCAGCTACCAGCTTCAGAGGACCCAGAGCCGCCTAGAAGGAAGCTTCTCCGAAGATCCCAGGCTCATAGGAGGACTTATTTGCCAACTGTCCATGGATTCCTAGCTTACTCTGACGAGGACACTGACGGCGAGGCTCCCTCTACCTTTGAGACTGGAGGTCCATCTCAGCCACCCTCAGATGCCCCACTACCTGCCGGCTTCGAGCCAGCTCCTGTACGCCACACACACTACTCCGTCCATGACATGATTGGCGTCATGACACGGAGGTAGCAGTGTTGCGTGGGAGGGTCCAGGGGATTGAAGACAACTTGTATCTGGTTGGCAGTACCAGGGATCCTATTCTTTACCGACTGTCTGAGTTGGGTACACGTGTGCACGAGGCTGAGCAGGGACGCTCCACGGCAGAGGAGCGTGTTGTCGAGTTAGAGGCTAGATTGGATGACATTGAGGCAAGGATAGTCACTGCCGTCGCAGTTCTATGAGCTGCTTTCCCACCCCCGTCGCCGTAGGATGTGTTATGTTTTGATTTATTAGTTTAAAACTTGTAAGGCGGTATGCCAATATTATTATTGTAAAACACGAAACTTATTTAGTAGGTTTAATTATTAATTAGAAACTCGGTATTATGGTTTCATATGTTGTTATTATGGTTGTTCCATGCATTTGTGATTTGGTGTGTCATTTGTGTTGATTGTATAGTTGTTTTCTTGGTTCATATGTTGACAATATTATACAGTGATATGTGTCTCATTCTTTTACACTACGCCAAAATGTGGCTTTAGCCACACATTTTCTAAAATCGCCCTGCCACACTTTTGATTGAATGTGTGGCTAAAGGTCATTTCTAACATTTGGAAAACTTCCATCCCACTTTTCACCACACATCTTATGTATTCATGTGACTATTGTTTAATAGCTCAAAACCTTTAGCCACACTTAAGAAAAAACTGTGACATTTACTAGTCATACTAGAAAAAAGTGTGGCCAATTGTGATCTAAGACAACAATATTTATTTCATGTGACAAAAAACTACAACTTCTCGATTCCTTTAGCCACACTTCAAGAAAAAATTGAGACATTTAATAGCCACGCTAGAAAAGTGTGGCCAAATGTGATTTACAGCCACAATATTTGTTTGATGTATGGCTAAAAGCTAATACATATGGCCACATATATTGTTGTGTGACCAGAGACTAATCACTACCCACACTTAAAATTAACAAGGTTCATGTGGCTTTACATAAACATCCGTCACACATTGACCCTTTATTTATTTTTGTATGCGGAATGATAACATATGTCATGGAAAAATATATGTGACCAAAGTTAGACAATAGTCACAATTAAAGTTACAAAAAAAAAAAAAAAAAAAAAATCATGTGTCTTTAACTATTAGCCACATTAATGTCATTGTTTATTTTAATGTGACGAAATGATAGCAAATGTCATTGAAAAAATATATGTAACCAAAGGTTAGGCAATAATCATAGTTAAAATTGTAAAATTTCATGTGGCTTTATTTAACTATTAGCCTGGCCACACCATCTTCACTTAGTTTTTTTGTAACGTATTAATAGCAAATGTCATGAAAAAATATGTATAGCCAAAGGTAAAACAATAGTCACACTTATAATTACAAAATCATATGTAACTATACATACTACAACTTTCCTTTCAAAACATTTCTCTCTTAAAATTACGAAATTTTAATTTCCCTCCAAAAACTTCCCGCCAAAATATTTCATCCTTTTAAAATTAAAAATTTTTAATTTCCTTAAAAAAAACTCCCCCCAAAATATTTAATCCTAAAAATTCCCTCTAAAATGCTACTCTCATTAAAAAAATTACATTATTTAACATAAATATACAAAAGATATAAAATTGTAAAATTTCATTTCATCATTTTAGTAATTTCTTTTCAAACTTCTATATATTTTTCTTTGTAACTAATTTAGGTAAGAATATATGTAATAAATGCGTCAATTTTGAAGTTAATGCGTTTTATCATGTCATGAAGATACTAAGGGCTTACATTGCTTTGTAATGAGTAAAGAAGACCTCGGAATTGAACCGATACCGGTAATTGAAGTACCGATCCTGAAAATGGAAGAAATAGGTACAAGTAGAAAACGAGCATTATAATATAAGAATTTGAAGGTAAATCAACCCAAAATATCGGACTGTATTGAACTGGTACCGCTACCAAAAGTACCTTTGTCGAAAAACACAAAAAACGGGTACCGGTACCGAAAAAAGTCGTACATGTCTTAATAGACCATATTGGGCCTTAATGGATCACAATGGACACTAGTAGATCATATATGTCTTAATATACCATATTGGGCCTTTATGTATCACAATGGACATTAATAGATCACATGTGTCATTATGGGTCATATTGGGCATTAATGGATTATAATGGACAATAGTATAGCATATATGCCTTAGTTGGCCAAATTAGGCCAATGGACACTTGTAGTTAATACCAATGTTTTAAAAACCGGTAAATACCGGTCGGTTATACCGGTATTACCGTTTTCGGATAGAAATCCGGTATGAAACACTCCCGTAAATATGGGAAACGGTATTTGATTTATACCGCGGTAAAATCCGATATACCGGTTTGAACCGCTATACCGGTACCGGCATATGTTAGTTTTTGGGTTATTTTTATATAATTTTTTTTATTAAGGGATAACTTTTAAAAAATTAAATACTTTAAATTATCTTTTGGATTATTTTTTAATTATTGAATAACTTTTTTATAGTATTCTAGTATGCAATTATGTACCTTTAGATTATTTTTTGTGTTAATGTTGTAATTTTTGCAATTATATAGCTAACTAATCAACCCGGTTGAACCGCCCGGTACAACACGGTTCAACCGGTTTAACCATTTTTTAGTCAAATCCGGTATAATTAAAATATCGGTTTTTAAAAACATTGGTTAATACATGTCTTAATGGACCAAACTGGGCCTTAATGGATCACAATGGACAATAGTAGATAACACATGTTTTAATGGACCATATTGGGCTTAATTGATCAAAATAAAAAAAGTAGATCATATATGTTTTATTAGGCCATATTGGGACTTAATGGATCACAATGGATAATAGTAAATCATGTATATATTGATGGACCGTATTGGGCCTTAAAGGACCAAAATGGACAATAGTATACATGTCTTAATGGACCGTATTGGTCCTTAATGTATCACAATGAAAAATAGTAAATCATACATGTCTTAATGGACCATATTGGGCGTTAATGTATCACAATGGACAATAGTAGATCATACATGTCTTAATAGACTATATTGGGCCTTAATGGATCAGAATGGACAATAGTGGATTATATATGTTTTAATAGGCCATATTGGGCCTTAATGGATCATAATGGACAATAGTGGATTATATATGTTTTAATGGGCCATATTGGGCCTTAATGGATCAGAATGGACAATAGTGGATTATATATGTCTTAATGGGATTAATGTATCACACTGGACAATAGTATGTAATACATGTCTTAATGGACCATATTGGACCTTAAAGAATCACAAAGGAGAATAATATGTCATATATGTCTTAATGGACTATACTAGACCTTAAGTGGGTCACAATGGGCAATAGAAAAAAAATATGTCTTTTAACTGACAGTATTAGGCCTTAATGGGTCACAATGGACAACAGTTTATCATATATGTCTTAACGGATCGTATTGAGCCTTAATGGATAACAATAGGCAATATTATGTCATATAAGACAACAATAGATCATATATGCCTTAACGGATCATATTGGGCCTTAGAGAGTGTGGGTACGTGTATTTTTAAAAAAATGGGGTTGATTGGTTATATATAATAGAATTTTTTATATAGCCGTCAGGATATTAAAAGTCAAAAAATACAAAAAGGGGCTCGTCTTGGTCAGGATGATTTAAATGGGGACGGGCCTAGCCAGGCCTTGACGAGGCGGCGACGACGACCCACACACCCACGAGCCTTAAATGAACAAACACATATATACATTTGTTCGTATTCGTTCGATTCATTTACTAGCCAAAGTTTGTGAGAACAAAGCTAATACAAGCCCTGAAAATTCTTATTCCCGCTAGTTATTTCATTCACTTTCACTCTCCCGCTTCTCCCAGAATACAAAACCCTAAACACCCCCGCCCCTCCCACACACACCCCCAAACCCCTTTCACTCTTCTTGGAGATGCCCCTCCTTCAATCTCTTCCACCTTCCATCTAAACCTCCCTAATCATTCTCACTCCCATTCTCCCAATGCCCAAAGAGCTCCCTTCCGTACCACAACAAATCAACTTTCGTTGGTCGTTCTCTGAAAATGGGCATTCAAACCACCGAGGGATCTCCGGGATTTTTGAAACAAAAATCTCAATTTCGGACGATGGGTATAGATGAAGCCTTCGCCGGTGCTGTTTTCATCCAGAGCTCGGCTACAACCTAATTAATCTGAAACATTGACGTTTTAGGAGGCTCCGGCTGTGAACGAAATCGAGAAGCTTGGGAGGCTTTGGAGTGGAAGATTGAAGCTGAGTATGAAATTAAAAAGTATACCAACTTCTATTGGTACTTGAATGTAGAAAAGTTTTATTGACATTGTAATTTTAGGTGCTGAGTGTTTATAAACTAAATATTGTTAATGCTATTAGAAAACGTGAAGCTTTATCATGTATAGTTTTCAGTCAAAAGTGCTTGACTAATTTTTTCATGTATACTTCAAATTAGAAAAAAGGGTTTTTTCCTGTGTCGAAATTGGGCAATAGTGTTGGGTATGCCGACATTATTAAGATGTGCTCACTTTTTGTTTTGCTAAAACAGCGAAATCGATATGCAAACTTGACAATTTTTATTTTTAGTTTATGGTTGAATGTGGGTTTGGGTCTTACTATAGTCGCGACACTATCTTAGTATTCTTTTGATTGTTGTATGTTATATATATGTGTAGAATTTGTTATTGAATATGGCTACTGATCAAGGTTGGCTGTATGGGGAGCAAATTGAATCTATTGCTTTGGGACTCCACTCTATAAGGGGCCTCTTATTTTTTTATTCTTTTGTATAAGCCTGTTAACTAATTGAAGCTTAGAAAATTAGGTCTCATAATTAGGCATCCCTCTGCAATATTGTAATTGTGGTATTATGTTGTTCCTGTTTTTTGTTGATATTTGTTCCAAAAATTAGTTTTTGTTGTCTTGATTTCGGCATATAGGCTTGTAGAGCATTTGCCTACAATGTATAAACATATATATGAAGAAGTAAGTATTGTTGTTAACTGTTTTCTTCTTTCTCTTTCTTTTTTTTCTTATAATTAATTATTTCTCTTATTTTGTTGCTATTGTCGCTTGTCAACATGAGTCAAGTTTTAATCTTTTCTAAGCAGGCATATTGCTTTGATACAATAAACAAGTTTTATATAAATTTCACCTCCAAATAGTTAGTCTATTAACATTAGTTGATTTGGTTAAGGTTATAACTAACAATCAAATGCTCATTGAGGTTTTTGGACATGCGAAGCCGGCGGCAAAAATCATTGTATCGATATCATATTTAGAAATCTGGTTCATAGCAATTGGGAAGATCAAGTTAAGAGAGTTCGATATGGGAGTACATCAGATCACTTGAAGAATCGAAAAGTTTGTTGCCAAAAGGTATAATTTAACTTGCTGTCATAACTCTATTGTAGTTTCTTTAGTCGTATAAAAATGTGCGACATCATATTCCTGTGTGTTATAATCATAAGCGCTATTTTTTTTTCCCGAGAGAGACCCCAATTTTAAAATCTGCTTTGGGCACCCCAAATGGTTGAGTCGGCCCTACTATTGATTGATCATATATGAATGTTCTGTTGGGAACTGATACATGGTGGGTTTTGTAGGCTAGTTTTCATGGGCGGAAATTCATCAATTGGATGAGAAAACACTGCCTTCTTTCTTCAATGGAAAGTTGGAGACCCGGACTCGCGAAATTTACATGGCAATTTGAAACTTCATTCAGAAAAGATTCCATGAAAATCCCAACACCCATGCATTCACGGTAGGTTTGTCTAAACTTGTGTGTGTCTTTCTAAGCAATTTTTATCTTGCATTTTATATTCAGTATCTTATATATTAATCCTTTTATCATTTCCCAAGGTTTACATGGTGCTGAAAGGGAGGAACCGGCTGCTTTAGCCAACATTCAAGAGTCAGTTTGGTGATATCACCCAAAATGGAAGTCATTTCACTTTGTTTTCATAGTTAACTGAAAAGATTAATAAATGTTGTCTGCTCATGCATTGTAAACTGACAACAAAGTGGAAGCTTGTGAAAATGGGACAAAACTCTCAAGAAGGCGGTGTTTGTTTTGTGACATTGAATTTGATAAGGCGGATTCCACCACCAATGAAAATGATACCATGGCCATTGAAAAAAAGATTCAACGATGAGGTATTAAAATACTCTTTTAAGCTTTTTTTAGAAAGGATTTTTCTTAAAATTTGGCTGTAGAGTTTCACAGCTTTTGTTGATAGATTCCATCAATTTTGTTGACCTTATATGATACATATAATTTGTTCCTTGGTTGTTCATTCAGTTGTTGACATATAGCGTGAAGTAATGTATAGAATGACTTAGGTACACTCTTAATGACTTAAATGTAAAGATTTTATTTTGTAATGTGGTGTTTTTATTAATTTAATGTCATTCTTTGAGTAAAGATTATTTAATACTATTTTTTTTTCTTTTTTTTTTTCTTTTGTAATACATGCTTGTGTTAATTTTTAAATGAGAAGTGAAGTTCTTCTTGTTTAACTTCAACAATTTTAAGCTCTAATTGTATATTCATTTTGTTTAATTTTAGCAGTTTCTAAGCCTCAGCCTGTAAGGTTGCATATTGTCTTCCTTTGTTGGCATTTGATGTAGATTTGTAATTAAGTAATAAGACACTATATTCTAATAGATTTTTAAGTTTTAGTTGCGTTTTACAGATTTTGTGGTAAATACATGAGATACATTTGTAAGATGAAGAAAGAATGTTGGAGAAGCCACAAAAAAGCTGAAGACGTAACCGGAAATACCTGGCAACAATGTAAGTTTTTAAATAGTTCATTTTTTTGTGAAATTGTGTTGCTTTAGTTTCGTTTATTCAACTATGAGAATATATTGTTATGGTAAATTGATCACCATACCTTCCAATATGGTCTAATTGCATTGTTCTTTTGTTAGGCATTTTATAATGGCTGAGAGCGATGTGATCTTATAACTTGTGGATCAACTGCTGGAACTTCTACTGGCTAGAGTGATGCAGGATCTGTTGTGGTAGCTGCTGTTGCAAGTGTTGCTTGGAGTCATGCGAGTTCTGTTACAGTTTGTGCATTATTTTAGATAGTTTTTTTTTGTGTCTTTAGTGTATAAATTGAGAACTTATGTATGGATTTTGGTTTATTATTAATAGAATTTCGTATTCAGGTTTTTTCATGCATGTTTATTGCTTTTAATTATTTTATTAAAAAAATAAAAATAAAATAGCTAATTACACATAAATGGTCACATAAAATCGCAATAAATATGTGTGGCCAAAGGTTACACAATAGCCACATTTAAAATTACAAAATTTCGTGTGGCTATAAATAACCATTAGCCACACGATACTCATTTTGTTTTTTATTTGTGTGCCTATATGATACCAAACGTCACGGGAAAAAAAATGTGTAGCCAAAAGTTATACAATAGCAACATTTCACAAAAATTTTGTGAGGTTATATATAACTATTAGCCATACCATAGTCATTTTGTTTTTTTGTGTGTGGCGGAATGATGTCTGACGTCATACGGAAAAAATTATGTGTGACTAAATATTAGACAATAGACACACTTAAAATAGATATTTTTTTATGCATGTCTATAAATAGTTTTTAGCCACACTTACAGTTAATTGATGTGACTATATACTAGAACCAGCCACACTTACAAGAAATTCATGTGGCCTTTATTATTCGTTAGCCATACTTATTGACTAAAATGTTGGAATACGACAACCCTTTTTGCCACGTTTTTTTTTAATTGATGTGGCTAAAACAATCTTTTTAGTAAATTCATATGACTATATAACATAAACAGTCACACTTAAAGTAATTTTATGTGGCTGTTGCTACCCTTTAGCCACACTTAAATAGAGGGAATGCTTGATTCCAGCAAGCAATGTTGATACCCTTTAGCTACACTTTTTAGTAGCTACAGCCACTAAATGTGAATGTGGCCGTATCATACCTACGATGACTCGCCCTTTGGTCACATTTGACCCGGATAAAAATTGTGTGGCGAAAGGCATACGGTCACATTTTTTAGGTGTGGCTAAAGCCTATTTTTGACGTAGTGTTAATCATGTGTATTAGAAGAACATGCCTTCCAAAAGAACTACTCGTTCGACTTCTAAGGAAGAAGCTTTTCCGACCACCTCAGCGGACCTAGCCAAAGTAATCGCAGAGGCTATTGCGCAACATGAAGCGAACAGTGCTGATTCTAGTGGCGGTTCGGGTGCTGCAGGCCGACGTAGAACCCAGGAACTTGAGGCTGGTAAAGCTTTTGCCTATTCCTTCCTAGTCTTGATCGTATCTTATTTCGATCCTTTCGTTGACGTTCCAATCTTTCTGACGCTATAGAAGTAGAGAATCCCATACGTGGGTGTTCCTACAAGACTTTATGGCATGCAAGCCCTAGAACTTTCGTGGGTCAGAAGGAGCGATTGGTATTTTCCGATGGATGGAGAAAACGGAGTCTGTGCTCGATGTCAGTGGTTGCGCGGAAGACCAGAAGATCAAGTATGTCACCTGTACCTTCCAGGACGAGGTGCTGACATCGTGGAACCTACAAGTGCAGACCTTGGGTCGTGAAGCTGCCTACAATCTCTCTTGGGTCGAGTTGAAGTCGATGCTGATGGACAAGTATTGCCCGCGTAGTGAGCTGCAGAAGTTGGAGACTGAGTTCCGGAATTCGTCCATGAATGGTGCAGACATCACGGCCTATACCACTCGATTCCATGAGCTTTCTCATCTTGTTCCACATATGGTTACCCCTGAGTACAAGCGGGTAGAACGATAACATGGTTACCACTGCTGCTCCAACTTCCATTCAGCATGCTGTCACCCTTGCTCACAGTCTTACCGACGATGCGGTACGTATGGGATCCCTAACCCAAAAGGAATCTGACAAGCGTTAAGGCTCTGGAAACAAGCGTAAGTGGTCCCACTTCAAGAAGGGGAAAGGTGCAGAGGGTGATTCTCGCAAGAAGCCCGAAACCTTCAAAGCTTTTGTTGCCACCGCTACCGACACTCGCAAGCCATACAACGAACCCCACCCACTTTGTGACAAGTGCAAGTACCATCATGTGGGGACGTGCGACAGTATCAATTGCGAGAAGTGCAAGCGGATGGGACATCCCACAGTGCAGTTCCGGGCCAAAGCAGTTGCGAGTTCTGAGTGTAAACCAGGATGTTTCGAGTGTGGTGCTACCGACCATTTCAAGAAGGACTGCCCCAAGCTGAGAGGCCAGGCTCATGGCAGGGCTTTTGTCATGGGAGCTGATGATGCACGCGAGGATCCTAACGTTGTCACGGGTACGTTCCTCGTAAACAATCGTACTGCTTCTATACTATTTGATACGGTGCCGATCTAAGCTTTGTGTCAACTAACTTTAAACGAACCCTCGGATTAGAGTCGCATGAGTTGCATGAACATTACTCAATAGAATTGGCCAATGGTAGGACAATTAGGTTCGAAGAAGTAGTTAAGAATTTTGCGTTGAGATTAGGAGATCATGAGTTTAGTATCGATCTTCTGCCGATCGAATTGGTAAGTTTCGACATTGTGGTTGGTATGGACTGGTTGTCGAAGAACCGCGCAGAGGTCATCTGTTTTGCGAAAATGGTTTGAGTTCCATTGCCCAATGGAGAGGTTTTGTCCATACAGGGGGAGCGCATGAAGACCCCGTTGCGATTAGTGTCTTGCATGAAGGCTCAGAAGTGCTTGCGAAAAGGTCATTTCACTTTCTTAGCACTTGTGCATGAGAAGAAGCCAGGGGTGAACCGGATTGAAGACATCCCTGTCGTGAGAGATTTCCAGAACTCTTTCCCAAATATGTTCTAGGATTGCCACCCGCAAGGCAAGTCGAGTTTCATGTTGATCTCATTCCCGGAGCTGCTCCCGTAGCATGCTCACCTTACTGCTTGGCTCCATCTGAGATGCAAGACTGTCCACCCAGTTGCAGGAGTTGCTTGACAAAGGATTCATCCGACCTAGCTTGTCACGTTGGGAGCTCCAGTTTTGTTCGTCAAGAAGGACGGATCATTTCGCATGTGCATCGACTACAAAGAGTTGAACAAGCTTACGGTGAAGAACCGTTACCCTCTTCCACGAATAGATGATCTGTTCGATCAGTTGCAAGGCTCCAGTTTCTACTCAAAGATTGATCTGAGGTCAGGCTATAACCAGTTACGTGTTCATGAATAGGACATACCCAAGACTGCTCTCAGGACGCGGTATGGCCATTTCGAGTTTCTGGTTATGCCATTCGGTTTGACGAACGCACCAGCAGTGTTCATGGTTCTGATGAACAGGGTGTGTAAATCGTACCTCGACAAGTTCGTGATAGTATTCATTGACGACATTCTGATTTACTCACGGACTCGAGAAGAGCATGAGCAACATTTGAAAATGATTCTAAATATACTCAAGGAGGAAAAACTGTATGCCAAGTTGTCCAAATGAGAATTTTGGATTCGTGGAGTCCATTTCCTCTGTCACGTGGTGAACGAGAAAGGCATACATGTAGATCCAGCCAAGATAGAGTCGATCAAAGACTGCCCTAGACCCAGTACCCAACAAAAGTTCGACAATTTCTAGGGTTAGCTGGCTACTATCGGCGATTTATCGAGAATTTTTCAAAGATAGCCCAGTCCCTTACAGTCTTGACTCAGAAAGACAAGAAATTCAAATGGGGAGATCCACAGAAATCCGCTTTTCAGCACTTGAAGCTCAAGTTATGCAGCGCACCTATTCTCTCACTACCAGAGGGAACAGAAGATTTTGTGGTCTATTGCAATGCATCTCACCAAGGTTTCGGTTGTGTCTTAATGCAGAGGAACAAGGTTATAGCCTATGCCTCTCGCCAACTCAAGTTGCACGAACGAAACTACACCACCCACGATCTGGAGTTAGGTGCAGTAGTGTTTGCACTCAAGATATGGAGACACTACCTCTATGGGACCAAGTGTACTATCTTTACTAACCATAAAAGCCTACAACATATCTTTGACCAGAAGGATTTTAACATGCGTCGGAGACGATGGGTTGAGCTACTCAATGACTATGACTGTGAGATTAAGTACCATCCAGGGAAGGCAAAGGCTGTAGCAGACGCATTAAGCCGAAAGGAATGTGCCAAAATGCTGTGTGTTCGTGCGTTAGTGTGACATCCGTCACCTTCACCTTTCGTCAAACTGACAATAGTAGCCTTCAAATATTTTCAAATTTAACCCTTGCAAATTTCGTCATTTTCAAATTTAATTTTAGAGAGAACTAAATTTTATCATTTATACTTATAATGGATCGGGTATAAGTTTTAAAAAAATGCGTAGGTTGAAACGTAGTCGTAAAAGATCCTATAAAAAAAATATATAATTTAGTTAAAAGTTTTAAAGTTAGTTAACTTAACTTGGTTAAGTTTTTGTAAAGAAAACTAACAAATTTAAAAGGAATTATAACCAAGTTTATCTAGAGGGACCATTCCTGCCAATGATGGAAAGTTTAAAAAAAAACTCCCTCCTGTGGCCATTCACGTTTTTCCGGCCGATAATTCCGGCGACCGGAAAAACCTCCGGCGATCCATTAGAAACAGTTTTTAGCTCGTTTTTATGGTAGGTTTCTATCTCTCCATCAGTTACTAAGAGTTTCCAGTCCGTTATAAGGTATTTAAACATGTTTTAAACAAGATTTAATTTGAGCTCAATGTGTAACCGACCGGAAATAGTTAAACGAATTAAAGGCCCGATTTTACTTGACCATTATATAAGATATTGGTCCCAATTCATTTCTGCACTACCCTCCTTCATAAACCCACGAAAAATCGTTGCCTAAACGCGTCTGAAGCATTAGAAATCGGCTATTATAGGTTCGGACCTGGACCATCGTTTTCAAGCATCAAATCATTGTTGTAAGTGTGATATTATCATGCCATTTCATTTGTTTTATACCCGTCCTTGAAAGCCCCATGAATTTGATGGTTAATCATGTGTTATTCGAGTTTTATTGATTTAGGTTCTAGGGTTAGGGTTATAGGAGATTGGGGAAGAAGATGATGGATACTTAACATATTATAAATATTTATGGTTTCAAATAAAATCAACAAACATGGTCCATGGTCTAGTGGTTAAGTCACAAGCACTCTGAATTAGAGGTCAAGGGTTCGAACCTTACAGCAGCCCTCATCCTTTTATATTTTGTTTTTTTTTCTATTTTAGTTACTTTGTTTTATTTCTAATAAATTCACATAGTATTGTTTGAATCTTTAAATATTCATAATAAATTCATTTTTGCTCCAAAAATTATAAAAATTTAGGAGTAGCTTCTTGACACCATAAAGAAAATTACCACACTTTTATTTTCTGGAAAATGTTTTATTTTAATATTTTTATTGAATTATATTATTTTAAACATAATTAATTGATTAAAAATTCATTTTTAATGATTTTAATCTCAAATTTTTTGAGAAATTATTTCTTATCACCATGAACTGAAATAAAAATTATTGGTTCCGAAAAACACTTATTTTTATTAATTTTTCTATTTTTAATCATTTAAACATGATTTAATTCTATTAAATCAGTTTTAAATATAAATAAGTTTATAAAAATTATGAGAAAATCATTTTCATTGATTTACATCATAAAGAATCCATTTTCTATAAAACTAACATTTTTGGATTATGTCTTGTATTTTTAATATTATTTATGTTAATTAGACATAATAAAACATTTATTTATTTATACAATTTAAACATCTATTTTATAAATATTTTTCTTATAAAATAGAAATACTCATATGATTTAATGTCTTAATTATCTTTTGTTGAATCATTGTGTAACTCAAAATTATTTATTTATATATTTATGATTATTGTATTATTTTAATTTAGTTAAAGTAACTAACTAAATTATTTTGTCTTAATTATTCAAACGTATTGTTATCTAAATATTCAATAGGTAATAATTATATTATTCAAACCACATAGACAACCTTTCATATATTATTTATGATATACAACTTTTACGTTAACGCGACTTATCATAAAAACTCTAATTCCCCAAATCGACTTAGCAAACCCTAATGCCTTAGACCTAGATACCTTAGACTTTTTAGACACTTCCTTACTAGTATTCTTACACATTATAGGTTGAATTCCTCGGAATTTCCATTACTTAGCTCACGACCGCTTAAGTGGATTTTGATCGCTTTCGCTAACTGTGAGTATATCTTTCCCCTTTTTACTATTTATTCTTTTGGGGTGATTCATGTACCATTATTATTAAACTTACGTATATTATTTACAAAGCAATGTGCTCTTTGATATGTTTTGTGTGAATTGTATGAACGATTTGTCAAAGTCATTAACCTTTGGGCCACACCTAACAATGAGTAGTACTACGAATTATATCCTTGGTTACTTACGTGAACGAGTTAAGTCCTTGATCATTGTTATGGTTTTTCTTGAACGATGGGTGAACGATTATTGAACGATGTGAGGCTTGATTTTGACCCTTTTACATATTACAATATCATAGCACATACATTGCAAAACACTTTTCTATTATATGTATTCAACAGGGTATGCTCACCAATACATTTTTGTATTGACAAAATTATTTTCGTACATGTTTCAGGTTATTTGAGATGCATTCTTTAAGCTTTCGGATATATATATATATATTTAGAGTTTGATTTATTGTATTTCAGTTTAGTTGCCATTTAGAACCATTGTATTTCATTTCCAATGTAATAAATTATTTAATCAATGTATTCAAATTTACACTTTAGTACCATGAGCTATTGAGCAATCGTCACTACGTGACACCTCGATGTTTCCGCCATCGGTTGGGGTGTTACAGATTGGTATCAGAGCCATGGTTATAGGGAATTAGGTTATTAGAATGCCTTTTAGCCTAGTCTATAACTAAAGCTTATTTTCGCGAGTCCTCTCGTGTATATTCCTCTTTAATCCTATATTTTCTTTCTAAGTATTTTTGCTATGATTATTTCTCCTTATTCTTTCAATATTATGCTTGGTGAAGAATACGCTCGTATTTCACAAACGAAACGATAGCGCCAAGTTAGGAGTGACATCCATACCTTGGTGATTAGTTTCACTCCTCTATATGTTATTTATCTTAGGAATATATCTTTGAGATAGGAGTGACATCCACACCTCAAAGAATGATTCCTTCAAAAAAGAAACTTAACCACTAAGCTGGGAGTGATATCCTTAACTTGGTGATTGGTTTCATTCCACAATCGTTTTCAATTTTGAAATACATCTTTGAGTTAGGAGTGAAATCCACATCTCAAGGATCTATTTCTACATCTCGTTGATTATGAATTTTCTTAAATGTTGGTAATCTATTACATACTTTAATCTTATCATTCACGTCATTTTAAATCATGGTCTTTTAAAACGCATTCGATTTACACATACTTCATGAGATAGTTTCATTTTGCATTTTACAAACTTGTATTGCATATTTTAAAGATCAAATGTAAAACTTTTGTTTTCATAGGACGTATCCAATATATATTTTCGGAAGAAATTTACAACTAATAATATACCTTATAACATTTTTTTTAAAACTCAACTTTTCGTAAACAGATGAAAATGTGTAATTACGAAGATTTTGCAAATGAACCTGTTTTGAACCTAAAACACACTTCGACTTCTAAAAAAATTTATTCTCATGCATCACTACTATTCTTTCAACAATATCACAAAGTCGAGTAAACTGCGGAAATTTACCTTTTACACTTATACTCTTTCAGTTGCAAAACTTTTGGTTTAACAAAACAATGGACATATCTTTTTATCAGAATGTTGCTAAATGTCTTTTATAGTATAACGCATATATGTAAAATTACTAGACTTAACTCACATGCCAGTAGGCTATACACCCGTTCCGTGCACATTCATTTGCCGTAAATTTCATTATTTTATTCTTGCACCATTTTTATTCATAGTTATTTCTAACACGTTATTTGTGATTATTTTCACATTGCCTATTTGCATTAATTCAACTTGTTTACTTTCATTTTGTGCAATTGTGCGATTTACTCGATTTATGTTATACTATTCTTTCAGTCGGAATTTTATGCTATACTTATATACTTACTTGAACGCATATTTGGTATGCACATTTTCTTTCCTGTTTTGAGCAAAACCCTGTTATACATACATTATTTTTGTTCATCCTCATGGCCAATGAACATACTAGTTGATAACTCGTATGAGATCTAAGCCAGTGCCCACGTACGACTCGGATTGGAGTATTTCTTTAATTCGAGGGGAAGGGTGTAAACCTCAGAGTTTATCAATATGTGTGTTTAGAGCCAACGATGTAAACAAAAGTTATTGGTTAAAGGTGAACCCGAAAGGGAAGAACCTCTAACCATGTCTTACACTTACATGTTATTCTCATTACGGTTAAAGGGTAAACCCGAAAGGGAAGTACCTCTAATCATGTCATGATTAAACATTATTTCAGTACAGTGGCTATTACATATTAGTTGCACACATTTATTTCATGTTAGGGTTATGGAAAAGCATAACACCCTAGTGTAAGGTAAATCGATGATTACGGTCCGGAACGCAATCATGGGCTTACAGGTACATGAGGGTGGTGTGTAATTCTATTTTAGGCTATTGATAGACAATCAGTACGAGTCCAAAGTATCGGGAGTGTGGTGGGTCAGCTGCGGTACACCCTATATATAAGCATAAACGATACTGCGGGAACGGACTAGGAGTCTAACCAAGAACCGACCCGTTACCCATTACTACCTCTTCATTAGATAGTTGACTAATAGCTAGTATTTTCGATAAGAATATTCTTATATGAGTTTCAATTCGTCTTCCTAGAATTTTTCTCTTGACCACCTTTACAGAAAACACGAACCTTGTATACTCTTACACTCGCTGTTAGTTGCAATCCGGTTGTATGTCCTTAATAAAGATCGGTCTGAAACTTTCTAAAGTAGGGGAGACTACCCTCATCGGTGCCTTTTCCTCACTCGTTACACATTCCCAAAACTCTTCTCATTTAAACTCTCATTTTCTAACTTTGGGTTAACTGTCAAAGATTTTGGAACTTTTACTTTGGATATTAGATAACTATTTTAAATTTTGGCCAAATCATAACGGATAAATATATTGTTAATCTACTTAACTTTTACAACGCCTTTTTCATAGTAGCCTCCACTTGAAATAAATTTCGAGACGAAATTTTCTAAAGTAGGGGAGACTGTGACATCCGTCACCTTCGCCTTTTTCATAAGCTGCCAAGAACATCTCGTGGTCATGATGCGATTTAGGTGATTGCTAACCGTTTAACAAAATCTGCACATTTCTTACCGATCAAAGAAACGGACAAAACGGAAAAATTATCCCGATTATACATCAATGAGATTATATCAAGGCATGGTGTGCCTACTTCCATAATCTCTGATCGAGATAGTCGCTTCATTTCAAGGTTTTGGCAATCGTTGCAAGAAGCTCTTGTTTCCCGGTTAGACATGACCACCATTACCATCCCCAGACAGATAGGCAGAGTAAAAGGACCATCCAGATGCTGGAGGACATGCTCTGCGCATGTGTAATTGACTTTGGAGAAAATTGGGATACGTATTTGCCATTGATCGAATTTTCCTACAATAACAGTTACCACACCAGCATCAAAGCTGCCCCTTTCGAAGCGTTGTACGGACGCAAATGTCGATCGCCCGTATGTTGGGCTGAGGTAGGGGACAAGCATTTGACAGGTCCCGAACTCATCCAGGAGATGACTGACAAGATCTTCCAGATCAGGGACAGATTGAAAGCCGCCAGAGACAGACAGAAGAATTATGTGGACAAAAGGCGCAAGCCCTTAGAGTTTCAAGTGGGTGACAAAGTTTTGCTCAAAGTATCTCCATGGAAAGGGGTTCACACGTTTGGCAAACGTGGGAAGCTAAATCCCAGATACATAGGTCCATTTGAGATCCTTGCATGAATTGGACCGGTTGCATACAAACTCAAGCTACCACAAGAACTAAGTGGTGCCCACGACACATTTCACGTATCGAACCTCAAGAAGTGTCTTGCTGATGCATCATTGGTTATCCCTCCAGAGAAAATCCACATCAACAAACAACTTCACTTCATAGAGGAGCCACTCGAGATAACAGATTGGAAGGTTCAGAAACTCCGTCACAGTCAGGTCAAGTTGGTCAAAGTACATTGGAATGCCAAACATGGACCCGAATTCACATGGGAGCGTGAGGATCAGATGAAACGTAAGTACCCACATTTATTTCAGGAGACCACCGGTTCAGACGACCGACACCAAAAATTTCACGGACGAAATTCCTCTAACAGGGGGAGAATGTGACACCCATCGAAATCACAGGTCATATCCGTACACTTAGCTACATGTTTACAGTGTGAATAGCATTACATGTTATCATTTGCATCATAGTTGGGCTATACAGGGTTCCAACGAGTCAATCCTGAGATGTGCAGTCTAACAGTAGACACACTAGTTAGTTCAAGGCCTTAGTTAGTCAAATATTTCATGCTAGACTATAGGAGTTCCATGCAAAACCCTAACAGTGAGACATCCATGCAATTGAACATACGTTTTCAAATTGTTGCCCCGGCAAGAACAAAAACAAACAATGTTCATGAACAAAGAGGTTACCAACGTGTATTCTAGCAAACTAGTACATATACGAACAATATGTCCACCTGTAACCTCAAAACTTGATCCATATATACTTGTATGAGTATGCGAATAAAACAAATACACTATCACTTATACATACATACGTATGGCTATACACACACATGTGCATGTAGACATCACAACGCAATCCTACCAAATCCAATACATTTACCTAAATGGGATCATAGTCCACCTTAGTCAACCAAACTTATACAAGTTGACTTGCCAAGAATACCTTGTTCTTTCCCTATGCATGTTTTTGGCTCACATGTTCCCAAGACAAGGGAAGTGTGCAATGTTTTGGACATTATCTAAACCATATAGGACACACTCACGCCTTTATATATACAAATATATATACGACCACATACATGCATAACCACAGGGTGAGGAAGCGACAAATACCACTCACACACACACACACATACGATCGCATACATACACACACATACCTTCTCATTTCCTAGTCACCATGCTTATCTAGAGACACTTAAACCTATTCTTAACACGAACATGGAACAAGCTTTTACCATCAACAATTCCCATAACATTTGACCGTCCATAATTGCCCACAATCGTCCAAAGTTTTCGGCTAGAACCTTCCCAAGACAAACTACACTTGTTTCAAGGTCAACCTCTTGCACTAGAAGGGCACAACATAAAAGACTTGGACATGATTTCCTTGTCAAACTTACCACAAATAAAATGCCCCTTCCCCATGTATTAGCGGCCGAATCCCCACCCCTACATAATCCAACAAAGCTTAAAAGTCAACATATTTCCCTAGAAAGCCTTTCACCTTTGCACTCCATGAAAGCAAGGCTTTGACCATCCATTTTTGTGAACCAATGGCACTTGATCATCACCACCACCACTCGGCTATATATAGAGGCACAAGAGCTCATGTAGATCACACCACAACACCGTATGTTGCACTAACACTTGAAAACCTCTCATTTCCTTCTTGTAACCATTCGGCCGAAGAACAAGGCACCCAAGAAGCTTGTTTCGATCGATTCACATCACCACTAGGGAGTTCCAAGTCTTTATCTAGCATCTAGGAGCTTTCTTATGAGGAGTTAGCTTATTATTTTCTTGTATTCTTGGCTATAAACTTAAGGTATAACATCCGAACCTTTGTCCCCATTTATACATCATTCGACTACATGTACAGCTCACCCAAGACATATACGCACTCGCACACCACATTAACAATGAGTTTTTCAAGATAAACTAACTTAACTACTTAAGTTTTATGTTAAAATTTTCAAAACTATAGCTTATACATACTCACCCACATATATGCGATTACATACACATGAAAACTCGTATATGGACATTCACGTACCCCCACACAAACATGAGAAAGTATGCATGAGAGTACGGGGTCGAGGCCGACCCAAGCTAAGCCAAACATGTTTAGTTTTGTAACTTATACGAAAGCTTACTTTGTAAACATGTGTTAGAGACACTAAACGTGTGTTAACAAGCTTAACATGAGAGTTTTCTCAAAAATCTATGATAAACATTAACATGTGTGTATATTCAGGGACAACATCCAAAAATGTCATTTTTATACAAAACTGTCGAAGGATATGTCCATATCCCACCCTAGACTTGCATAACTGAGACATAAGTAACACTCGGTAATATTTATTAAGTCAAGGCATTTGTCTTACCCAAAAATAGACTAAACATTGTCACATTAAAAAACAAAACGAACATTTCTGACACATACAGTGTGTGACACACATGGATAGTGGTACAGAAGCCTCTAGTCCATGGGTATCCTAGTCGGGTGAACAGATGCATGGTAGTTAGAACATAACATATACTTAAGGTTTCCTCTAAATGAACTTAGGGCATCCCAGGCCAGATACACAGTGCCAGATTCTGTTCAGTCTAGCATCCAGACACCAAGTGAGTATTCACGACCCCTTTTACAGTTTTTTACATTTTTCCGGGGGAAAAAACATGCGTACAGTTTTCAGTTACAATTCATGACTATTGTTGGTGGTGAAAAATCCTCAGGATGATTTTACCTCATACCCTTAGTATAGCATCCTCAGGATGCTGAAGGAATCGACAGACTTCAGGATGTAACTGAATTTCAGCATGTGCACATCCTGATGATGGACTAACGAATTATCATTTAATGACATGATTGCAGGTACAACTAAGCTATAACATGGATTCGTAACTCTTTTCCAACGTCTATATTTCTTCATTCAGTCAAAGGAATCAAGGATGATGATGTTATGCTTGCAAGCCAAGTCCAAGCTCAAAGAGGAAGTCAAACTTGTAACCGACTTGCATTAAATATAGGTGAGAAAGGGGGAAACAACCATATAACGACTATATTCAGTTGTAACAACTTAACGTTCACCTGAAAAAGTCTTGAAGACCATTGAAGACTAGCGGATTACAAGGGATCTCTTGTTTACTTTCATGTACTATAAATATGGGAATGATTGACGAGTATAGGACACTTGACAACACATTCACCCGAACTACACATACACTCGGCTGCTAATAGAAAAACTCACACACACTTAGCACAAATCATTGTAATCATAGAAAACTCGTCCATCATTCATCCAAACATGTACTCATTTTTACCCTATTAGTATTAACAAACAAGGCAGGGGCCTAGACTCCTCCTGAGGTTTTATGCCGACGATCTACAATTGATCAAGGGCTTTCCTCGTACATCGTGTGTTGTTCTTTGTGTACTTGTGCGTAGATTATCTGTTTCTTCAATTTACCATACAGTTGCATCCTCAGGATACAACTGTCCGTCCTCAACTTTACCTTAACCATCCCGAACATAGTTGTCATATTTCTGTTCATTTATACTTATAAGTCATTATCCTAAAAATAACACTGAGTTTTTACTATACTAGCACTCTACCTCACTTTTACTAATTTGGAAAACAAAATTATTTCTAGCAAGTTTTTTTTTACCAAAACAACTATGATGTGAACATGAGACATTACAGTTCAGGATCCATTAATCCCTCGTGTCATACACAATACCATAACAATTAGCTATGGACTTAGCCATTAAACACAGGGATAGATTGTCACAACCCGACCTAGGTGGGCCTGGTCGAAATTCCAGATTGGTGTCAAACATCTTAAATTACAAGCAAACAGCGGAAGCGTTATAAATAACTATTCTTTTATCATAATAGTCTACATGTCTATACAATGTGCATCTTAATACAATACTCTAGGTAATATTTACGGTTCACGCTTGCCTTCCGATTTGTCCGTCAGGATGCTCCGAGTTGCAGCTGCTCCTTCCTTCTAATTCAAACAGGTACCTGAACACATGCTTAAAATAGGTTTTGGGTCAACAATAATGTTGGTGAGTCCGTGCGTGCGTTTAACTAGTTTAAAACATGGTTTATCATTTCAAAACAAGTTATTATTCCAAAGCAAGTTTAACAGGTTAAAACAGTTTAACATATAGCGATGTACAAGCCACACCTCAATCCTAACAATGGATCCATCTACTCCCATTATGGACTCCCATGGCAAAATACGTGACACATACCACAGCGGAGGGTTTCCCGGGCTTCCGAGTCCACTGCGTGCGGGGGTTTCCCCAAGTAGCGCTACCCACATATCAAGCGGCCCAATCTCCCGTTGGGTTGATGAGTGTGGTGGTATCGGGAGCACCTTGTCACATCATATGGTTCATCACATTTAACTGGTTCTACACTGGAAGCATGTATTCACCCCAAAACAGTTAAAATACAAAAATAGGGGATGGTTCACGAGACTCACCTGGATGTAATACGGTCGTAATAATATGAAATTAAGCGTCTGCCATCGCATTCTGATATCTTCCTGAGCGAATCCTAATGTCGACAATGTTATTAGTCTTTGGTTTAATTACAAAGGTCATGCGTAGGGACGAGCTTGAGCGAATGGTTCTAAAGTAATATCAGTTCCAATGGTCTATCCGTTCGTATTTGTTAGATAATGGATAACTATTTCCGAACCTTACGTGCCAGTGTTTAGTTCTAGTATTCTGGCGACGCGTCCGATACATTGAATCCTAGGATTAATGTTGCTAATATGATTCAATTTGCTTATATATATGTGCTCATATTAATCTAACTTCATGGGTTTAGTCTAGTCGAGTCCGAATCTTGGTTTCAATGTTATTCTAACTAAGGTTTCAAGGTTTGCGTTTAGGCGCATAAGCTTTTATTTAGTGCATATTGCCCATGTCTTCGTCCAAATCTTATGTCCTAGTCTTGGGTTTCGATGTCCAAGGAATCGAGTCATGTCTCTTCCAATATCAAGTTCAATGTTTAAGTATCCGAACTATTAATAATAATGTTTCTAAGACTCTAGTGTGTTCTATGTTTAAGTGTTATGTCTTAAATCCTAGGATGTCGTTACTCAATGAGTCGAGTAACATTTAATCCATACGTTTGTTCTCCATATCCTCTTGTCCAAATGTCTAAGTCAAGTATCCAATTTAAGGTTTGGGTATGTCGTTTTCCATATCATGTGCCGAATGTCCAAACATTCTAGGTCGATAACTTCAATGTCCAATCTTCTAAGTGAGATGTCAATCCACTATTCGATCTAACTTATAGCCTTGGTCTTAATAAACTCGTCAAGTCCCACACGCAAAGTTATGTATATACCATTAATATAATTATTAAGTTAGTAGATCCGATTATACCTCACGTATCGGGTTAGGGTTCGTGTTGACTGGGTCTGACCCGGTTGACTATAGTTGACCAACGTTGACCATGTTGACCCCTGTTGACCCATCTCCTAGGTTCGTCTCGACCCGACCTGAAGTCCTGACCATCAGAGCTCCAACACCCGAGACCACCGCCACAGTTGGCTACCAACACCAACAACCGGTCACCATGACTCGGTAACCACCAGTCGTCCAACCACCACACGCCGCCACAATCTTCTATCATAACTGTGCAGGACCACCTCTAACCGACCACCACCGAAACCCACCATCTGGACCCACCAACACCATCAATACTCACCATACAGACACTCTTGAGCCGCCATTAACCACCATCGGACCCTCACTTTATCACTGAGCAACCCTATAGGGAAACCCACCTTCACCGATGCATTATACCCAAGTCCAATCAGATCATCAACAACCTCAACGAGCTATTATAGAGGGTAAAAGATTATTGGGTTTACCTTGGTCTGGAAAAGATCTGGTCACAGAGGCGGCGCCGCCGCCGCTTGGAACCACCACAGGCTTCTCCTCCCCCTTCTGTCTCATCCGGTTCCCTCTCTCTCTCCTCTGTTTGCCTCTCTCTCTTCGATCTCTCTTTCTCTCTCCTGTAATAATAGTCGGGTGGTGGTGGTTGTTGGGTTGTTACGCCAGAAACGCCGCCGGAGGCGGTGGCCGGAGCACCTCCGGCTCCTCCTCCTTTCCCTTCTTCCAAGTCTCTCTCTCTCTTTATAAAGTGTATGTGTGTGTATAGGAAAAGGAAACACACAGATGTGTGTTTTTATAAAAACAAAAAGGAGTGGGTGGCATCAAGAGGGGAGGACAAGTGTCCTCTCCCTTGGTGACTCACCCGCTTCGTTCGAGTGCGGGTTAGGTTCGTTAATGCGTTTTAACTCGGTCCTGCAAGCGTATTATAATAATATTGTTTATATTATTCGGTTCGGTTTTCAGTTTCGCACATAACCGGCTTGTTTATTACTGATCTCTATTTAAATAATCGCGAAAAAATTTAGGGGTATGTACCGGGTTGTTACATTCTCCCCCCCTTATAAGAATTTCGCCCGCGAAATTATGGTTGGGGTTATATCTCGAAGTTCAATTACGTTCCCACACTAGATAAGGTTATCCAATTCTTGAGCGTTACTCATGAATGCTTATCTTATAGTTATGTTACTAAATAGGCAGGTCACACTATAGCAATTCGAGGTAAACTATCCAAAACATATCACATAGTTACAACTAACTACATATACAAGGGTTCTATACAGGCCATACTATGTTATTCAAAATGGGTTTATGGCTCATAGGAATAACAGGGATGCTTTAAACCTTAATTGCTACTTATACGATAAAGGTGGAAATCAACTCATCAGATAGGGGGTTTAAATACATAAAGGTTTTCCAAATTGATGGTTTGATAGTCGTCAATACGAGTAAGTAAATAGCCAGGACATGGAAATCAAGGGAACAGAACCTGTAAACTCTTTTGAGTTTTAGTCATCTAATTGATCTTAAAAATGATCCTTGTTTTATTTTCTTATTAGTTGATCGAAACGAAATAATGAGAAGGGATGAAAGGCATTCGAATGAATGAGCACTTAGAAAACCCACTGTACACTTGCCAATTGGTGCGTCACTTGGGCTTTAGTAAAGAAATACTCCTTACATCGAGTGTTTTCCTTGTTGTTCACAATAGGGGATCAAAATGGTTTGGGCGTTTCCATTTACCACAACAGATTCTCAGAAGATTTCAGTGTTAGTTAATAAAAGGATACCTTCTGGTTTAGGCCGAAGAGTTTCACTAGAAAAGAAGAAAGAGTGAATATTTTCTTTGTTTTCACATCGAGCACACCGTTTTTGAAAGGATTGCGATATTCGATCAAAATCAATAGTTTTGCCAAAAATAACAGAGAAATAATATTTGGTTTAACGCAACGTCCGAAGATAGACTAAAGTTTATTATGGATTGGACTTCCAGTCTTGATTCTGACATACCATTGGTGCTTATATATAGGGTGTACCGCAGCCAACCCACCACACCTTTGATACACCAGAAGCTTACCAGAAGTTTTTTTTTTTTCAAAGATTATAATTAAAATTCTTAATTGATTCCCAGTCCCATTCTTGATGTACCATCGGTGTTTATATATAGGGTGTACCGCAACTAACCCACCACACCTTTGGTACTTCTAAAACGGACCAGAATTTTTTTTTTTTCAAAAATCCGCTTAAAATTCTATACCACCATAACGTATCCGTAAATTGGCGATTCCAATTCACCTTACATTAGAGTGTTACGTTTTCCAAAGATATTTAGCGTGAATGATCAAAATGCAAAGTTTTAGAAAACTTGTGATAGCATTGAGGCACATAAACGTTTCAATTGGCTTTGAATTAATGGTTTGAGTATAAATAAAGAGAGAGTTTTCTAGGGAGGATTATACTCTTTAGGTTGTTTCTTATTTGAGGTTTAGCAATTCAAGGATTTCTAAGTCAGATTGGCCAGGTTAACCGTGAAATCTATGTGAAAATTTCCCATCCTTCACTTACATTTCATCGAAATTTCTTCAGAAGAACCAAGTGTTGTACTACGTATGACTAGAGGTAGGGGTATCACGGGGATTATGGTACAAGGTCGTCTCGAATATCCAAAATGGTTTAATTCTTCTAGGTCTGATAATCGTGATAGTAGGTATGTTTTTGCTTAAAATTGGGAAAGAAATTCAACATTTTGGTTAACAATCAGGAAATCTTAACACAGATTCAGAATGATCGTCGAGTAAACTAAGGTTTTCTGGGCGTTCTCATAAAGTTTCAGAAGTTATACCTTTCGAAAAGACTCAAATGTCCAGAGAGCTAAGAATAAACATGGGAATTTTTGTACTTAAGTTTCATCAAAAGAACTGGAACACGGTGTCCGAGGGATTTCTGATGGCAAAATGAGGGAAAATCACCGGGTTTGCTTATGAGTTTTTCCTAAAGTGATCATGAATTTTCAAGATTTTACGAAATTAAATCAAAGAACGTGCAACAAATAGAATTTTTAAATGCTAAAACGGAATATCGAGCATAAGTTTGATTTTCTAAAATAGAAGTTTGGAATGTTTGTTACACAAACAAGGAGCGTCTTACGGATAACTCTATCAAAGTGTTCTAATAATTGTCGGAGGATCATCTGAAAGATTTGAGGTTACAGTTCATCGAAAGGAAGCGTTGTGGTTAAGAAATTAGGAAACACATAAAACATGGTGTATTCCTAACGCATCTGTAGCAGGTAGTCGTGGTTTAGACAAGTTTCTTGTTTTAGAGTATTGATTCGACTCTCACAATCTTTAATAAGATATTCCCGAAATGCCTTTGCGCCTGCGGATTCATGATTATGTTCGCGACCACAATCACTTCTTCGCCTCACTTAAGCATCCAAGTATATTCTTTATAAAAATCATGATATCTCATCTTCTCTCTAGTTTACTCACGTGTTTTTGGTAAAGTCTCATCCTAATGTGTTCAGTACCCATGGGCCCTGGTCGACTCGTTCGGTATCACCATGCTGCAACTCCACTTCATCCGCCATGTTTTGGTTCTCCAAACCGAAATGATCTATGTGGTTTCAATGGTCAGGATCCTAAGGTTCATGATTGAAGACTAATGGGATTCTTTTTCGCTTCAGCTGTTTGCTCTGATACCAACTGTCACAACCCGACCTAGGTGGGCTTGGTCGAAATTCCAGATTGGTGTCAAACATCTTAAATTACAAGCAAACAGCGGAAGCGTTATAAATAACTATTCTTTTATAATAATAGTCTACATGTCTATACAATGTGCATCTTAATACAATACTCTAGGTAATATTTACGGTTCACGCTTGCCTTCCGATTTGTCCGTCAGGATGCTCCGAGTTGCAGCTGCTCCTTCCTTCTAATTCAAACAGGTACCTGAACACATGCTTAAAATAGGTTTTGGGTCAACAATAATGTTGGTGAGTCCGTGCGTGCGTTTAACTAGTTTAAAACATGGTTTATCATTTCAAAACAAGTTATTATTCCAAAGCAAGTTTAACAGGTTAAAACAGTTTAACATATAGCGATGTACAAGCCACACCTCAATCCTAACAATGGATCCATCTACTCCCATTATGGACTCCCATGGCAAAATACGTGACACATACCACAGCGGAGGGTTTCCCGGGCTTCCGAGTCCACTGCGTGCGGGGGTTTCCCCAAGTAGCGCTACCCACATATCAAGCGGCCCAATCTCCCGTTGGGTTGATGAGTGTGGTGGTATCGGGAGCACCTTGTCACATCATCTGGTTCATCACATTTAACTGGTTCTACACTGGAAGCATGTATTCACCCCAAAACAGTTAAAATACAAAAATAGGGGATGGTTCACGAGACTCACCTGGATGTAATACGGTCGTAATAATATGAAATTAAGCGTCTGCCATCGCATTCTGATATCTTCCTGAGCGAATCCTAATGTCGACAATGTTATTAGTCTTTGGTTTAATTACAAAGGTCATGCGTAGGGACGAGCTTGAGCGAATGGTTCTAAAGTAATATCAGTTCCAATGGTCTATCCGTTCGTATTTGTTAGATAATGGATAACTATTTCCGAACCTTACGTGCCAATGTTTAGTTCTAGTATTCTGGCGGCGTGTCCGATACTTTGAATCCTAGGATTAATGTTGCTAATATGATTCAATTTGCTTATATATATGTGCTCATATTAATCTAACTTCATGGGTTTAGTCTAGTCGAGTCCGAATCTTGGTTTCAATGTTATTCTAACTAAGGTTTCAAGGTTTGCGTTTAGGCGCATAAGCTTTTATTTAGTGCATATTGCCCATGTCTTCGTCCAAATCTTATGTCCTAGTCTTGGGTTTCGATGTCCAAGGAATCGAGTCATGTCTCTTCCAATATCAAGTTCAATGTTTAAGTATCCGAACTATTAATAATAATGTTTCTAAGACTCTAGTGTGTTCTATGTTTAAGTGTTATGTCTTAAATCCTAGGATGTCGTTACTCAATGAGTCGAGTAACATTTAATCCATACGTTTGTTCTCCATATCCTCTTGTCCAAATGTCTAAGTCAAGTATCCAAGTTAAGGTTTGGGTATGTCGTTTTCCATATCATGTGCCGAATGTCCAAACATTCTAGGTCGATAACTTCAATGTCCAATCTTCTAAGTGAGATGTCAATCCACTATTCGATCTAACTTATAGCCTTGGTCTTAATAAACTCGTCAAGTCCCACACGCAAAGTTATGTATATACCATTAATATAATTATTAAGTTAGTAGATCCGATTATACCTCACATATCGGGTTAGGGTTCGTGTTGACTGGGTCTGACCCGGTTGACTACAGTTGACCAACGTTGACCATGTTGACCCCTGTTGACCCATCTCCTAGGTTCGTCTCGACCCGACCTGAAGTCCTGACCATCAGAGCTCCAACACCCGAGACCACCGCCACAGTTGGCTACCAACACCAACAACCGGTCACCATGACTCGGTAACCACCAGTCGTCCAACCACCACACGCCGCCACAATCTTCTATCATAACTGTGCAGGACCACCTCTGACCGACCACCACCGAAACCCACCATCTGGACCCACCAACACCATCAATACTCACCATACAGACACTCTTGAGCCGCCATTAACCACCATCGGACCCTCACTTTATCACTGAGCAACCCTATACGGAAACCCACCTTCACCGATGCATTATACCCAAGTCCAATCAGATCATCAACAACCTCAACGAGCTATTATAGAGGGTAAAAGATTATTGGGTTTACCTTGGTCTGGAAAAGATCTGGTCACAGAGGCGGCGCCGCCGCCGCTTGGAACCACCACAGGCTTCTCCTCCCCCTTCTGTCTCATCCGGTTCCCTCTCTCTCTCCTCTGTTTGCCTCTCTCTCTTCGATCTCTCTTTCTCTCTCCTGTAATAATAGTCGGGTGGTGGTGGTTGTTGGGTTGTTACGCCAGAAACGCCGCCGGAGGCGGTGGCCGGAGCACCTCCGGCTCCTCCTCCTTTCCCTTCTTCCAAGTCTCTCTCTCTCTCTTTATAAAGTGTATGTGTGTGTATAGGAAAAGGAAACACACAGATGTGTGTTTTTATAAAAACAAAAAGGAGTGGGTGGCATCAAGAGGGGAGGACAAGTGTCCTCTCCCTTGGTGACTCACCCGCTTCGTTCGAGTGCGGGTTAGGTTCGTTAATGCGTTTTAACTCGGTCCTGCAAGCGTATTATAATAACATTGTTTATATTATTCGGTTCGGTTTTCAGTTTCGCACATAACCGGCTTGTTTATTACTGATCTCTATTTAAATAATCGCGAAAAAATTTAGGGGTATGTACCGGGTTGTTACATAGATCTATTGGGTTGACACCCACACTCTTGGTCAGTCGCTCTGGCCGGATGACATATATCAAAAGAGTGCTTATATTTCACATTATTTCTTTGTCTTTAGTGTACAATGGGCGAGGCACAACATGTCAAGGTTTGGTTATGGGCTCATGTCAGATCACATATTGATTATTGCCCTAGCTAGGCAATGATTTAGTCGGTTTTGGATTCCATGTCCACCATATAGAAAACCCGAGAACTCACCAACTTTATGTTGACCCATATTTCCTTTAATGCATGTTTTTCAGAAAATTAGCATGGATAATGGAGCTTGCGGGGGTCGCGTGCGAGCATTTGTGGGATACCTTCTTTTGGACCGTTGTGTTGTTGTTTTAATACTAGACAGTTACATACAATGGTTTTGATTTTCAAACAATTAACTCTATGTTGAACAAAACTGGTTGTTTAATGAAAATTCCCGCTTTACTTTAATCAATGCTCGTGTGACCTTTGTGCTTGGAAATCTTTCGAAGTCGCACCTCGCGTCTCCGCCTTGGCGTGGTGTGACACTTTCTCCTTTGTCTGATTTCATTTCCCTTGCATGTCTTTTGGCTACTGAGTAGGATGTACCACAAATATCTGAACCACCTGATATAAAATTAAAGATACCGACATCTTTGGGTGGAGATGCTGCCCTTTCTGGGATGCCAGTGCTATCCTGAATCTTTGGTTTCTTCTTGCCTAGCAGATCCTTAAGATGGCCTTTACTTAGAAGATATGTTATTTCCTTTCTCAAGGAAATTTAATCCTCAGTAATGTGAGCAAAATCTTCATGGAAAGCACACCATTTAGATTTGTCTTTCCATCCTGACTTGTTATCTTTCCTCGGCCATCTTGCTTTATCTCCAGGATCCTTCATAGCATACATTAATCCTGTTACATCCACAGAAAAACAATAATCTGAAAGTTTAGGACAATCTTCTTCATCTTCAACCTCAACCACATTGACCTTGTTGTTATTAGGTCTAGCATATGGTTTATGCTTGTAAGGTTCATATGTGGGAGTGGTTTTTCGATTAGGATTGTTGTATCTTAAGGATGCTTCTATCCTCTCCTGTATCTTCTTGTCATCCTCAAGACGGATGAATCTTAAAGCTCTATTTCGAACTTCATCAAGATTCCTACAAGGGTTCATCACCAATTCTTGGTAGAAAGGTGAATCCTTTTGTAGTCCCATCTTGAAGGCTTGCACTGCTGTTGTGACATCTAGGTTTGGGATGTCAAGTGCTTCCTTCCCAAACGTTGTGTTAAACTCCCTTAATGATTCTCCCTGTGGCTGTGTCACCCTGTATAAATCACTTGTCAAACGTTCAAATCTTCGACTACAAGAAAATTGATTGTTAAACATGTTAATTAAATGAGCAAAAGAAGTAATTGAATAGGGAGGAACACTTAGCAGCCATTTTAAGGCTGGACCAGTGAGAGTAGAACCAAATCCTTTGCATAAGCATGCTTCCTTGAGGTTTTCTGAAATGGGTCCATCCTTTCCTTGTATTGTGCTACATGCTCTTCAGGATTAGATGATCCATCATAAAGTTTCATACTTGGAGTCTGGAATCTCTTTGGTATCTCTGCATCACATATTGGAGGTGCAAAATGGAGACACCATATCCTTGATCTTTTGAAGCTCTCTTGCCAATTGTGGCCTTATACCTATATCCTGCAAAGAAGCAATATCGTTAGTAACAAAAGTACTTGAACTTAAATTATTACCATTGTTGTATCCTCGGGATGGTTCAGTTGCATATCCTCGAGATAGCTCAACAGTATATCCTGGAGACCTGGATCTCTGGTTGTCGTCATCCTGGGTGCTGTGGCAGTCTCAGGAGCAGAGAATCCAATACTCATGATGATGAAGTCTCCTTGATGAATGCCCCTAGAGATGCCAGAATTGAAATCCAACACTCTAGGCTGTAATGGTGTCCCCATGTCTTCAACCGGTCTTTTTGAGGATGTTTTGAGAGATTGTATTTCTCTCATCAGCATCTGGTTGGTGTTATGATGTTGCGTTATTTGATCCTTTACCAATGCAAACATGGAGAGGATCTCATCATTTGATACAAAAACAGGAGGAGTGGATCCAGATGTTGCCATCCCAGGTTTAGTAGTATTTGGAGGAACATTTCTGGTAACTTGTATAGAACTTTTAGGATGTGTAGGGGGAGGTGGTAGTGTCACATTTTTGGCAGGGGTTGTGGATGGTGTGGAAGAAGACACAGATTTTGGGTTTGAGGCCATAACTGTCAAGATTTTTGAAATGAGTTGATTGAGAAATAATTTTAACAAAGTTTTTGTTAAAAATAGCACCACTTGCCCCACGATGGGCGCCAAATTGTTTTGGTCAAAAATTACTTGCTAGAAATAATCTTGTATTCCAAATTAGTAAAAGTGAGGTAGAGTGCTAAATGTGTGAAATATGATAAATACTTAGTGTTATTTCCAAGATGGCAGTTTGTAACGATAGAGAAACAATAATATGACAACTATGCTCAGGATGGCAGAGGTATATTTTAGGATGGACAGTTATATTATGACGATGTGACTGTCTGACACAAGACTATTGTAACTGAATGTAAATGAAAGAAAGCAAGCCAACAACACTCGATGTACGAGGAAAGCCCTTGATCAGTTGATGATCGCCGGCTCAAAACCTCGGGAGGAGTCTAAGCCCCTGCCCTGGTTGTTAATATCAGGCGTTAGCTAGCTAGTATCAAGTGCTTGATAATGTGTAAGTGTCCTATTTTCGTTCATCATTCCCCTATTTATAATTACACAAAAGTAAACGAGAGATCCCATGATATCCACCCTCTTCAATGAGCAGCTAGACTGTTTCAGGTGACCGTTGAAACAGTTTCAACTAAAATATACGTTGGTATAGCAGTTTCCTCTTTTTTCGCCTAGCATTCAACACTTGACGGTTACACTTTGACCTATTCTTTAGGCTTAGACTTTGTTATACGCGTACATCTCTTGCATCTTCAGTCTCTTTGACTTAGTAAGACTATATAGTCATTGGAAAAGAGTTACAAGTATTCTTCATTGATTGATTGTACCTGCAATAATATCATATCAAAATAATTCGTTAGTCTATCCTCAGGATGCACATAGGTCAGAATGTTGTTACATCCTGAAGTCTGCTTAGCCCTTCACTATCCTGAGGATGTCACATGGAATTTTTGAGGTAAATCCATCCTGAGGATTTCACCACCAAAAATAAGATTTAATTTATTGAACCAAGTACATGAGTCCCATGTGATCACGTCTTGGCAAAAGTAACTCAAGCATTTCCTGTAAACATGTGCAAAGTAAAGGTCAACAAAATAAATTGTCCGTGAGCATACTAGTTTAGTATATGTAAGTATTAAATATTTGAAGTGTACAATCCACATGTCAAAGCATCATTATGAAAATATGTAACATGCATTGTATATAATTTGGCAAACGCAAACCTTCATGTGACAAAAAAATGAAGTATCGCAATACCAAGTTGAACGTAAAGTATACTTAACATGACCATGACTATCCCCCTCACTAGGGCATGAATAGGCCGGACCAACAAATGTAACAATTAGTTTAGAAGACTTCAGAATTAGTTCAGAAAGAATATGATCTGAGTTCCAGAATTCTAGAATTGAGTTTCAGATTCCTTTTATGGAAGGTATGTGGCTACTCATGGGTGATTTTAATGCTGTCTGTATACTAGAAGAAAACATGAATTCAAAAATTAACACAAGATGTGCCGAGGCATTCAACTCCTTTATTGAAGAAAATGGGTTAAACGAATATCCTATGGGTGGGAGAAAGTTCACTAGAGTTTCGTTTCGGGTGATAAACTCGGCAAAAATAGATAGAGTCCTTGTTTGCAATGAATTCTGGAATCGTTGGCTGGATGCCTCTGTCACAGCTCTTCCTAGAATTGACTCAGACCACAACCCTCTGATGATGTCTATCTCAACTCGAAATATCGGGTCAGTTCCTTTTCGATTTTATAACACCTGTCTTGGTAAACCGGGGTTCAATGAGGTTGCTACTATTGCCATTCGTTATGAGCAGTTTTTGAGTCCACCAGATTTAGTCTTGGCCAACAAGCTCAAAAGGATTAGTGATGCAATCAAAGTATGGTTGATTCAGGAAAGAGACGGAAAACATGGTGCTAGGCGAGATCTGGAAAACAGAATTGGGACCTTAGATAGTCGTATGGAAGAAAGATCATTGTCGGATGGGGGAAAAATAGATTGGGCTGATTGTAAGCAAAATTTGGAGGAGCTCAAGTTAGAAATCACCTAAGATTTAAAACAAAAGGCTAGAGTCAAATTCGCAATTAAAGGCGACGAAAACACGGCCTTTTTCCATGGGATTATCAATTGTAATAACATATCCAATAGGATATGCGGTATACAAGTTCATGATGTATGGATTACGGATCCGGTGAAAATTAAAGAAGAGACTATGAAGTTCTTCGCCTGTAAATTCCGTGAGCCAAGAGTATCTCGACCAACTTTCAATTACCCAAATTTGCGACAACTCACCTCGACTGAAGCAGATGACATCGTGAAAAGATTCTCTTTAGAGGAAGTTAAGGGGGCGATTTGGGATTGTGGGAGTTAACGGGCACCGGGACCAGATGGTTTCAATTTTGGTTTCATTAAGCATTTTTGTGATACGCTAAAGGAAGATATCACGACCTTGATGGAAGAATTTCACTCACACGTGGTGATTAACCGCGGGTCCGGATCTTCCTTAATTACTTTAATCCCAAAAGGTATTGATATGATTACGTTTAATGACTTTCGGCCAATTAGCTTGATTGGTTGCATTTCGAAGATAGTATCTAAGGTCTAGGCTAATAGGATAAAGAGGGTGATAGATTCGGTGATCACAGATGTCACACCCCGCCTAGGCGGAAACACGGGATGCAACTTCGAATGATTTCCATACACAAAGGTCACGCAAGCATCGATTAATTTAAAAATAGGGACTTCCCTTAGACAACATACTTTTACAAAACACTAAATTAAATTGTCTTAAATAAAACCATTGTATGAAATTGTTAACGACTAAACAATACAAAAACGGTTTCATTCACAGTATAAACCTCCCAAATGATGGTTTAACGATGACTCCATTGATGTACGCGGATGACATGATATTTATGGGTGATTGGGGTGAATGTAGTATCCGGAACGTCATTTGGATCATGAGATGTTTCTATTTCATCTCGGGGTTAAAGATAAATTTTAATAAGACTAATCTATTCGGAATTGGGATGGATGAGGCTGAGGTGGAAAGAATGGAAACTATAGTGCGATGCAATGCCAGGAAGCTCCCTTGTAAGTACTTAGGGCCGCAGGTTGGCGTAAATATGAACCTCACTCGGCATTGGGCTACTGTAGTGGAATGCTTCAAATCCCGGCTACCTTAGTGGAAAGCGAAACGATTATCTTTTGGGGGCAGGTTAACCTTGTTACAATTTGTTTTAGACAACCTTCCATTGTATTAATTTTCATTTTACATGGCCCCTAAAGCGATCTTGGACAACTTAGAGTCACGTAGACGTCGTTTCTTTTGAGGTGGTGATGATGACAAGGAAAAGATCAATTGGATTTGTTGGGATTAGGTTATCGGTCCAACTGAAAAAGGTGGTCTCGGGTTGGGTTCTTTGAAAGCTATAAATGGGAGTCTCTTGATGAAATGGTGGTAGTGGCAAAAGACTAAAAGTTCTACACTTTGGAACAAGGTGGTCTTGGCCATTCATAGGCAACATGGGTCTTGGTCGTATCTCCTGGTTAAATCTGGAATGTCATGTTCATGGATGGGAGTGGAAATGGGAGCCAACCACACAGAATGAGAGGTAAGAATTGGACCGATGCACCAGCATAGTGGCGGGCCTGCAGTGGTCGTCGAATCAAGGCAAATGAACCTCGACGCTAAATTCGGATGGGGATTTTTCTGTTGCTTCCAGTAGAAATTTATTAGCGCAACATTTTATCCCGTTTGCTCATTTTCAGTGGGCCAATTTGCTCCAAGTTTTGTGGTGAGGCGAATGAAGACTCGGATCATCTTTTTACGGGTTGCTATGTGGCGTCTGAAATTTGGCACAAGGTCAGCGTTTGTTGTAATGCGCCGCAAATTTATGATTTTGTGTATGTGATCTACTGAAATATCACAAATCAGTCCCTGCAAGAGATTTAAAGGAAAAACTGTTACATATGATCATTGCGGTGGCTTGTTGGACAATCTAGAAGGCCTGCAAAGAACTTGTTTTCACAGGGAAAAGGGTTTGCGTTGATGCTTTGTTTGGAGATATACAAGCCATGTTGTTTCTATGGGCGAAGCATAGGTCCAAAGGTAGAGATTAGAATTGGGAGAATTGGGTTGCGTTTAATGTCCCTATAACATAATTCATTGTAGCAGGCTGAATAGTGGGTGATCCAATTGGTGTTGTAATTGCTATGCTCTATTACCTTTCTATATATAGTTTGTGCATATTTTGGTGAAATGGAAGTTTGTTGTTTGATGATAAAAAAAAAGATTTCTAAAGTCAATTCCAGATTTTAGTTTGGAAGTCAACAGAAGTACATTAACACTTCGGATTTTAGTTCAGAAGTCAACTGAAGTACTTTAACATTCCAGATTTTAGTTCATAAGTCAGCTGAATTACTTTAACACTCCAGATTTTAGTTTAGAAGTCAACTGAATTACTTTAACACTCCTGATTTTAGTTCAGAAGTCAACTAAAGTACTTTAATACTTTAGATTTTTGTTTAGAAGTCAATTGAAGTTCTTTAACACTCCAGATTATAGTGTAGAAGTTAACTAAAGTTCTTTAACACTTCAGATTTTAGTTCAGAAATCAGTTGAAGTACTTTAACACTTCAAATTTTGGTTTGAAAGTCATCAGTTCAGTTCAGTAGTACTCTGACATCCCATGTTTTGTTTAAAAGTCAACAAAAGTGATCTGAACTCAACAAAAGTCATATGAACTGTTTTAGAACTTATTAGAAATCATATGAACTTATTTAGAACTTATTAGAAGTCATTTGAACTCATTAGAACTAGTTTAAACACTTTAAGATTAGTTTGCTAGACTTATGAAACAATTTATAGAACTTAAGTTGAGTTTAGAACTAGTTTAAAAACTTAATAAGAGTTCATAATTATGTAAAAATATAAATACCAAGTTATGAAAATAACTTTGTAGTTGATGCGACGTTGTAACACCCCAACCGATGGCAGAAACATCGAGGTGTCACGTAATGACGATTGTTCAATAGCACATGGACTAAATTGTAAATATTAATAGCAAACAACTTTCATTATTCAAATTGAAATACAAAAGTCTAAATAGAAATCCCAAACATAGAAAAATAAATATTCAATCTCTTATTTAAGCACTAGGTCCAGCCTTAGCGTGAAAGCAAGTAAGATCAAACGTCACCTGAAACATGTACAAAATGATTTGTCAACACATATAATGTATTGGTGAGTACATCCGTTTGTTATATATAGTACAAAACGTTTCGCAATTCTTGTGTTGTATACCGTTTGAAATTATGTAATTTAAGTAATGTCTGTTCAAAATCAACCCTAAGAAACAAGTATCAAGAATCAAGAATCAAGAATCAAACCATTTTTGAGTAATATGAATCACAAGACAATGACCAAGGTCTCTCATCAGCGTCACAAGGGGTATATACCATAGTACTATTCATTGAAATGCCATGCCCTCAAAGGTTAATGATTTTGACAAGTCATAGACACACAAATTAACACAAGCAAACACACATGAGAATTGCTGTTTTAGTAAAAGGAAATAGAAACTTGATATAAGTACATGAGTAGCCCCAAAAGTAAAATGAAAAGGAGGAAAGATATATACTCACAATTTCGCTAATTGTAATTTCCACGAAAGTTCGTCGTAAGGACTTAGAATTTCGAAGAACTCAACTTATATATGATAGAATACTAATGAGGAAAATAACTTAAAAGTCTAAGGAAACCAAAATCTAAGGCATTAGGGGTATACTAGACTTGTGTAGGGAAGATGAAGTTTTTAATAATAATTTGAACAATAGTTTTGAAGTAAATATATCACGATTAATTAAATAAGCGACTAAAACACTTGCGTATCCCACACTTAGAAATATTTTTTTATTTTATAGAAAAATATCCACGAAATTGCTTTTATGACTTATATTTAATTAAACAATTTATTATATCTAATTTAAATTTAAATATAAATAATACGAGATATGATCCCAAAATGATACTTTTATGAAATATAATTATTTTATGATGCGGAATACTGAAAATAATATTACCATAGTTTCTTTTAATTTATTTGTATTTAAAACATATTTAATGAGTTTAAATAGTGTTTTAATGATTAAAAATAGTAAATATAACAAAAATAATTATTTTCTGAGAGATTTCATCTTAATTCAGTTTCTTATACATAGAAATAATTATTCAGAAAATTTGAGGTTAAAATCATTTAAAATGAATTTTTAATCAATTAATTATGATTAAAAAAATTTAAATCAAGAAAAATATGAAAATAATGTATTTTACAAAAACCAAAAATATGATAATTTTCTTTAGGGTGTCATGATGTTTCACCTAAATTTTCATAATTTTTGGAGTAAAAATGAATTTTCTAGGAATATTATAAGATTATAGCATATATATATATATATATATTGAATATAAAAAAATAACCAAATGAAATAAAAGAAGCAGAAAAATTGTGGGCTGCAAGGGGGAATCGAACCTGAGGTGATTGTGCTACAACACCTTTGGTTAATCACTACACCACAACCCCATTTTGTTATTTTATTTTAAACCAAATATTATTTATAAAAACTCCTAACTTCATCTTCTTCCTCATTCTATAAACCCTAACCCTAGTTTTTTAATCACCTTCAATTCGAACAGATTATAACCCGAATCAAGGGGGCTTTCAAAGAACATGATTAGAGAAAGGAAATGGCATAAAAAAACATGTACTCACAATGCGTAAATCGCGTGGAAACGAAGCTTTAAGTTCACACTTTAAACCACGATTTTGAGCCTTCCTAGACGTTTTTACTTGGAGTTTTTTAGTGGGTTTTGAAGGTAATGAGCAAAAGGTTCTAACCATACGTTTAATTTATATAGTGGTCTTGTAAAGATGCGTTTCTTCAAGCTTTCAAGAATCCGACGGTTACACAAAATTTTCAGTTTCAATTGGGCAAATAAACGCAAATCTTGACGTTTTAAGTGAGGGAATTGAAAGGTTTTGAAGGAAGAAACGTAACCCCATAATTATTTCAAGTTAAAACGCCCTAAAACGCATCAAACAAGACTCGCCGGAGACGAGTTCCGGCCGCCGGAAAAACGCTACAGTACCAAGTCCGAAAAAAAATATTTTTTTTTTAATTTTGAAACATGACAATTTTGGTCCCTCTAGTTAGTTTGGTTAGTTTAGTCCCTTAACTTCTTATAAAACTTAACCAAGCTCAAATATTTCTAACCAAAAACTTTTTAACACTTTAGAACTATATTTTTTTCATCTATTATAAACTTTTCCAATATTTTTAAGTTTTTATTCATTTTTCATCGTAAAACTTGACGTTTTCCAACATCCCTCGAAAAATTTATTTGAAGTTTTATAATAAAACGTATATAACTAAGATTTAACAAATAATGCAACATAAGTTTTATTTGAAATCCCAAAAGATCGTAATATGAGGACTAAAATTAAATTACAATAAAATTAGAAAACGCGCAAATGTTACAGTCTCCCCTACTTTAGAAAATTTCGTCCCGAAATTACTTCAAGTGAAGGTTTCTGGTTTTGGAATATATGAGGATATTCTCAATGAAAACAATTATGAATTGGTCCAAGAAAGGTTTACAAGCTCGATTCATAAGATTCCTAGAAACAGGTAGAAGATCTATAGAAAAGTTATTATCGTTTAGGTTCAACGTGCAATTACGGAGCATAGATTTTATAAGAATAAGATTGCCATTAGCAACCTCCACAGTAAAAGGATGGGTAAGGTGAGGACGAGTACGAGCAAGCAAAGGTTCAAATACTAACGAGACAAAACTCCTATCCGCACTGGTATTAACAAAATCGAAGCATATAAATTATTAATAAGAAATGTACCATTGACCACGTCGTTGGTAGCTTGATCTTGGTTAGCATTGATGTTGAAAGCACGACCACGGGCTGGAGCTGCTTGAATTGCTGGAACTGCTGGGGCTGCTGGGACTGCTGGGGTTTGCTGACGAGCCTGAATAAAAGCCGTAAGATGAGGGCATCTATTTTGCATATGGTTAGGATCACCACAAGCGTAACAAACTCTAGGTTGATCAGCTCCCTGGTTTTGGGTAGCAGTCTGTGGGTTATTCATGGATCGAGTGGCAATACGACAGAATGGGGCGGTATGACCCAATCTTCCACAAGCATCACACTTACGACATGGTAAATTGGTGGGATGATGGTAGTGGCAGGTAGAACATTGAGGTTGTTTCCCAGTATAAGCCCTTGGGGTTGTTTGAGGTGCAGTAGGTGGGTTTGCAACAGGAACCTGGTTAAGAGGTGCAACTACAACATAGTTTTGGTTTCCACCTTTTCGTTTCTTATTAGAACTAGAGGCAGAGGCAGAGTTTTCTTGAGAAGGTTCAGTGGTAGCATGGGTTGAAGTGGTTTCAGTAAGTCTTTTAGTACCCTTACGAGTTAGAGTACGATCCTTGACATGCTTGTCAGTAAGAGATGCTGCAAGACGAATGGCATCCTCTACAGTAGCAGGCTTACTTCCTATAACCGAATCATGGATCTAAGGTGGCAGTCCCTCAATATACTTCTCATTAGCCAAGGATACCGGGATTACCATACGAGGAATCAGTAAGCTCAACTCATGGTAACGGTTGTTGTAAGGAACATTGTTTCCACTATCCTGCTTGAGGTAATAGAACTCATCCTCCAGTTTCTTCATCTCGTTACGAGGACAAAACTCAGTAGTCATGGCAATTTTGAAATCGTCCTAAGACATAGCCAAAGCAGCTTCCGTCCCTCGAGTGTGTTTTTCACCGTTCCACCAAGTGAGTGCCCTCTTTTGAAGAACACTCGAGGCATGACGAACACGTAGGTTGTCAGGACAGTCGCTATTAATGAAAGTATTCTCCATACATTCGAACCATTCGAGTAACATAGTGGCTCCCTTAGTGCCATTAAACTTGTTGGGATGACAAGAGTTGAAGTGCTTGAAAGTGCACTTATTCTCTGTGGTTCCACCATTTCCACCTGCATTCCCGTTTGAGTTCCCATTCGAGCTACCATTTGGGTTAAGGTTTGGGATAATAGCATTAATGATATTAGGAACAAGCGTTTCCAACTTATCATTACGCATGGATGCAATACGACAATCAGATTTCAGTTTAGCCTGACGCTTCGAGGCTCTCTTACGAGATTCGCGATCAGACATCTACAAAAGTGTAACAATAAATATGAGATTTGATTCCAAAAATCTTGAAAATATCATAGTTTATATCAAGACAGGTAACACATAACATGAGATATAGTAATTATAAATTGATATAAGAAAAATTATGAATATCATAAAGAAAATCATGAAAAGACTTCAAATGAAAAACAATACCAAGTATAAAACGAGGTATAAGAGTGTTTCCAAAGAAACTGTTGACTAACTAAAGTAATTGAACTATTATTAGTGACTTGTGGGGGCGTAATTTAGCCTATAAGTGAATGCTCATCCCGAGAGTTCCAAGGTCAGCATACAGGTCCGTCGTCTGATTGGGATTTATGCGAAATGTCAGGCCTAGACAGAAAACTCATAATACAGACGCTCACCCTTCCAGATTGCATGTGCCCCGTCACAAATAAATTTCAAAACTCTAGCGGAACTTTGAGATGTGGAAATATATCCTTGAGATGTGGATTTCACTCCTAACACAAGATATACTTCAAAAGTAAAAATACGATGGAGTGAAACTGATCACTAAGATAAGGATATCACTCCTAGCTTAGTGATTAAGTTTCTTTTGGAGGGATAGATTCCTTGAGATTTGGACGTCTCCTATCTCGAAAGGAAAATATTCCAAGATAAATAAATAAAAAATAAAACATATAAGGAGTGAAACTATTCACCAAGGTACGGATATCACTCCTAACTTGGTGTTTTTGTTTCATTTGTGGAATATGATCTTCTTCGAATTTAATGAAAAGTAAAAGGAGAAAAAAAAATATCTAAAGAAATATGAGGATAAAAGAAAGCATATAAAGGGTAACTTAGTTATAGTCTAGGTCAAAAGCATTTACTAATAATCTAATTCCCTATAACCATGGCTCTTATACCAATCTGTACCTCCCCAACCGATGGCGAAAACATCGAGGTGTCACGTAGTGACGATTGTTCAATAGCACATGGACTAAATTGTAAATATTAATAGCAAACAACTTTCATTATTCAAAATGAAATACAAAAGTCTTAATAGAAATCCCAAACATAGAAAAATAAATATTCAATCTCTTATTTAAGCACTAGGTCCAGCCTAAGCGTGAAAGCAAGTAAGATCAAACGTCACCTGAAACATGTACAAAATGATTTGTCAACATATATAATGTATTGGTGAGTACATCCGTTTGTTATATATAGTACAAAACGTTTCGCAATTCTTGTGTTGTATACCGTTTGCAATTATGTAATTTAAGTAATGTCCGTTCAAAATCAACCCTAAGAAACAAGTATCAAGAATCAAGAATCAAACCATTTTTGAGTAATATGAATCACAAGACAATGACCAAGGTCTCTCAACAGAGTCACAAGAGGTATATACCATAGTACTATTCATTGAATTGCCAGGCCCTCAAAGGTTAATGATTTTGACAAGTCATAGACACACAAATTAACACAAGCAAACACACATGTGAATTTCTATTTTAGTAAAAGGAAATAGAAACTAGATATAAGTACATTAGTAGCCTCAAAAGTAAATTGAAAAAGGGGAAAGATATACTCACAGTTTCGCTAATTGTAATTTCCACGAAAGTTCATCGTAAAGACTTAGAATTTCGAAGAACTCAACCTATATATGATAGAATACTAATGAGGAAAATAACTTAAAAGTCTAAGGAAACCAAAATCTAAGGCATTAGGGTATACTAGACTTGTGTAGGGAAGGTGAAGTTTTTAATAATAATTTGAACAATAGTTTTGAAGTAAATATATCACGATTAATTAAGCGACTAAAACACTTGTGTATCCCACACTTAGAAACATTTTCTATTTTATAGAAAAATATCCACGAAATAGATTTTATGACTTATATTTAATTAAACAATTTATGATATCTAATTTAAATTTAAATATAAATAATACGAGATATGATCCCAAAATGATACTTTTATGAAAAATAATTATTTTATGATGCGAAATACTGAAAATAATATTTCCATAGTTTCTTTTAATTTATTTGTATTTAAAACATATTTAATGAGTTTAAATAGTGTTTTAATGATTAAAAATAGTAAATATAACAAAAATAATTATTTTCTGAGAGATTTCATTTTATTTCAGTTTCTTATACATAGAAATAATTCTTGTGAAAATTTGAGGTTAAAATCATTTAAAATGAATTTTTAATCAATTAATTATGATTAAAAAATTTAAATCAAGAAAAATATGAAAATAATGTATTTTACAAAAAATAAAAATATGATAATTTTCTTTAGGGTGTCAAGATGTTTCACCTAAATTTTCATAAATTTTGGAGTAAAAATGAATTTTCTAGGAATATTATAAGATTATAGCATATATATATAATTATTGAATATAAAAAAAATATAATTATGAGAAACGCTAAGCAAAAACTTAGGGTTATCATGAGGAACTGGGAAGTTACACACATAACCACAAACCCTAATTGTAAACACATTGGTGATTGTTCGGAAATACATAATCTAACCTGAAATTGTGAAACAATGTTAATTCAACGTTTATAAAGGACATATACGTTGGTTGATTTTAGGTCGTTTTCGTTTCAGTTATTACTTAACCCTAATATATATTTTTTTAATTGAAAACACTATAACAATACTATATTCAAATGAAAGAGACTGCAATGTTCTTTTACACGGTGTAATAATACTAAGAAAATATTAAGAATGAAAAAACTATGGACGTTTAAAAATCGTGGGGGTAGTTGGTTAAAATAAGGGTGCGAAAATGTAATTACTATTTAAATAAATAAAATTTGAGTAAAGTTGAGGGGACAAATGTGTAAGTATTGTATAAAAGACATATTATATGTTGTACTCTAGGCAATTATAATTGTAAAACTTAAATATTAAGAAGTCATTGGCAAATGTATTATAATATACTAGTGGGGTGCCCGCGCGTTGCGGCGGAGACCACAACACTCCAATTGGTGATTTTAAGGGTGTGTACAAGCTGTTGTTTAGTTCACTTTGGTTTTGAGCCATAACCAAAACCAAAACTTTCGATTAAGATATTTCAAAAACCGATTGGTTTCAATATTCATTTGTTCCCGTGTGGTTAATCAGTAAGGAACATCAGTCCAACTGGTTTTCAATAAATAACCAAAAAATTTACTTAGCTAGAAAGTGGACTTGAGTTGAAGTAATCAAGAAGACGAACCCTTATTAATTAATTAATTATATTTTTGTTATTGTCCACTCCTTTATATGAATATTTCTTGATATCTTCGTTTGAAATTCATTATAAACATAATCTTTCTTCTCTGATCATAGAATCTGGTGACCGTGTAGTTTAGATTAGATTAGCCATACGTAGTAATTTTATAATTCAAATCGTTACCACATGACTAAAAACACGGCTTTCGTTATTGATTTCTCGATTTCTATATAAATGATTATAACAAAACATGTAGTATTATGAATTATTTTTTATGTGTTCTATTTAATATTTTAAAATAATTGTAGAATTGAATACCATGAGGTCTCATAAACATCTCATGACTCTTGATTACCTTTTGATTAAATATGATGTTTAAAAGACAATTTTACCCTCAAAAGGTAGTTATTATATGCATTGTGTGTTGTACCATAAGGAATCAAAATTGTACCTCTTAAATTTTAAGAAGTCCTTGGGAAATGCTTTATAATATAGTATAGATATAGATAATATAGATAGTAGAGATTGGTTATTATTTAACCCCAACATATTATTTTTTAAATTAAAAAACAAACTATAGCAATACTATACTCAAATTAAAAAGAAAAAATGCTCGTTTATACATTGTAATAATATTAAGAAAATATTAACATGTGAAAAAGTTATGGACATTTAAAAATTGTGGGGTAGTTGGTTAAAATAAGGGTGAAAAGTGTAATTATTATTTAACTAAAAGGAATTGAGTATAGTTGATGGGACAAATGTGTACGTATTATATAAGTAGTTAATATGTGCATTGTGTGTTGTAGTATAAACAATTATATATGTACAACTTGAATTTTAAGACATTAATGGAAAATGTATTAATAAAGTTTAGATGATTTCAGTTCATTTTCATTTTTTTTCTTTTGTTTTATTTCGGTTATTGTTTAACCATAACATATATTTTTTAAATAAAAACTATAGTAATACTATACTAAAATTAAAGAGAATAAAACGCTCTTTTATACAGTTTAATAATATTATGAAAATATTATCGTCTGAAAAAGTTATGAACGTTTAAAAATCGTGGTGGTAATTGGTTAAAATAAAGATGCAAAAGTGTTATTAGTATTTAAATAAACAGAAATTGAGTAAAGTTGATAAGACATATGTGTAAGTATTGTATAAAATTATAATATAGTATAGATAGTTAAGGGATGAAAACTGTAACTAATAAGGGGTATATGTGTAAGTTATATTTGAAAAGACATAAATGTCTTTAAAAATTAGTTACTACATGCATTATATTTTGAACTTTAAGCATTTTTAATTGTATTACTTAAAAATTAAAATCATTCACATCCCCTTCACCAAAACACATCCATCAAATTACATTAAAAATCACTACTTCACTCTTAAATCTTCTCTCTCCTAATTAAAATAATAATATTTTTTCATACTTTTATTATTACATTTTCTCTCTCCTCACTCACAAATACTTACAAAAATATTAAAATATATATAGGGGTGAACACTAGCTTTTCATATTTAGGGTGGAACAGTACTTCCACCAAATATTTTCTCTCTCCTCCACTCACAACCACTTACACTCACCCCATATAATTTGGTAGACACACTCACATACATTTGATGGATGGAATGTAAGTGCTCTAAGAGGTACTTGTAAAATGATTTATAAGATAGTATAGATAAAGATTTGTCTTTGTGTAAATCCAACCGTCCATCGTGACCCCAGTTTAGAGGGTGTGGCATTTTATGGAAGATCAAACTATCCAGATTTATATAATATAATATAATATTATTTTTTATATCTTAGTCTCACATATCGTTCGAATATCCCTATCAAAGATACATACACCTACATATTTTTCCATACTCATTTCTACACGGTTTCTAGACGAAAATCAAGGTCAAATATGATATCATGAATTACTTTATACGCTAGTACTGAAAAAATAATAACCCAAATAGTACTTAGAGGTGAATGGAGAAATCCCTCACATTTAGACTACTCGGAGTGGGAGAGGGAGATAAAGCGTTATGTGCCACTTGTGGAACCCATGTGAGGGGAAAAATTGTGAGGAGTGGAAGTGGGGAAAGAGGGGGGGGGGGGAGAAAATAATATTATATTGTGTTAAAGTTAAAAAAAAAAAAAAAACCTGACCAATTAGATCATGCCACGTCACCCACCAAAATACCCAACGCTAGTGAAGCTGCCCCCGCCCTCTCCTTCTTGCCCCTTCCACGCCAGCCTTGGCGGCGGTGTTCCCGCCCTTGAAAGCCCCACGCCACTTCATTCCCACCCCACTCCGGGCAGCCTTATCTAGGGGTGCTTAACAGGTCGGGTTCGCGGGTTGGCGGGTCTAACGCGATCCGAACCTAAAAAATTTACATGAACCCGAAGCTAACCCGAATCCGAAAATTGTGAGATACATATGAACCCGAACCCAAGCTGAATATTCCGGGGTTGACCCGAACTCGACCCGTTTGACCTGATATTTTTTATTTTTTTTGCAAACTAATGTATTAAAATTAAAATTTTACTACGAAAAAAACAAACATATATAAAGGCTCCCACTATTTGCACAAGAAGAAATTTTATTCAGACAACCCTATACGGGTCGTAGAGAGCTCTACGGCTCGTAGAGCCACTTTTTTCAGACTTCTACGAGCCGTAGAGGCCTCTACGGCTCGTAGGTACTCATTACCAATGATTGGTAATCATACAATCATTGCTAATGATTGCCTACGAGCCGTAGAGGCCTCTACGGCTCGTAGAAGTAGTCTTAATATTTTTGAGGATGAAGAAGCAGAAGATTGGTGTTTTATGGTGCCTACGGCCCGTATAGGCCCCTACGGGTCGTAGACAAAAAAAAACCAAAAACGTTTGGGACGAGGTTCGATCTTAGGCACATTATCACACAATCACACACACAAGCATGTAAAACGTGAACACAATTGTTTATAACATAAACCAATATAAACCAACGTCGTCTCGATAAGCGTGTAAAATAAACGTTAACAGAAACGTTCAAAATAAAACTAATCGTTTATATACGCAACAAAATAAAACTAAAAGTTAACAGAAGCGTTCAAAATAAAGATTGTTTAAATACATAAGATGATCAGAAATAAAACATCGTAGAGTCAGTCGGCGGCGCGGTCCCGGGCTCCTGCGAAGACGTGTCGGGCTGCTGGGAGGACGTCACGGGCTCGTGCGTGCTGGTCCCTAAAGTCGGTGGGACACGAGCCTGCATGCCTAAGTGGCGATACATATCCTGCTGGCCAGCAATCAACCAGCGCATCGCGTCGTCCTGCCGATCACGCCACTGACGCGTATCGGCGTCCTGCTGCTGACGCCAGGTGTCCTGCTGCTGACGCCAGGTGTCCTGCTGCTGACACCAGGTGTCCTGCTGCTGACGCCAGGTGTCCATCTGCTGACGCCACGCACGCATCTCGACAGCCTCCTCGACAGCCGCACGAACGTCCGCCCTAACATCAGGAGGCAACCTGAGGGAGTGATAAACGCGCGCCGGTATCTGCAAGTCCTCAGGCTGCTGCTGAGGCATCTCGACGTCCCTAAGACCGCCCCCCTCCTGCTCATGCACAAACTGCAACCCGACCTCCACAGCATCACCTGCAATGGATAACAATAAATAATTAATAAATAATAATATTCCAGGATTTTATAAAAAAATTGGGCAGAGTTTCCCCTGTTTTTAGGCAAACCAGACAACACAAGTTGTCTACAAGTTTCCCAAATAATAATAATAATAATAATAATAATAATAATAATAATAAGTATAATAATAATAATAATAATAATAATACCTCTAAGGCCCTGATGTACTAACGGCTCATGCACAAACTCCACGCCACCGGGACCAATCAGATAGTGGAACTCATCATGATCCGGCGTCTTCGCCTTCTTCGCCGCACAAAGCATAGCCTTCATCGTGGGTAGACCTATTGGGCTGAAAGAAACTCAAAAACATTAACATTAATAATAATAATAATAATAATAATAATAATAATAATAATAATAATAACATTAATAACCGAAATACCTGGGCGGTAGTGACGGAAACCGATTACGGTTAACATAACCGTAATACTTCACGCCATCGCAGCGCTCAGCAATCCTGCTGATGAGCCCCCCGCATGGGATGCCTCCCTTCAACGGCTTATGGGGGAAGGAGGCAAAAAACTCGGCCATGACCCGATGCAAGGCAATCGGCTTGCCGGTGAGTATGCAATGCAGGTACATCAGGTCCGTCTTCGTCACCCGCTCGTTACTATTCCCCCGTGCCGTTAGGGAATAAGTAATGCAACGGTGAATGTAACGAACTACGGGGTGACGAATGTTGGATGCCCTGTCACACCTCTCCCTGCACAGCATAATAATAGTAATAATAATCAGAACAAAGATATTGAAAAATAATAATAATGATGATGATAATAATAATAATAATAATACTTATGTGCCGGGTTGCCGAACTCGGGACCGCCAATGGTGGGCCACCACGCATAGAGGTCGTCATCAGCGACAGTAGTCACCGCCCTAGTGTAGACATCCTGAACATTAACATTAACATTAACATTTCGAATAAGAACAAAAACAAAAATAATAATAATAAAAATAAAAATAATATTAATATCTCTACAAGGTCGTCGCGAGTGTACCACCGGATGTGCGTAGCCCACTCATCTAGAGAATAACCATACTCAACGCCGAGTATGGAAAACTCAATATCCCTCGGTGGGCGGCCTGAAGATCCGGCGCCCGACGATCCGGCGTCCGACGATCCGGCACCGGGCGGGCGAAACCGAAAGGTGGATAGAAACTCTATCACCAACGGCCTATGGGACGGCGCGCAAAAGTCGTCGAAAAACCTGTCCAGTGGGCTCCCTTCCGGGATCCACTGTCGGGCAATCGCCTCAGCACCCCTACACTCCCGAAGCGCGGCCCAAGAAATCCCACGCGCCGGCACAATCTTCTTCTTCCTCAACCTATGAAATCTGGCACCCGGGTAATCGACTCGCAGAAAAATGCAATGCTCATAGCCTGACATGTCACCCCCTGCCATGGCAGCCCCCGCCTGCACCGCGGCCTCATCCTCCTCCTGCTGCTGCTCCTCCTCCTCCTCGCCCATGTACTGCTCGTCTAGAAAATCTGCCATAACTGCAAAATCAAAGAATATATAGTTAGTTAGGGCGTTTCTATAATTAAGGTGTTTCAAAAGAATCGCCAAAACTATATAGTTTTGGCGATTCAAAAGAAACGCCAAAACTATATAGTTTTTGGCGATTCAAAAGAATCGCCAAAACTAATATAGTTTTGGCGATTCAAAAGAATCGCCAAAACTAATATAGTTTTGGCGATTCAAAAGAAACGCCAAAACTAATATAGTTTTGGCGTTTCAAAAGAATCGCCAAAACTAATATAGTTTTGGCGATTCAAAAGAAACGCCAAAACTAATATAGTTTTGGCGTTTCAAAAGAATCGCCAAAACTAATATAGTTTTGGCGATTCAAAAGAATCGCCAAAACTAATATAGTTTTGGCGATTCAAAAGAATCGCCAAAACTAATATAGTTTTGGCGATTCAAAAGAAACGCCAAAACTAATATAGTTTTGGCGATTCAAAAGAATCGCCAAAACTAATATAGTTTTGGCGTTTCAAAAGAATCGCCAAAACTATATAGTTTTTGGCGATTCAAAAGAATCGCCAAAACTATATAGTTTTTGGCGATTCAAAAGAATCGCCAAAACTAATATAGTTTTGGCGATTCAAAAGAAACGCCAAAACTATATAGTTTTTGGCGTTTCAAAAGAATCGCCAAAACTAATATAGTTTTGGCGTTTCAAAAGAATCGCCAAAAATAATATAGTTTTGGCGATTCAAAAGAAACGCCAAAACTAATATAGTTTTGGCGTTTCAAAAGAATCGCCAAAACTAATATAGTTTTGGCGATTCAAAAGAATCGCCAAAACTAATATAGTTTTGGCGATTCAAAAGAAACGCCAAAACTAATATAGTTTTGGCGTTTCAAAAGAATCGCCAAAACTAATATAGTTTTGGCGATTCAAAAGAATCGCCAAAACTAATATAGTTTTGGCGTTTCAAAAGAATCGCCAAAACTATATAGTTTTTGGCGATTCAAAAGAATCGCCAAAACTATATAGTTTTTGGCGATTCAAAAGAATCGCCAAAACTAATATAGTTTTGGCGATTCAAAAGAAACGCCAAAACTATATAGTTTTTGGCGTTTCAAAAGAATCGCCAAAAATAATATAGTTTTGGCGTTTCAAAAGAATCGCCAAAAATAATATAGTTTTGGCGATTCAAAAGAAACGCCAAAACTAATATAGTTTTGGCGTTTCAAAAGAATCGCCAAAACTATATAGTTTTTGGCGTTTCAAAAGAATCGCCAAAACTATATAGTTTTTGGCGATTCCAAAGAATCGCCAAAACTAATATAGTTTTGGCGTTTCAAAAGAATCGCCAAAACTATATAGTTTTTGGCGTTTCAAAAGAATCGCCAAAACTGTTAACAACGCGCGCGTTCTACGGGCTGTTTCTCAGAGACATTTTCACAAACACCTTATGTGCGTTATCAAATTCACAAATTTATAAGGTATTTTCAAGTAAAGAATAACCCAAACTTTCGTGAATCAAGTAATAAAACCAATTTGATGGTAATATGGACTGAAATTAGACAAAAAAAAACATATAGATCAAAAAATGATAATCTTAAGAATTTCTATCATATAGATCAAAAAATGAAAATATGGACTGAAATTAGAGGGATTGTTACCTTAGTGATGAGAGGGAACTTTCAAGATGGTGGTGGTGGTCGAATATGGTGGTGGTGGTCGAAGATGGTGGTGGTGGCGATTAGGGTTTGAAGGGTAAAGGGGGGTGGGTTTTGTGGGTTTTGATGGTTCTGTTTGGTTCTGAACAGAGGGAACGTGTATATCAGTTTTTAAAACTTACCTACGGCCCGTAGAGGTCTCTACGAGCCGTAGGTAAACAAAAGTAAACTGTTTACCTACGGCTCGTAGTGGTCTCTACGGCCCGTAGGTGAACAAAATTAAAAAAAAACGTTTGGGACGTGAATCGATCTGATGGCTATCAAGTATCACACACACACATACACATACACACTTATACACACAATGGGGACCATCTGGGCTACCAGTTCGCTGGTATATTATCCAGAAAAATTATATATAACATATAACTGAAAACCCAATTTTTTTTAAAAAAAATCCTCGTCTACGGCCCGTAAGGACCTATACGGGTCGTAGACTCCAATTTTTTTTTAAAAACTACTGATTAACTTTTTATAAACTTTAAAAAGTTTTTAGAAATCAAAACATTTTGCCTACGGCTCGTAGAAGCCTCTACGGCTCGTAGGCTCAATGGCCTCTACGAGCCATAGATGGTGTCTACGAGCATCTCCCAGAAGCCTACGGGTTGTAGAGGGCCCTACGACCCGTAGATAAATCTTACCTACGGCCCATAGGGCCCTCTACGGCCCAATACAAGTTTTGTTTTTTTTAAATTTTGTTAGTTTTAATTAGGTGGTATAGGTTTTTTTTATAAAATAACGTTTTCATTTCATATTGTATATGTAAAATAATAATAAAAAATAAAAAAATGTATTTAAAAAATCATTATACATTATAAAAACAAATTTACACCGAACTATCAGAAGAATCAGGACAGCCTGTTAGGTCAAACAACTCTGGATCTCTTTGAGATAGCCTACGCCCCTCATCAAGACGATCCATGTATAGTGCTAACCATGGGTTGTGATTTACATCTACCCAACGCCTCCATGTTCCATTCGGATAAGGCATCGGAGCGTCGTCTGTTAGCTTTAGCATGATGAAGTGGTTGCCGTTCACGAAGGCCATCGAAATGACCCGATGTTCTGGCACGCTTTGAGGATGCTTGTGAATAGGGAAGAATGTGCTCGTTCCAAGAGGACTGAAGAATTGAAGGACCACACCAAATGCCTGAGCAATCACTAATCCAGTCAAAGGCATCTCCATCCACTTTGAATTAGGTGTGTTCCCGACTCCCGTCCAATCTAAGGACGAGTATATGCGGGCGAAACCGTTATCGTCGAATTGGTTCAAAATCTCGTACCAATCCTCACGGTATTGACCCATCATCTCTTCTTTAAGAAGGTGGCGGATCAAATGCCAGTCTTCCTCCTCCATATCCAAAGCCAAAGCTACAGATCGGAACCCACAGTTACTGTCTGGCTGAACATTTTGAATATGCGTGACAAACCGTCGATAAAGGGGATCAATCTGATGCTTAAATTGTCTAAGCACAAATTTATACCTGTCACCGCCAAACATTGGGAAATCATGATTAGGGGATGTGTACATATGTATGTATGTATAAATAGTTATTTATGTACCTGTCCCCTACTAAGAGTGGATACTTTTTGCTACACACTCTCATTTTATCTTTACCCGGGTCTGATGGCCTACGTCTTCTAACAGGCTCGTCTTCCTACAATGGATAATAATAATAATAATAATAATAATAATAATAATAATAATACTAACATCTTCTTGCGCATCCTCCTGCTGTTTTTTTTTCTTTAATTTTGTAGTTGGGCGTCCGCGAGTATTCTTTTGTACCTCAGGAGGTTGAGTGTCAGTCATACTTGGATTTACCACCGACTTTATTTTTGACAACATATTTCTTTGAACGCGTGGTGATTGAGACATCAGTGTCTCTTTGACTATCTCCCACTCACTCGCAAGGTCACGTTCCCCCCATACTACCGGTTCGTAATTCAGTCGTGTCCAGAAGACGTCTATTTCGGACAGCTGTATTTTTATTCCTGTATTCAATAAACATAAACATAAACATAATAGTTGTAGTAGTAGTAGTAATAATAATAATAATAATAATAATAGTAATAATAATAAAGTAATGGTATTACCTTTATTTATATACGAATCTAATTGACATGCACACGGCAACCCAGAACTCGTGAAAAGCTGGTGACCACAACTCATTTTTCGTTCCTTCAACCTCTCTATATTTTTTATCTCTTTTATCAACTTCTCGATCGCTGCATGGGAAACTTTACCGAGTAGGTCCTCAAAAAGAGGTATGTCATGGTGCACCTTTTTCACAGATAAACTCTCTTCAAACGAGTGGTTTATTGCCCTCTCTTGTGACGTTACAACATCGTCTACAATCATCACAAGTTTGTGGAGTGAGTTGTTAGCCCCCTTAATGTGCATCTTAAACCTTGCATGCTGGCTCTCAACTCTGTTGGTCGTATACTGACCAAAGTTGTAGTTTGTGTCTGTCCATGCAGAAACAAACCTTTCTTTGTAGTCACGGAGCCAGACCCGGTCTATATATTCAAAAACACCTGTAAAAGATAGAAAAAAAGATATTTGTTAATGTGTGTATGTATGCGTTTTAAACTAAATTAATAAAATATGTACCAGCTCGTTCGTCCTGACATAGTCGTTTGTAGAATCGGTCTAACCAGAGACTATAAAATTCCGGAGATGAAGATCTACATAATCGCTTAAAAGATTTCACGAATATTTCCCAATCTGCATTTCCAAAGGCTTGTCTGCAGTGCTTCAATATATTTCGTTGAATGTGATACCTGAATGTATAATAAAAAAATAATAATAAAAATAATTAATAATAATAATAATAATAATAATATGTATACCTGCATAACAACTTCGAAGCTGCTGGAAATACAATGTCGCATGCATTCATCAAGGCTTTCTCACAATCAGTTACTATAGCACGGGGCTCCGTACTATCTTCTAGCAACTCTTTAAGCCTTTGTAGCACCCATAGGTAGTTATCCTTTTTTTCACCGGAGATGAATGCATGGGCGACACAAAACGACTTGGATGTTGATGTCATACCCACAACTTGAACAAACGGAAGTTTATACTCGTTTGTTTTGTAGGTCGCATCAATCATCAGCACATGCGGGAACGCACGCCATAACCTGTGCGAGGTGGGATGGACAAACAAAATATCCTCGATCGCATTTGTCGAGTCATTCCTCCGGGTGAAGTAAACAAATTTTTTTTCCACCAATGTGGCTTCGAGTACCTGCATAGCAATAATAATAATTAAAAAATAATAATAAAGAAGTAATAATAATAATAATAATAATAATAATAATAATACCTGCATTTGAGTCCTGCCGCCGTATAACAAATGCTTAACCTTGGTTATTGTGTTATGTATGTCTCTTAAGATGCAGGGACTATCCGGGTTTTGTTTTCTAACGGCCGAATGTATATCTACTGGCGTAACATTTTGAAAATAAAGTGTATCCACCAATTTTAACTCGGCCGGACCCAGCCTCCTAGCATACGCGTGACCCTCGATGTGTTGGAAAGGTTTGTGATTATGTGTTTGGTTTTGGACCTCCAAAATATAACCATCGTGGCCGTAGTGGTATCTCCCTATTAGTTGAAACGGGCAATTACATTTTTTACTGCCCGTCTTTCGAACCGTGGCTACACTATGATGTACGCCACTACGGTCACATCGTATCCATGCCGTCGTTACCCTCCTATTCGGCCCCATGCCTTCCGAAACAGTACGTGAGTATACGGTAATGTAACCATTTTTTTTTGCTCTTTGATAAACCCACTCTGTGAGGTCTTTAAGAGACCTGAATACCTGCAAAATTTATATACGACTTCAAAAAGCAACTAATATATACGAGTTCAAATCTTACAAACCTTACGAGTTCAAATCTCACAAACCCTACGAGTTCAAATAACAACTAATATATACGAGTTCAAATCTCACAAACCCTACGAGTTCAAATAACAACTAATATATACGAGTTCAAATCTCACAAACCCTACGAGTTCAAATAACAACTAATATATCACAAACCCTAAAACAAATTTAGGTACGGGACTAAATATACGAGTCTAAATATGTACACGGGTCTAAATATCTCACAAACCCTAAATTAACGAGTCTAAATATACACGGGTCTAAATTATAAACAAGTGCAAATTCATAAACACACCTGATTCGTTTCGTACGAAACATCCGGGACAGGTTCCTCGCCACCGTTATCACCTCCCTCGTACTGTGGATGACTTGGCGGAGGCAAGTAAAATGACCCCGGTTCTTCTACGTACTCCTGGTTCAAATCGGGCAGCAGGTTCAAATCGGGTAGTGCATTCCCGTCACCATAGCGAACAACGGAGCTAACCTCCTCCTCACCACGTTCCACCACGGCTCCGAAAAGGCTTTCCGAGACGTGAGATAGGCTAAACGAATGCTCCCATTCATCCGAAACATTACCGTAGTGACCCGAAGACATCGTGGTAGCTTGGAATCGATCGGATTTTTGTGCACCGCGTTTTTAAATTTTCTTTCGTTAAATGAAGAAAGAAGACAAGGAAGAAGAATATATCTGGACCCTCTACGGCCCGTAGAGGCCTATACGGGCCGTATAGGGTTTAATGCTCCCAACAACCAGGTTTTCTACGGGCCGTATAGCCCGCTACGGCCCGTAGAGGGTTAGCTTTTTCAGACTGACACATTGAATGTCAGACACTTCATTCAATGACATCGTACCTCGTACTGCCTACGGGCCGTCTAGGGTTTAAATGCACTCGACCAACCCACCTCTACGGCCCGTAGAGGGCTTTACGGGCCGTAGAGGGTTGAGCATTTATTACACTGACCCTCTATACGGCCCGTAGAGCCCTCTACGGGCCATAGAGGGCTGTGCAAACTTACTTTTTGATATTGTGTAAATAACATGACTCTATATAAAACATTTATGTTTTATTTATAAAATCTCATACAAACATATATAAAACATTTATAGTATAAATAGGTTAAACGGGTCAACCTGCCTGAGTTGACCTGAACCCTACCCGTTTAGCTAAACGGGTTCACGGGTTCAAACTGAACTCGACCCAAACATATTTAGACTAAACCCAAACCCATTAATTTCATATTAGGTTCAGGTCGGGTAAAAAGTTCACACCCCTACATTTATTAAAGCCTCTACAAATTATTCATTTTCACTTGTTTTTATCCTAAACTACCTATCTTCACAAAATCACCAAAAACACTTTTTTCAACTACCCATTTTCCTTTTATTGGCTTTTATCTTTTTTTTTTTTTTTTGAGGAAAATTTCATTTCTATCACTAAAATTTTGTACAAACATATCTACTATCAAGTTGCTAGTCACATATTATTGGCTGAAATTGTAAGACCGTCACGGATGGTTTGGATATCATGGGTTTGGAAACAAAACGAGTGCGAAATCCTAGGGTCATGGTTTAAGCAACAATAAACAACAAACACGCAAAAATATAGAGTTGTCGGATTCGGTTTAATGGTTATTTGATTGATAAAAACAGAACTCGGTTGTTTACAAACAATCTCAGACCATAAAACCTTCTCTAAAACCTCTAGTGTGACAACTACTCTCTTGGTGCTTAATAAGGGCTCAACAAGTTTGGCATTCATACTAGTTGCCACTCGCCTTAGGCCGTAAGGGCGACTTGCTTGACATGAGTGGGTAGGGCGATTGGGTAGTAACCCAATCGCCTGGTTTGGCACACGATTGGCTAAGCTAGTCGTGTGTATATATATCCAAACCGCGTACCCTACCAACAAGGTTGGCATCCATTTAACTTTATAGGGTAACTACCCGGAAGAGATACCTAAGCGGTGCCGCCTCCACCCTTATAAAATGGGTGATATTATTTGTACTTCCCCAAAAAAAATTGCACACCCCCCAATTCGACCCTTATTCGCCTATCAAACTTCTTTACTTTTAGACCGAACTCTTTTAAAATGCAAGGAGTTCAGTCTGAAAAACAACAACTTTCTACGAGCTGTATTGGTCCATACGACTTGTAAAGAAGTTTCTATGAGCTGATTGAAACTACGACTTGTATTGCCCTATGAATGGTACAGAGAATGTTCAAATAAAAAAGGATGTCTAAATAACAAACCTGTAAAATTTATTTAAAAATTCAGTTTTTAGCAACTTTATTTTATCTCACCCTTTTAAATGGCCCCAGCCGTTCAGCCACCCAAATTCTCTTCTCCCCTAAAAATAATATCTCCCACAAGAAATCACAGTGAACTCTCTCTCTCTCTCTTTCTCTCTCTAAGAAACTACAGAAACATGAAGATGACGGACACGCAACCGAAGCCTCTTTAGTAAAAACCTGACAAAAGAACAGTTAGCAAACTTTTCTTCTTATTGAGCTGAGCCATGTCGTCGCTTGAAGATTCATTAAGATCTCTATCACTCGACTATCTTAACCTACTGATCAACGGTCAAGCTTTCAGTGACGTCACCTTCAGTGTAGAGGGCAGGATCGTCCATGCGCACCGTTGCATCCTAGCAGCTCGAAGCCTGTTCTTCCGGAAGTTCTTTTACTCTGATTCTCCAACCGGGTCCAGATCCGACCCGTTAGGGTCAAGGACGGTACCCGGGTCACCTAGGAACTCAACGGGTGGTTCACAGGTGGTTATTCCTGTGAATTCTGTTGGGTACGAAGTGTTCTTGTTAATGTTGCAGTTCTTGTACAGTGGTCAGGTCTCTATTGTACCTCAAAAACATGAGCCCAGACCTAATTGTGGTGAGAGAGGCTGTTGGCATACACATTGCACCTCAGCCGTTGATCTTGCTCTTGATACTCTTGCTGCCGCTAGATCTTTTGGGGTTGAGCAGCTTGCTTTGCTTACTCAGGTTTCCTCTCTCTCTTCTTTCTCTCTCTAAACATATATCATCTAGATATTAACAAGAAATGCAAGATCTTGATGGGTTCTTTCTCAATTTTGTATATTTATAATCTTTCATAAGAAATACTAATCTTTGAGTCTCTTATTATTATTTTTTTTCAATGGAATTAAATTACTCTCTAGATTATGAAATTAGCAAAGATAAGCAAAAGATCTTTGAGGGTTTTATCTCAATTTTGTAGCTTTAAAATCTTTCATAAAAAATTAATAATCTTTGATTCTTTCACATATATTTTTTTCTCTTTTTGTTTTGTTGTGTTTGGTACAAAAACTAATATTTTTTCCATATTGGAAGCATGAACAGGTGAAGAGTTACAATAATCTTTCTTGAAAATAGACATAACATTACTAAAAATGTGTTTATGAAGTGAAGTGTCAAATACTCAAATGTGTGATATCTTGATTTCATGAACATTATTCATTTTTTGGAATGGGTTGCCCTATCTTTATGCTCCATACTAGTAGCTTTCTAAATTTAGATCTTTTTTTATCCATCTCTAGTCTTGTCTTTCAACAGTCTTTATACCCGTCATTTCCTCATTTGTGTTTTTGTGTTGTTACATAGATACAGTCCTATTAATAATGCAGAAAAGGGAATTATTTTTTATTTTTTTATTTGTACAAATCTTTATACTCTAACCTCAATGATATAACTTATAATCATGACTAAAAAATCATCTTTTTTTTTGTACAACTTACAATTTTCTAGCTTGATCTTTAAAACAAGTTAATTTGTAGAAGCAACTAGCAATCATGGTTGAAAAAGCTTCTATTGAGGATGTGATGAAGGTTCTTTTAGCATCAAGAAAACAAGACATGCATCAACTATGGACAACTTGTTCTAATCTAGTAGCAAAATCTGGTCTCCCACCTGAAATTCTAGCTAAACATATTCCCATTGATATCGTGGCGAAAATCGAAGAAATCCGACTCAAATCATCCATCTCTCGCCGCTCTCACATGCCACACCACCACCCACACTACCACCACCATGATCTATCCGTAGCAGCCGATCTCGAAGATCAAAAGATTCGACGAATGAGACGAGCACTTGAATCATCGGATGTGGAGCTTGTTAAGCTAATGGTGATGGGTGAAGGCTTAAATCTTGATGAAGCATTAGCATTACATTATGCGGTTGAAAATTGTAGCCGTGAGGTGGTGAAAGCATTGCTAGAATTAGGTGCTGCCGACGTGAATTATCCGGCGGGACCAGTTGGGAAAACCCCGCTCCACGTGGCATCCGAGATGGTCTCGCCGGATATGGTCGCAGTATTACTCGACCATCACGCGGACCCTAATGTTAGAACCATTGAAGGGATCACACCACTTGATATCCTCCGAACCCTAACATCCGATTTCTTGTTCAAAGGGGCGGTTCCCGGGTTAACCCATATCGAACCGAATAAGCTCAGGCTTTGCCTTGAGTTGGTTCAGTCAGCCGCATTGGTGATCTCTAGAGAAGAAGGAAATGCAGCTTCGAATTCGACACAAATGTATCCACAAGTGAATGAAGATCATGGTTCAAGTAATAGTGGAAATGTTGGTAGTTTGAATCTTGATTCAAGAATGGTTTATCTGAATCTTGGAGCACAAGTTGGATGTAACAAGATGGATGTAAGTGGAGGTAGAGAAGATCATCACCATCATCATCAACGACATGGTTCTTCACAAGGTGGTTGTGACACATCAATGTACCATCATCCTCATCATGAGTATTAGGTCAACTATCTTTATATATATTTATCTTTTTTATCCTTTGTGGCCATGAAACAAGTTTATATATATTTATCCATGAAGTGGGATTGATCAAGCACGCATTAATCTACTAAAAGAACACATTCATGGGTACGTTTTCGATATTTTGCATCTCTCTATTGTGTCGTTGGTGGTAAATGTTCTTTTTTTCTCTTTTAACATCGGGTGGCTTTTACAAACAATGTATATATGTGTATATAATGTATATATGTGTGGCCCTTGGGTGGGCAAAAGTAAGTTGCACTAGTTTTAAACGTTATTTTACTAATTTCGTGAAAATAACGTTAAAAACGACGGACGGTTAATCATGCAACATGTGGTGGCGTGGATAGCCAAAAGACAAAGGGGTACATGCACCGATCGGGTTTGTCCCGATTGCTAAGTGTTCTGTACATTATGTCCAAGGCTTGATACCAAACCACAGTGAGCCGAGGGTCTCACTGGAAGCAGCCTCTCTATTTTTAGGGTAGAGGTAAAGCTGTCTGCATCTTACCCTCATCAGACCCTACCTTAGCTTTACTATACGTGAGATTAACTGAGTATGATGATGATGATGATGATGTCTTCTACAAACAAATTTGTTATACCTTTATTAGGGTTTAGAAAGCAGATAGAAAAGTATTTTTGTGAAGGTTGGGTCTAATGGGCAAAGCTATAGGAGCTACTCTCCTTGTGATCAAGGGTTTGAACTCCGCTAATGACGGATTTAGTTTAATTTAAGGGGTGTTTTGGATTGATTATTCAAAACAGATTATGTGTTTTTGAAAAACAGGGGTTGAGCTGCTTATAGATTATTGCGTTTTGGTAGCCTAAAAAACCGATTATCTGCATTTTCAAAACGCAATCCCAAACATTAAAAACTGATTATTTGCGTTTTCAAAACCCAATAATCTAATAATGAGTTCAAAACGCAATCCCAAACATCCTCTAAGTCATTAAAAAACATAGAAATACATGAAGTTTTTATTTAATTATCATGATTATTATGTTCATTCACAGTTTTAAATGTCAAAATTACTAAAACAAACATTATTGACTAAAAACTCTCCAACATAGACAAAGTTCTCGAGCAAAGTAGTCAACCTCATTTCCACTACGACGACTGGAATTAGCTATACACTTTTAGGCTTTAGCACGACGGCTAAAAGGGCTTGGATGTAGCATAATTTTTAGTTAATGACTAAGACTACTTTGGAAGAAAAGAAAAAAAAGGGGGGGGGGGGGGGGCTAAAAGAGGAGGTTAATTATATTGGAAAATTTATAATTAACAATATATGTGTTCATAATTTTCCCTCTAATAAGTATTCTTAAGATAGTTTATTTAGAATTTTTTTTGTAGCAAGCAAATAACTTGTTATAATAATCAAAGTCCCAATAACCCTTTTATTTAGATATGATCTTTTTTTAATAAAAAAAGTTTAAACTTTGTCAACTTCACTAGATTTCATTGATATTGTTGAGGTAAAATGGATTGATGGGTGGTGGGTATTCTTGATTGTTGGTTTTATTGATCATTGGCAGTGGGTGAGACCATCGAAGGTGGGATTTTTTCAAAGATCACTCATGAGATGGATGGGACACCGAGTCTTGAAATCAAAGTTTTTGCTCTCTTCTATTCATGTGTGGAGAGACGTAGGTCAATCTTTTCTGAAAAACAATCTGTCAACTCTTTTAATATTTTTTTGTTTTTTTCTTGGAATTTAGTAATGATATATTTACAACTTTTTGGCCAATTATTATTTTCTTGCTCCTCAACCAGAAGCATCGTCTACTTTACTTGGTATAAATATGTTATTAAATAGTTTATTTATGAAGGATAGGTCCAGCTACTTGTAGATTTATAATTATATGCTGATCCCAACAAAAAAAGTGGCATTTTTTTTTGTCCTTTAAAGCCTCAATATTCTCTATGTTTGGTTTTAAATAATAACTTTACATGAATATAGTTCATTTATATGTTACACCTTTACTGACATAATACAATAGAAAACATATCTTATTTGTTTTAGAGAAAATTGCTCGAATGGTCCCTGTGGTTTGCACTTTTTTCACCTATAGTCCTCAAGTTTTCAAAATTACAGCCATAGTCCCGAAACAGTGCAAAACAGTGAATTTTTTAACTCGGATAGTCCCTGGAGGATAACTGAGGTTAAATAATCCAGTTAAGTGAGTGCGAAATTACAAAACTACCCTTACTTTAATAAAAAATAATATAACACTAGTGGGTCCCACACTTCATCTTCCCCACTTCATCTTCTTCACCTTATCACCTCCACAAACCACCACCACCTCCATAAACCACCACCACACTTCATCTTCCCCACTTCCCCACTTCATCTTCTTCACCTCATCACCTCCATAGGATGGTTTTGAGAAAACCATTACCCACCTCTTTATGAAACCCCCAAACCAACACTCCCTTTCATTTTTGTCTGCACAAAAACCACCCTAACACCCTCTCTCTCTCATATCTCACGAATACACACACACACATTTACTGTAAACATAGGGAGAGAAGGAGAACTAGAGAAATAAGGCGCAGAGATATAGAGAAAGAAATCGAAGAAGGAAGGGGACGGCGGTGGTCGTGGGATGGCGGGTCACGGTGGTGACGGCGGTTGTTGTACAAATCAGACCGGATCTGATTAAGAAGGTAAAACCCCCAATTAGCTCATCATGTAAACTGCTATAAATAATTTCAGTCTTGACGGCGGCAAATGGGCTGTCAGTTTTGAGGTACGGTAACATTAAATCATAATTTTTCTAAAGAAAAAAACAATGAACTCTATTTTTCTTCTTCTTTTTCTTTTTTGGTAATCGGGAAAAAACCTGTTAGGGAAATCTCCAAGAACCAGGGTTCGTTTGCAATAAACATCATGTAAACTGCTATAAATAATTTCAGTTTTGCTCAACTTGAACCGGATTTTTGCATGTTAATGTTGCAGGAATGGCCTGAATTGGTATATCCACCTTATGCAAATGGACCAGGTTATATAATTACCAGTGACATAGCCAAATTCATCGTATCCCGACACGGTGGAAGATAATGATGGTTCGTTGTCGTACAGTGGTGGTTGACAGGAGGTAATGCTCGAGGTGGGTCCACGATGGTGATTTTGGGTGGTTACAGGGATTGTTGTGGTTATTGTTATCATGTGGAGATGATGTAGAAGGTTCGGGTCAAAAGGTGGGTTATAACCGGGTTAGTCAAGAGGTCGGGTTCAAGGAAATGGGTCAAAGAGAAGGGTCAAGCCATGGTCAACAAAAGTGGGGAAGATGGGTGGTGGTGGTTTATGGAGGTGATGAGGTGAAGAAGATGAAGTGAGGAAGATGAAGTGTGGGACCCACTAGTGTTATATTATTTTTTATTAAAGTAAGGGTAGTTTTGTAATTTCACACCCACTTAATTGGATTATTTAACCTCAGTTATCTCCAGGGACTATCCGAGTTAAAAAATTCACTGTTTCGCACTGTTTCGGGACTATGGCTGTAATTTTGAAAACTTGGGGACTATAGGTGAAAAAAGTGCAAACCACAGGGACCATTCGAGCAATTTTCTCTTTGTTTTAAGATATTATTTGGCGAACATACTTTACTGTTGGACTTAGGATCGATATTTGTAGCGGATAACAAACACAACAATGATATGACAGAAATGGTTACAAGGTTTATGTGGATTGTTTTGGACATCTTGGTGACTAACAATGATACATACAAGTCCTATATATACAAAATGAAGAGGCTTGTCTGAATGACAGCTATTGTCGAATAGGTGTATCGGTTGGTCAAGAACAACTGCCACCGTTTAAAAGTTTTGGAGCCAAACATAACTGAATTATAACCGTTAAGGGTATTATGGTCCTTTCAATGTTTGTAGCCTTGAATCATGCCTCCCGTCTTCTGTTTTGCTGCTGTCTTGTGACTCATTTAATCCGGTTCTTGTTGATTCATGTTGCAGCGATTTGATCTTGTCCGTATTGACCTATTTGCAGCCTTCTTCGATTAACAACCTACTTACTTATTACAAATGTATTCCTAGTTTAACATACATATACATTACATACATACTAATTCATATGTTCATTATTTACATATTTACAAATACATAACATACAAGTTTGTATTTATACATCAACACCTGCCCCTAAATCAAACTTGGGTTCATTGCATTTCTTAGCAAGGTGTCCATTGCTTCATGTAGAGCTTTTTTAACTCGGGAGAAATCAACTTTCTTTTCTTGATTAAATGTTTGGCTGAAGCCCAATCTCCTCCATGTATAATGCATAGTCTTCTTCCATTGATGTTGAATCCTTATGAAGCATGTTCATCATCTTTGATACCATTCCTGTCTTTCTAATTTCATTGCAGCCAATTCCACTTTTATGTCCATTTTTTATGCTTCTTGCAGCCTTATACACTTGATATTGCCATTCTAATTACACATCTAAATATTTTTGCATACAATATACGCAACATGTCCTTGTCTTCATACTCCAATCCTAACTCTTTTGCTATGATTACCCATACATTATATTTAGATACCTGGTTTTGTCCCCCTTCTTTCTTAACTAACGTGTAGAGATCATACAAGTCCACTTTCTTTCCATTCTCAACCATAGGAGGAATGGGTCGATTTGGAACTTTTAAATAAAAACTCAAAAACAATGACACCATTCAAAGGAATGGATCTTTCAACAATTCTCTATGTGCCCATAGATAATCTAAATGGTCGATGATGTTTAAGAATTCAATGCACTTTTCAATAGAATCTATGTTTATTTCATGAACCGAATTTTCCAAATTCTTTATGTTTTCTACTGCATTAAGGGACAACTCTTCAAAATAATCATTCAAATATTCATTCTTCTTCTTCTCATGTTCATGTTCATCTCCAAGTTCTCTTAACAAAGATTCTTTATCATCTTTATTTTCTTTCATCTTAATGAATTGCATACTTTCATTCTTAAACATATTTTGGACACAACAAACATCTCCTTCTATTTTCACAACAAATCCTTAAAGTCTTAATTGGGGGAGATTTAGAATGTTATCATCTAAATCCGTGGAATAGAAAACATTCGGTATGATCAATATATGTTAACAATATATCTATTCTTAAGACAGTTTATTTAGATTTTTTTTTGTAGCAAGCAAATAACTTGTTATAATAATCAAAATCTCAAAAACCGAATATCATTGGCCGAAATGTTTACCATGCCTACTCCCCTTATGAAAACACGATAATTTTTAATTCTACTTTATACTCCAAAGGATTTCTTCAATTTCAGAAAATAAACAATGTTTCCACTTATGTGATTTTGTAAATTCTTACTTACATACCATATGCTTCTCCATGTTCCATTATTGGTGCCTTGCAGTATATATTCTTCTCCACATCCCATTCTTGCATTTGGATAGTAACTTATGCCGGTATCAATGGCATCCTTGATACCAAACCACATCGAGCCGGGGGTCTCACTGGAAGCAGCCTCTCTATTCTTAGGGGTAGAGGTAAGGCTGTCTACATCTTACTCTCCTCAGACCCTACCTTAGCTTTGCTATAGGTGGGATTAACTTAGTATGATGATGATGATGATGATGATGATGATGATGAATGGCATCCTTGATTAATTGGGCGTTTTCATCTCTTTTGCTAATGTGGCATGCACCAATCAAATGACCGGGTTCATGGCAATAATAGCAAGATCTTGTTTCAATTCGTTTCATTCTAAGTTCTGCCCTTTTTTCCCCTTCGAGTATTGTGATCGTTGATGCCTTGTATTTCTAATTGGTAGTATGAATTTAATGAGTTTTGGGACATGTTTTTCTACAGTGAAAATTTTCTGTTTTGATGATGGTTTCGGATGGTTTCTGTTGTTTTCAAATCTGTTGTGTTTCGAGTCTAGCTCTGATACCAGTTTGTTGGACTTAGGATCTATATTTGCTGCGGATAAGAAACACAACAATGATATGATACTAATTGATGGTAATCGAATAAAATCAACAAATGTTCTTGACAGAAATGGTTACAAGGTTTATGTGGATTGTTTTGGATACAATCTTGGTGAGTAACAATGATACATACAAGTCCTATATATACAAAATGAAGAGGCATGTCTGAATGACAGTTATTGTAGAATAGGTGTGTCGGTTGGTCAAGAACAACTGCCACCTTTAAGAGTTTTGGCACCAAACATAACTGAATTATAACTGTTAAGGATATTATGGTCCTTTCAGTTTTTGTAGCCTTGAATCATGCCTTCTGTCTTCTGTTTTGCTGTTGTCTTGTGATTCATTTAATCTGGTTCATGTTGATTCATGTTGCAACCATTTGATCTTGTCCATATTGACCCATTTGCAGCCTTCTTCGAATAACAACCTATTTACCTATTACAAATGTATACCTAGTTTAACATACATATACATTACATACATATTAATTCATATGTTCATTATTTACATATTTACAAATACATAACAAGTTTGTATTTATGTTGGTGGTGAAATCTTCAGGATAGCACTAACCTATGTTTTCTGTGTAGTATCCTCCGGATACTGAAGGACTGGACAGGCTTCAGGATGTAACTATGTTTTGTCATATGTGCATCCTGAGGATAGACTGACGTATTACCTTATTCTTATATAATTGCAGGTACACTTAATCAATAATGAGACTCTTAACTTTTCCCCAATGGTTATATTGTCTTATAATTATCAAAGGAGTTGAGGATGCAAGAGCTATTCGTGTAGAAGAAGTCCAAGCCTAAAGAATAGGTCAAACATGTAACCGTTTAGCATAAATGAAGGCGAGAATTATGGAAACTGTTACAACCAACGTCTATGTTGGTTAAAACTACTTCCACGTTCACCTGAAATAGTCAAGGAGCTTAATTGAAAGGCGAATTACATGGGATTTTTATTTATTTCTTTTATAACTATATAAAGGGGATGATTGACGAGAATTGGACACTTCTAGACACTTGATCAACACTTAACACTCACTTGCTCATTATAGAACACCTGATACTCTCACACACACAACACAATCATTGTAATCATAGATACTCGTCCATCATCAATCCAAAGTTGTACTCTTTTTTACCATTTTTAATATTAAAAAACAAGGCAGGGGCTTAGACTCCTCCCGAGGTTTTGTGTGACATCCGTTACCTCCATCTTTAATCAATTGTCAAATTTAGTTCCTATAATTTTCAACGTTGTCGAAAGAAAAAAAAATGTGAGTTCTTTTGTAGTTGCATTTTTTTTCTTTAACTAGAAGTGTTTACATTTTAAATACGTATTTTGGTCGTAACTTAATCAAACAATGATGCATTAGTTATAAAAATTTCCCCTTTTAAAGTTTAAGCTTTATAAGGTTTTAAAGATATTTAGGTTAAGTTAACTAGACTTGGTTAAATTTATTTTTAAGGAAACTAACTGTGACACCCGGCATATTTGGCTTAAACATTTTAGTAACATCTAAGTCTACCTTAGCAAGAAACATTTATAAACGGACTTAACTGGGTTAGTTGAGTCGGGTCAAGTTAGGATTGTCTAGGGTTCAATGATCCGGAGGATCATTGGGAGTCATTTTGGGAATACACTAGTACCGGGTCCCGTTGTTGGTGACATTACATGAACTAATTAAGTATATGTGTAGATTATGGGTCGTGTGGTGGATTATATACATAGATAAGTTTAAATGATGTGTAAATGATTATCCGTGCCTAAAAGTGTTAAACATAAACTAAGGTTGCATGCTCATATGTTAAGGTATGTTAGAATGCGTTAAACACGACAAACTGGAAAACTAGATAAACATGGGTTCTGGTTTGACCACTTCGAGTGGTCGAAGGAGAAGTTTTGTGTTGGTTCGACCCTTTATAAATGGGCGAACCTGGGATGTGGAATTGAAAGAATTCCCTTCGACCAGGACAGGGCTTATTCGACCCTGTGGAAGGTCGATGGAGGCCACCTTCGACCACTTACAGGGGGCGAAGGAGGATTAGTATAAATACCAAACTTTGTCATTTTCACCATTTCACAAACCCTAACCGTCTCAAAACACTCTCAAACGATTTTAATCACTAAGGAAGGAGTTTTTGCTATTCTTTTCATAATCTAACCTATCTACAACATCTAAACAAGAATCCAAGGTGTGTTCTTGATCCTAAATCTTTTTAAAGCATTTTAATTCGTTTTCATCTAACCCTAATTGTCCGGATCTGTTCTAAGGTGTTTTCATGATTAAAAACCTTTTAAACATCTTTCTAAATCAAAACCTTATCATTTAAACATAGGTCTTCATGATGATAGACATGTGTAAATTGTGTATTATGTGGTGTTATGTGTTGTTCAATGATTTGCTGCTGTAGAAACATGATATAGGATTGTTATTGATGCTAGGTTATTGTTGTTTAGGATTAGAATTTGGATAGATGGTGATGTTATGGGTATTTGGGGGTTTTAAACGAATCTAGACTTGATGCATGATATTTATGATCAATAGAACTAATAAGGAAAATCGAACACTCGACAAACTGAGCATTTTAAGTTGAATATGGATCGATTTCAAAAGTTTCCAAATTGGGTAAAGAATCCATGCATGATTGTGACGTTTCCATAATTCTTACCATTTTGGGAAAGGGCTGAAATGGACGTATTATTGGGGGAAATCGGTGGGTTTTGTAGGGATAAGTTATTCATACTTGACTGCTGTGTTTGATGATGTTTCGAGGTGTTTCGAATGTGTTTGAAGCGTTTTTAGGAAAATTTGTACAACAGGGGCGAACCTGGACTCCTTCGACCAATCGGGTGGGCGAAGGAGAGAATCCAGGGTCGAACCTGGGAAAATTTGGGCGAACGTGATAAAACGTCGAAGGAGACTTAAAACGGGCGAAGGAGACTTAATCTGACTGGTTCGACCGTTCTGATGCAGAATTGAGATTTTTGATACAAACTAAGTGTTTTATGCTTAAACCTTGTGTGTAATCTATGTGTACTTGATTAGTTAGGGTAATGGTCACCAACGGGATGTCGGGTCGGTCTAGTGTGTCGTTAAACATTTAAACACGCTTTAAAACATACTTGGTTACGATCTGGACAATCGGGGACTAGATAACCTTATGGTTATTAGTCGGAACACTTATGTGAACATTTTGATAGATCTCCGGTAGAGGGATTATCAAGGACTTAGCATTTTACTTGTAACCGAAGAACGCTATCTAAGGTGAGTTCACGGCCCCACTTTTACTGCTTTAACTTTGGGGGAGAAAACATGCGCTAAACTATTTTGGTAACATATGTCATACTATGGTTTTTAACTTGTATTGCTATACGATCTTTGAAAGTCCCGGGGGAAACCATGAATGTGCGGGGATGCACAACGGGGGAAATGTGGATAGATCTATTGGGCGTGACCTGCCCCACTCGTCGGCTTGGAGGGCCGGGCGGGTGCATGTTGTCTCGAACAGGAACATTGGTATCATGCTGAACATTCGGGCTGCTTAAACATGCTAAACATTGCTAAACGTGTCTAGTAATGGTTTCCAATCGTAGTAGTAATAAAACATACGCCTAGCTAGCGTACTTGGTAACATTGATATAGTATGGACATGGTAACATTTTGGTAACATATTGAACAAACCTGTGAACTCACCAGCATTATATAGTTGACGTCTTTTGGCATGTTTTTCTCAGGTCGCTAAGGTAGCAACAAATGGAACTAGGCGCACGGGTCTGCATTGGCGTCTAGGTTTAGATCATGTTTTGTAATAAACACTTGGTACATTTGGGTTTATGGTTTGTAACTTGTCTAATGCTTCCGCTACTGGTTTTGAGTTTATGAAAACTATGTCTTTTGAACGTTATGTATTTTCATATAGAGTTGTTTATTGTGACCGTTGACTTGGATCCTGGTTTGTCATGCGCCTCGCGGTAAAACTCCGCAAGTGGAAATTTGAGGGTGTGACACTAACTAAGCCATTGTAGAGACTAACAAAGTTATCTTGCGAGGGACCAAACTTGCCAACTACCCAAACCTTTCAAACTCACCTTTCCCACTTTTTGTTTCACACACGATTTTTCCGGCAAGCTCCGGCCATGTTCCGGTCGAGCTCCGACCGCTTAAGTTGGATGGCTTTCGCAAACTCTGAGTATATATTTCCCCTTTTTACTGTTTACTCTTTTGGGTGACTCATGTACAATTATTACTAAACTTATGTGTACTATTTATAAAGCAATGTGCTCATTGATATGTTTTGTGTGAATTGTATGAACGATTTGTCAAAGTCATTAACATTTGGGCCGCACATAACAATGAGTAGTACTACGAATTATATTCCTTGGTCAATGTTATGGTTTTTCTTGAACGATGTGTAAACAATTATTGAACGATGTGTGAACGATTATTGAACGATGCGAGGCTTGATTTGTCCCTTTTGCATATTACAAATATCATAGCACATAAATTGCGAAACACTTTTCTATTATATGTATTCAAACAGGGTATGCTCACCAATACATTTTGTATTGACAAAATTATTTTCGTACATGTTTCAGGTTGTTATGAGATCACTTTTTAAGCTTTTGGAACTTAGACTTAGATTGAGATTTATTGTATTTCAGTTTAGATTGTTCGTTTTAATTGTTGTATTTCTTTCCATGTAATAAACTATTCAATTCAATGTATTCAAATTTACACTTTAGTACCATGAGCTATTGAGAAATCGTCAATACGTGACACCTCGATGTTTCCGCCATCGGTTGGGGTGTTACATATTGGTATCAGAGCCATGGTTATAGGGAATTAGGTTATTAGAATGCCTTTTAGCCTAGACTATAACTAAGCTTACTTTCACGAGTCCTCTCGTGTATATTTCTCTTTATTCTTATATTTTCTTTCAAGGTAGTTTTGCTATGATACTTTCTCGTTATTCTTTCGGTATTTTGCTTAGTAAAGAATGTGCTCGTATTTCACAAACGAAAGGATATCACCAAGATAGGAGTGACATCCATACCTTAGTGATTAGTTTCACTCCTCTATATGTTATTTATCTTAGGAATATATCTTTGAGATAGGAGTGACATCCACACCTCAAAGAGTATTTTGTTCAAAAAGAAACTTAACCACTAAGCTGGGAGTGATATCCTTAACTTAGTAATTGGTTTCATTCCACAATAGTTTTCAATTTTGAAATACATCTTTGAGTTAGGAGTTAAATCCACATCTCAAGGATCTATTTCTGCGTCTCGTTTTTAATCTGCAAAAATTGAAAGAGTATCTTGCAGCAGCTCCACTCCTAATGAAACCTGAGGATAGTGAGCGTCTCAAATTATATCTTGCAGTTTCTAGAAATGCAATAAGTGCAGTTTTGGTAAAAGACTTTGAAGGACAACAACATCATGTATATTATGTAAGTAAAACTTTATTGGATGCTGAAACCAGGTATTCACATCTTGAAAAACTTATTTTAGCTTTAATCATGGCATCTACTAAGTCAAGGCATTACTTTGAAACACATAGGATACATGTTCAAACTAATTACCCTATTAAAAATGTGCTTAGAAAACCAGAAATGTCATGAAGAATGGCAAAATGGTCAGTAAAATTAAATGTTTTTGACTTGGTATATGAACCTAGAAATGCAATCAAATCACAGGCTCTAGCTGATTTTGTGGCTGATTTCAGTAGTGACATCCTAAGTGAAGTTAAAAAAAAGAAGTATAACAACTAAATGAAAACTTAGAGAAATGGATTTTATAGACCGATGGTGCCTCAAATATGAGAGGTACAGGGTTAGAATACTACTAAAATCGCCACAAGGGGACATAATACCCCATGCAATTAGATGTGCATTTCAAACAACCAATATTGAAGCTGAATATGAAGCTCTCATTGCTGGTTTGCAAGTTGCTAAGAATATGCATGTTTCAAATTTAGAAGTATTTGTTGATTCCTTGTTGATTACTAACCATTTTAATCGATCTTATGCAGTCAAAGGTAAAAAATTAGTTGAATATCTAGAAATAGTCAAGAAATTAGCATCTTGTTTTGCAGAATTTACATTAATACAGGTACCTAGAGAAGAAAATGTTAAGGCTGATGCTTTGGCTAATTTAGGATCCTCCTTGAATTTAACAGAAGGATCCAAAATCCCCATCATTCACATCCTAAAGCTAGCAACTAAAGAACTGCATCATGAGGATAACACTGTACATCCTGAGGATAGCACTATCCTAGCCACTCAGGACCAAGACGATCTATCTTGGATAACTCCTATATTAAAGTATCTTAAGGATGGTGACATCCCTGATGGAGAAAATCCAAGGGCTTTCAGGATGAAGGTATCAAAATTTATTATTATAAACAATATATTGCATAGAAAATCTCTTACAGGTCCATACCTAAGGTGCCTTAACAAGGAAGAAGGGAAAGAAGTTCTCAAAGACATCCATGAAGGAAATTGTGGAAACTACACAGGAGGGAGAGCTTTATACTCAAAGACTCTAAGAACAAGATACTATTGGCTAACCATGAAGAAGGATGCCATGCTGCATTCCAGAAATGTGATGCATGTCAAAGACATAACAAAATCCTACACCAGCCTACTAAACCATTGCATCCCATCATCTCACCATGGCCTTTCATGAAATGAGGGATGGACATAGTGGGAAAGCTACCTAAAGCTCATGGTGGAAAGGTGTTCATGCTAGTCATGACTGACTATTTCTCGAAATGGATAGAAGCTGAAGCATTTGTATAAGTCAGAGACAAAGAAGTAGTATCCTTCATCAAAAGAAACATCCTAATAAGATTTTGTGTACCAGCTGAGATTATATGTGACAATGGATCTCAGTTCATCAGCAAAAGAACAACCAGTTTTTGTGAAAGCTAGGGGATCAAGATGATAACATCAACACCTGTCCATCCTTAAACTAATGGACAAGCAGAATCTTCCAACAAGATCATTGTCAACAATCTAAAGAAGAAGCTATAAGGAAAGAAAGGAAAATAGGCAGAAGAACTTCCATTTCTACTTTGGACAGATATAACCACTTCCAAGAATGCAACTGGCCAAATACCTTTCTCCTTGGTCTTTGGAACAGAAGCCATGCTCCCAACAGAGATGGTAATGCCTACAGCAAGAATACATCTTCAGGATGCAACTACCAACTTAGAAGCATTGTTACAAGATCTTAAAATATATAGTGGATGAGCTTAGAGATGCTGCTAAATTGAGGATGGCAGCTTATCAACAAAGGATAGCCAGAGCTTACAACAAAAACATAAGGATACGAAGGTTCCACATAGGAGACTTGGTTCTTAGAAAGGCTTTTCTGAACACTACTAAACCAAGTGATGTAAGTTAGCTCCTAAGTAGGAAGGACTATACTTGATTGATTATGAGGCTGGCAAAGGGGCATATTGGCTCTCAACTATGGAAGGTGAAATTCTTCCAAGGTCTTGGAATGCAATCCATCTTAAATACTATCAGATATGAGGTATGAAAACTTTATATCCTTATTAACATTTCATTTTATTAAATGATATCATAACTAAATATGGTCTAGTATATAGTCCATCCTGAGAATTTTACAGGTGCATCCTAAAGATGGAACTTTGAAGACTATGGGGTTAGCCACCCTCTCCTACGTTAAGGTATCTTATACCTTCCTAAGGTTTAAAGGTTTTCACCTTTCACATTAGGTTAGAAACCCCGTCTGGAGTACATGTTATTTATGTATATCTTTAGGATGGTGGGACCAGTTCACGATTTAGTGGCTGACAATCTCATTATCTTTGGAATATACATTGAATCCCCAAGGTTTAGACATTTTTCAATGTCTCTTTCTCGTATTTGGCCTCGTTGCCATGGCCTTGTCGCCAGTCATCCTTAGGTTGTAATGCCAGTTTTTGGGCCATGTCGCCAATTATCCTCAAAATGTTACTTTTGGCCATGTCGCCAGTTATCCTTAAATGGGCTTTACCCCAGTTTCTATAAGGCCTTGTCGCCAGTATTATAATCTTATTTACCTTTCCACAGGTTACACTTCAAAGTTATTGATAATCCTTTATTGAAAAGGAAAAGGGTATCTTTAAGTCTATCTTGAAGATATAACTGGTTAAACACTAGGGACATCCTGAAGATGTCAAAGATCATCCTAAGGATAATACAGAGAAATCTTAGGAAATATCCTAAGGATAATGTGGAAGATATTCTAAGGATGATGAAACATCCTAAATATACAATAGGAACTAGGGACATCCTCAGGATGCTACTATTATTGAGGTTGTTCTCAAGATACTTATCAAAGTATTTGGAAGACCTTTTGAGATGAAGGTATAAGTTTATAATTTATCTTATTCTTTTATGCTTGTTACTTAATAATATTGCAGGATATCAAAAGAATGAAGAAAGAACACAAGGATGTAGCGTCAAAACAATTACCGTCTTATTTATTATAAGTCGAAATTGATGTCAACCCCTAGCTTCATCCTAAACCAGGACCCATCTACCAGGGGTTAACATCTATAGTCCAGGTCGGGGAAAGATTTGGGGCTTCGTCTTGAAAACCAAGATCCCTCCACCCTAAACCTTTCATTGTTCATACATGCATAAAAGTAAATTGTTCAAGTGTTTACAACCACAAATTATCATAAACACAACCACAGACTTCTAAAAAAGTGGGCTCCAGCCTAGTCATCACATCCATCATTTCCCACTGTTGGCTCCATTATGTACTCCTTAGCCACCTTAGCCACCAGCACCTCAGCCTCCTTCCCAGCATCCTTAGACCCCTCAGGTGCATCCTCAGGATGTACAGGAGCAGCAGGTTCATGAACCACTTCCTTCCTGTCCAGGCTCTTGATCTTCCCCTACCAGCCTTTGACATCCCACTCCTCATGGTTGAAGTTGGGGTCTTTAGCTTGCAAGGCTATCTTTACCCTTGCCTGCAGAACAGAAACAGGGCGGATTTCATCAAACCCTGCCTATACTCCTCCGTCTTCTTCTCATGCTCCAGCACCATCTTGGCCTGCTCAGACTTCGCCAGCTTCAATTCAGCCTCCACTTTAGCCAGCTTCTTCTCAAGATGTTTGCCATTTTCCTGGGAAATCTTCTTCACATTCTCAATAGTGGCTTTGGTATCATTCATCTCCTTGAAAACCTCATCCAGGGACTTCAGCAGATATTCATGTCCCTACAAAAAAGAAAAACAGGTAAGTATTCTATCCTTAACATTTATATAGATATTTTTGCTATCCTTTGGATAGCACTGTACCTAGAGAGTGAACTGGGAAATCTTGCCCAAGACCTCCTCAAAGCTGAGACCCTCAAAGGGAGCAGTCTCTTGGGCCGAGGTAGAGGTAGTAGCAGTCTTCCTCTTCTTGGAGGATGCAGATGCCCTAGACTTAAGAGGAGGAGGAGAGCTAGTCGTCTTGGAGCTGGATGGTGAGGTGATTTTGGCTGCCTGAACATCCTGCTGTCAATCTCATCTAAGTCAAAGAAAGCAGACTTCTTTGCTGAAAACAACAAAACACAGGTTTAGTTAATAATATATGACAAGAACATCCTCAGGATGTAACAGGTAATACTTACCAGACATCTCGGTGGCTTGGCTAGTGGTGTAGCTCTCTTCTGCTTCAAAGGTTCTGGCTAAGACAGGTAAGTCTATAATAGCCTTATATCTAATGAAGGAATCAGTCAGATGGGGAGCAATTTGGCAAATGAAACACATGTCACATAAAAAAATTTCCAAGGTGTTAGTGATATCCTTAGGATATAACTACAAAAAATTTTCATCTTTAAAAATGAACTTTAAAATTCTTTACCACTTTTTAACCAAGACATAGGGATATCATCCCCAAAAGGAATGTAATCCCTCTTTACAAAGAAGAACTTTGACTTCCAAGACCTATCAGACTTGACGACATTAAACAGGAAAAGAGGATCTTTGTTTATAAGCAGAAGAACATAACGGTTGGAACCATGAGTTTTCAACTTATAAAGGTAAGACAAGTCACCGATCTGAAGATTGATGTCATGATTCTTGATGATCTTGTTACAAACCATCAAGATCCTCTAGACCTCAGGCATAGCCTGGGCATAAGCCATTCCAGTTACATCAAAGAACTCTTTGATAAACTGGGGAATGGATATTTTAAACCTAGGTGGAAGGGCAAGTACAAGAAGCAGACCCATACTAAGGATGCAAAATCAGATTTTGCACCCTGATCATAGGGACGAAACTCTGCAGAACTATGGAAGGCCCTTGAGTCCTTTAGGGCTTGGATATCCGTATCATTAAAGGAGCAGATCTCCTGGTCAGGATTGCTTAACAAGTTATGGGAGGTGAAATCTTTGGGGGACCCCAACACTCCTAGATGATCTTGTTGTTTTTCTTGCCCATCCTTAGAATATTTTCGAAGAAAAATTGAAAAATTAAAGAAAAGCAGAGAAGAAAGAAGATGTTACCTTTCTGGTAATCAAATTGTGATTATAAAGGAAGGAAGAAAGCCTAGATATAGGCGGAAGAAGATGATGATGTGTAACGGTCATCACGAACATTATGCCTAAAATATAGTCGTTGTCATCCTAACAAACGTCTAATTAGCTTCAGAAGATAAGCTCAAGCATTAAAAATATTTTTACCGTTGAGATATTAACGGTAACATATTTTTGGGGACAACTGTTGTTGGTGAAATCTTCAGGATATCACTAAACTATGTTTTCTGTGTAGCATCCTCAGGATACTGAAGGACTGGACAGGCTTCAGGATGTAACTGATGTAACTGTGTTTTGTAGGGCTGTAAACGAACACAAACAAGGTCTTGTTCGTGTTCGTTTGTTAAGGAAATAACGTATTTACGAACTGTTCATGAACACTTACCCAACGAATGTTTTTGTTCGTGTTTGTTTGTTATGGAAATTTGAAGTACTTAAATTAAAATAAAAAGATAAAAACCCTAATGAACTATCGAACACAAACAAACCTAAACGAACACGTTACCGAACGTTCACGAACATAAATGAACGAACACGACCTCTGTTCATGTTTGTTTGTTTGTTTAACTAAACGAACATAATTTCTTGTTTGTGTTTGTTCATTTATTAAACGAACGGACACAAACGAACACAAACGAACTTCCCGCCGAACATTTCACGAACTGTTCGTTGAACGTTTGGCTTGTTTACAGCTCTAGTGTTTTGTCTTATGTGCATCCTGAAGATAGACTGACGTATTACCTTATTCTTATATAATTGCAGGTACACTTAATCAATAATGAGACTTGTAACTTTTCCCCAACGGTTATGTTGTCTTATTATTATCAAAGAACTAAGGATGCAAAAGCTATTCGGGTAGAAGAAGTCCAAGCCTAAAGAACAGGTCAAACATGTAAGCGTTTAGCATAAATGAAGGGCAAAAATTATGGAAACTGTTACACCAACGTCTATGTTGGTTAAAACTACTTCAACGTTCACCTGAAACAGTCAAGGAGCTGAATTGAAAGGCGGATTACATGGGATTTTTATTTATTTCTTTTGTAACTATATAAAGGGGATGATTGACGAGTATAGAACACTTCGAGACACTTGACACTCACTTGCTCATTATAGAACACCTGATACTCTCACACACACAACACAATCATTGTAATCATAGATACTTGTCCATCATTCATCCAAAGTTGTACTCTTTTTTACCATTTTTATTATTAACAAACAAGGCAGGAGCTTAGACTCCTGCCGAGATTTTGTGCTGTTGATCATTAAGTGATCAAGGGATTTCCTCGTATATCAAATGTTTTTTTATTGCTTTTTACTTATATAGCTGTTTCATCATACTGTCAGACAGTTACATCCCCAGGATATAACTGTCCATCCTAAACTATTCTTTTGCCATCCTGAGTATAGTTGTCAAATTGTTATTTCTTTGTTATCTTAAACTGTCATCTTAAAAATATCACTAAGCTTTTGACATATTTCACATATTTAGCACTCTACCTCACTTTTATTAATTTAAAATATAAGATTATTTTTAGCAAGTAATTTTTGACCAAAACAATTTATACATCAACATTTACATTATTTGAAGTGCCATGATTTGATACTTCAACGTGTGTCATATCTATTATTCTGTGTATATGCTTTACATTACTGAGTTCTCTGTTAGTTCTACCCATAGCATGTTCACACTTTTAGATTTCTCACTTCATATTTTTCATTGTACAAACACAATTTAAGACTTCTACTGTTCTACAGCATGCGTTGCACGCCCAAAACGATATCCCCTTCAGTACTACAATGTTTCTCAGAGTAGTTAGGTGCAAAGATGTTTGAATAATGATATTCAACTAACATGGTATCAGAGCCAGCCTAGGCTCTATACTGTTTTCTCTGTACCACTAGAAGATACAAACCCTAGCCGTCACCCGCCTTAGAAAAACCCCAAACAGGGCGGCGAGCTGTCACCGCCGCCGTCGCCCTGTCTGGCCGCTTTTCCCCTTTTTTCCGTTTGCTAATTTCACTTTTCCATTCCGATTTAAATAAGTCTCAATTTTTTGGTTCTAGGTTCTTGCCATTATTATCAAATCTATTTTCGGAACACCATAGCTTCCCACAGCCGCTGCCATAGTGACCGCCTACCTCCCATCTTATTGATTCTGCTTCTCCGTCATGCCACTCCTTGCCGCCCGGGCCCCGCCGCCGCTGCTTATTGGACTACGGTCCCCCACCGCGCCGCTTGCTGGACTACGATCCGCCGCCGCGCCGCTACTTGATCCGCCGCCGCGCCGCTACTTGCCGATGCCGCCTTGCCGCACTGGAGACTTCATATCGGATAATAGGATCATTAAAGTTGTGGATTTTCATTGAATATTATGGATTTCAAGATTATGAGATTATGGCAAAAATTTTGAGTAATATTGAAGATCGTTTATTATTATTGTTTTTTTTTTCTATGTTTTGGTTTTCCCAGTCTGAGCTTCTGGTTTTCTTCCTCTTTGACTGCGGGGGAGTATTAGAATATTAAATTAAAAGTAAAATATTATAAGAGTCAATAGTCTTTATTTGGTTGATTAAGAGAGTCAATGGTCTTTGCTAGGTTGACTAGGAGAGTCAATGACTTTCATATGTTACCCATATTTCTCTCCCTGTATCTCGCCTATTCATCTCTATAAAAAAGGGACATTATACAAGGTTATTCGATCAATACAATCAATCCCATTGACTTACACAAAATAAATTAAAAAATTAAGTGAAATCAAATAAATTAGTTTAAATAATAATGCAACATTGACATTAACAACATGGGACGGCTGCACTACATGTTTTCCCATAAGAGAAACATAGAACATAATCAGTTTATTGGAGTTTATACCGTGATAAAATAAGTTGATACAAACATATAGTAAATTGCTTTAGATAACTATTTTCCAACCAACCACTATTTCATTTTGCGAAACATGCAATAGTTAAGAATCATGTTATGCTACAAAGATCATCATATTTTGTTAAAACCGTTATAATTGGTGACTTGTAGACGATCACATCTAAGAGAACGTGAGTATGTTTTTTTTGGTCGCTAAGAAAAATGTACTATAGATAACGTATGAATACAAATAACTTATGAAATATTGGTCCAGTTTAATTTTCGAGAACACCTATTTCTTTTGGTGAAAATGCAATACGTTTGAGTCATGTTATGCTACGTACAAAGGTCACGTTACTTTGTTAAGATGGTTATAGTTGGTTACTTGTAGACTATCTCAACCAAGAGAATGTGAGTATGTCGTTGGTCGCCATTAGAGCTTTAGCTGCAACAGCAATAACGGCGATTGATTGATAGTATGCTCATTTGGTTAATCTTGATATTATTATAGAAGCATATTCCAAAACCCGCATTATAGAAGCCAATTCGCAAAAATGATGTGTTAGATCGCCAAGCGATCAAATTTTGATGGAGATGATGATGGTGGTGACAATGGAGTTGAGGATATGGTGTAAGAGCATTCACAATAGAATCTCCATCCCCCATCCAATTACAACCACATATTACACTAAACCCCATTAAATTTTCTCTCTCCTCCACTCACAACCACTTTCAACAAATATTAAAAAATAAATACAGTTTTCCAGTTTTCCTAAAAAGATTCTCAAAGAACCCAATATTTACCGACACACTGTAGATTCTCTATTTTCTTCACTCACAATCACTTCCAACCCCCAAAAAAATTATAGGGTTTTGCCACCCAATTTTTTTGGGGTTCTGCTGTGAATGCTCTGAGACAATGTTGAAACAATTTATGTTTAATTAATTTGTTATGTTTTGTACCTTAAACGGCTCGAATTTCAATTTAATTATTATATAACGTTTTGTATATAGATATGTAGTTTTGTGTTTGTAAAATTCGCAGATTTTCATTGGTGAAATAGAGATTAATTAAGGGTATGTTTGGCAATGATCTTTTAAGAGCTTGTAGAAGTTTCAAATTTTAGAAGCTTCAAGCTTTTAAGAAAACGTTCCTACTTAATAAAAAGTTTTGTTTGGTTGAAGGAGCTAAAAACTTTTATTAGATTAGAAAAAAAAGCTTTATAGTGAAAAACTACTAGTAATAGTGTTTAAAAAAAAACTATATAGCTACAAGCTTTTAAAGTTTACTGGTACTAGTATATACCATTTATTTTTCCGTGATTGTAAAGTCAAATTCATGCACCTCCTTCAGTTTAATGTGAGTTGATGTTTTGGACTTTGGTGACAGGAATATAATTAATATTTGACACACCCACACACTGAACCAAATCATGATCTTCTTATACTTTATATTATTTCTTAATAAATAATAATTACCATTTAATAATATACAGAAATTTAATAACAATATAAAATCTTCATGACAAGAAGGCATGCCATCCTTATTTATAAAGCCGTGTGTGGTGTCGATGGCTTTAGAGAAACTTTAAGCGTTAAAATATTAATAAAGTGATATGTGATGTTATATATAAAAAATATTTGTAGTGACAAAGACTTTTTGGGTGTAGAAGTTGGATGTAAAAGTTTATTTTGATTGAGTGTAGAAGTTGATTTTGATTGAGTGTAAAAAAGGGCTTGGCCTGAGCAGCATAACGCCTAGAAATCTATTTGGATTATAAAGTCCATGGGCGGTGTAGGGGGCTGGCCCTATGAGGCTCTATAACGACCCTCATCAAGCCCACTACAAATAATCTAAGGGGATTATTTTATTTTAAACGAAGAAGTTGAAGTTTGTATTTTTCTCAATTTTGTTATTTAAATGTTTTTACGTGTAACAATAGAATAATATAACTGTATTATTAGATTTGAAAAGGGGGATATTATAAGATAAAGTATTTATAGAAAGAAAAGGACATGAAATGGGGTAAATGGACATATTAATTGGTTGTCTTGCATGAATGCAACAACTGAGTGTGACAACACAGAAGGGTTAATATTTAATTGATTTTTATATCTATTTTCTGGATCCCCTCCGTGTAATCTTGTCTCTTGTCCCTTACTGTGTCTCCTTTATTGCACTACTACTTAACTCCATCTTTTATAAAGCTTAAGCCCTAATTGATATTTAAATTCATAGACATATTTTTAATTATGAGTTGTTAGAAAAAAGATGCTCTTAATAATTAGACATAACTTTGGCACTGTAGATATGTAACAAAATGTTGATGCCAATGTTTTGATCGGATATGCTTTGCTTCTAAGTACTCACTTTCAGTTGTATTCCCTATGTAAACATGGTTAACTTAGTTTAAGGTTCTGTATGTACTGGCCTGATGGAAAGCTTGTCTCGACACATGGTCTATAGCTGACTTGATCCTGTTAATTTCAACTATTTTCTGCAGTAAAGGTAAGTGCTTTCACTTCTATCTGTTTCCTTTTGTCTCTTTTGAAAACTGAACCAGTAAAATAATTTAAATTCTTGAGTAAATTTAGTGGAACTATAACGATCATCTATATGCAATTTCAAACTCTATAGTTGTTTAAAAAGTGTTTTTCATCATCTTTTTTTTTTTTTTTTTTTCACACCATCGGATTCCCTAAAAAAGAGAATAGATATATAGACCAAACTAGTCTAACGGCCCATGTGACATACAGGGTTCAAAACTTACATTATAAATCCTAATACATTAACAAATATACAAATTATTGAGCCTAATACAAAATAAAGTCAAGAAATTATTGAGCCTAATACAAAATAAAGTACAGAAAATAATTTGTGGCTAATACAAATTATTGGGTCTAATACAAAATAAAGTGCAGAAAGTAATTCGAACCTTTAAAAACATAAAGACCCAAAACAATTGCTTTAATTTATTAGGGCTTTGGGCCGGGCCTGATTAAAAACCAACTAAATATACTTTGTAATGTTTAACCGCGTAAATATTTAAGTCAACAAATAAAATATTATGTTGTAAAAAACAATTGGTATATTGTGCATACAAATTATATAAGTGATGATCGGCTTTCATATATATCAACATAATAGCTTTTGAAATATATATTTTGTATATATACATACTCACACACATGTATATGTTATGATTTGGACCCTTCATTATACAAAAAATAACCATACACATCACACGATCTATATGTATATATGTGTTAACATTGCATTAATTAAAAGATACCATGTAATACATAAATATTACGGCACACATATGTATGTTTGTGAGTGTGATTAAGACAACACATCCAATCTTCATACATATACATCCATATATACACGCCCACATACACATGTGCGTGCTTTGATTTGGACATGACATACAATCTATGTGTGCGCGCACACACACACCCCCCCTTATGGTTTTATACACACAAGCACACACCTATATTATAATCCAAAACACTTATAACCCAGTGATACACCATTTTGGCTACCCATCAAAGTTTCAACACCATCCCACACTTATTGACCACCCAAAAATCCCTCATTGATCTTCCCTAGAATTGGCTATAAGTAGGGCTATCCAAAAAGCTCCTGACTCAGAGCTCGCTCAAAGCTCGCTCGGATTTAGCTCGAAAAAAACTCGCTCAATATGGCTCAGTTTGAAACTGAGCCGAGCCGGCTCGGATCGGTTTGGCTCGAATAATTCTAATTTTAATATATATTTTTTATATACATATAATATATTATCAAAATGTAAAAAAAAAGATGGAGAATATGTTACAAATTTAATATTTGGTAACAGTGGCATGGAGATTCTTTGCTTAGAATTGAAGTTATAGCTAATCAAATTATTTAAATAAACTCAATACTACTTTTGATCCACGTACTCAAGTTAATTCGTATGTTGATGAACTTATATTGTATTCCGTTAAAATTTGAGACTTATTTTGTACTTGCTTGAACTTGATTTTAGCATGTAATGTATAGGGTTGATCTTATTTTAAATGTGTTATTTTTAACTATTGAATAATATTTTAAACTATTGAATTTTGAAAGCCATTTTTCTTTTTTCTTTTTAAATTCGAGCCAAACCAAGCCGAGCCGAGCCGAGCTTGAGCTTTGATTTTCAGCTCGGTTTCAAATCCGAGCCAAGCCGAGCTGGCTCGGTTTATAACCAAGCCGAGCGCGAGCTTGGCCTGGCTCGGCTCGGTTCGGCTCATGAACAACCCTAGCTATAAGCCATCCTAAACATACCAATAAATGTTATTAATCAACTACTTATAATCAACATAAATTAAAGTTTATTTATTATATAATACCAAGTTAACTAATTCAAAAACAAAATACTCATTTTATTAAAAACAAATAATCTTCACTTACAAATTTAGATCTCTATAAAATAAAGTTTAGTTATGTATATAACATCATTAGGTTACACATTATTAAATGGCAAAGTGGTGGTTTTATATGGAAGGTCAACATTATGAACTTGATTGAGTAAAAATGTAGTTGCCATTATTGTGCAAGGGTTGAATTATCATTGTTTAGCCTTCCAATGCCTTCAAGCTCTACACGATTTTGGGAAGAACGAACAGAGTTTTTGGTAGTCAAACATGCATAGAACATTGTGATAGAATGGTTTATTTCTTGTTAGTGAAATTTATAGTTTAGAATGTTTTGAATGTTATGTGTGAGTGTGCATTTTATCTTGGCTTTATATCAACATACACATAAATATATGTATGTCGCGTGATGTATGGGTTACATATGTATCCCATGTATGATGACATATCCAAATCAAACACACTTATGTGTCTATGCAATTGTATATATATGTATACATGAGTTGTTTCTTTGATTTAATCACATACACACAAATATATGAATCGCATATGTACATGTATATATGTATCTAGCCTATCTACCCGTAGAGGTGTACAAATCGGTTAACCGGTTTTAAAAAAACCGGTTTTTTTAAAACCGGTTTTTTTGTCTAGTTTAAAATCGGTTTTTTTTTAAAAACCGATTCGGTTTTAAAACCGTTTTTATGCCAAAAAACCCAAACCAGTGAAACCGGTTGGGATCGGTTTTTAAACCGGTTTATCCTAAAAAACCGGTTTTTTTATTTAAAAAATCGGTTTTTTTTTTTAAAAAAAATCGGTTTTAAAACCGGTTTGTTCATTGGTGCTGAATAACTGAAAAAAAAAAATCGGTTTTTTTTAAAGCGGTTTTTTTTAAAACCGGTTATTTTAAAAATCGGTTTTTTTAAAACCGGTTTCGGTTAGAATAACGGTTTTTTTTTTTTTAAACCGGTTTTTTTGTACACCTCTATCTACCCGTGACTTTTCCTCCTAAGTGAGGTTCAAGATGCGTCCACATCTTCGTTAGTCTTTATTTGTGCCAATGCTAGCTAAAAATTGATTTAAAGCAAATTTATGATAGAACTCATATATAGCAAATACTTTAAGCCAAATTAAATAATATCACTTGTAGAGAAGGTTCACATATTGTTGCTCGCTGGTCAAATATATCAACAATGAGAGCATTACGATGCCCCACTCGTAACGTTTTCACCATATGCCTTTTCCACAATACCTTGCTGCATTTTCATTCAAATATAGCTATTGGTATATAAGTGCAATCGGTCCTATATCGAAATCATGATAGTTATAAACTATATAAATTATTATTGGTAGCCCTCTTCCTAACTAAAAGAAAGTAATTATGTTTAGTATTCATCATTAAATCATGATGATTCAAAATTTAATGCTATGTAACAACGTCCAAATCATTAGGTGAAGTAAGGTCGTGTTGCGCGCCTTGTGACTTAAGGTTAGTTAAAAAATACCTTAAGTTAGATGAAGTGTTTTTAATTGAAAAATGGATCTGTTTGTTACAAACAATTTTAGTTGACTACAAAAATAATAAAACTGATTTGAATACCTTATCAGGGCTAATGTAACGATACAGCTCATCCATATAGCTCTAGAAGAAGTGCATAATCTACAAACAAATGACGAAAATCTTAATATTATTTAAGGACACATCGTAAATAATAATATTGATATAAAGATTAAAGAAAGCACCTCATTTACTCATATTTACTTGTGATTCAATTACAACATCATTCTATCATTTGACTGTAACAAAAAGACACAGTACAATCATTAACAATGATCAAGCCGCCTGTTTAAATTATAGCGCTATAGGTCTGACAAACCCATCCCCCGCATAGACTCAGGGATGATCGATAACAGTAATAACATTTAACTAACTTGCGAGTTAGTCATCAGTCGACACAAGGTTTGGTTGTACAAAGACGCATTGTTACATGTCGGACTCATACTCTATCATTATACAACTGTGATTGTTGTACAAACTATTATCTATCATATTCCAAAAACCTATGTAATTCTCACCAACTTTTGTTGACCCAAAATATTTTCAAACTTAACATGTTTCAGGTTATAGCTTGCTCGATGATTAGAGTTAAGACTTGAAGATGCGTAACTAGCATTTATTCATTTTTGATGTACAAACTTTTTTTTAGAACAATTGTATGTAATGTATTCTATATATAATTAAAACATGAAGGGCCTTATGAATAGTATATGTTTTGGACAGATTTGAAACTTATTTACGAAATTGCCATTATGATTTTGAAACTTATTTACGTTTATATAATTAAAACATGAAGGGCCTTATGAATAGTATATGTTTTGGACAGATTTTGAAACTTATTTACGAAATTGCCATTATGATTTTGAAACTTATTTAGGTTTCATGATTTTGTACAGACTTTTAACTGTATTTACGTTTCTGCCATCTTTCACACTGATAATCTCATTGGTCGCCTTTTATTTTCTTTAAGAAACGGTTACAGTGTCAGAGAGAGATCTACGAGCTCAAGAGTCAAGACCCAGAATTCGAATGAAATTAAACATTGAAGTCCTTAATTAAACAGTCGATCACATTTGTTGTTGCGGTTCCAAGGGTGGTTTTGTGTCGGCATGCAGTGGCGTCCACAGCTGACTCGGTCTAGACCTGGACAACGGTGGCGATGGGCGAAGAGCTGGCGGTTGTATTAGCAACGACAAGCTCCGAAAGCGGCGGTAGTCACGGTCTCCGGTGGTCCAGCCTCCAGGTAGCGATCGTAGAGGACAACGAGTGATATGACAAATCGAGATAAGAAATGAAACTTTGGGCTAAAACTTGTATACAGTATACACCAACAAATTTAACGGTTTGGTGGTAGAGGCGGTGTTAGTCTGGGCCGATAGGTTTGGGCGTTTTAAAGAGAGAAAAGAAAAGGTGGCACTGGTGTTTTTGTGGTGGTGATGCTCTGCTGGTGTTGTGGCGATATTGTAGGAGAGATAGAGGTTGTGTGAAGCAAGCTTGGTATAGGTCTTCTTCCTTTCATAATTGATCAGTATTCTTTGATTTTTTTTTTATTTTTTTTTGAACCACAGTTGGTAGTCTTTGATAGTTTAGTAATTTGTGAAACGAAATTAAACAATTACCAATTAGCGTTTAATAATGCACTCCGGGAAACGTTTCAAGTCCGCTTACATCATATGTAAATTTGAAGCAAATATAGTTAAAGAATATTATTTTTGCCCCAAACAAAGTTATTTATTTTATTAACTTCTTACAATTTTACGGTCTCTTTCCAAACTAATTTTTTATTTATTAACTTTTTTGTAAACTATTTTTTGTATTGTTACTATAAAATCAACTAATTACTAGAAGTATAATACACAGATTTATATATCATATACATTTTTATTTGTAAGTTAATATTTTGGTTAATCAAAATAAAAATTAAAGTTGAGGTTACCATTATGTGCTTAACTACGTCTAAAACCCGCCGCAACGCGCGGGTTAATTTACTAGTTTAAATCAATTATTGAAATTTATTATTTACCATGAGCTACTGAACAATCATCACTACGTGACACCTCGATGTTTCCGCCATCGGTTGGGGTGTTACATCGACATCGTCCTGATCCTTAAAAGTCTCGACCAGTCGCACCCAGCATGAACTTTGTTGGCGTGGCAAAAGCGAATCACCCTCTGATACTTCAAGGCTTGATCAGCTTCGGCCTTCAAGTGCTGAATGGGATACAGGAACAGCGTCTCCACATCTTTCTCCGAACAGTTGATAAGCCACATCGGGTCCCAAATTCTGATCTTTCTGCAAGGTTTAGGAGAGTTGCTCAAGACGATCACTGCCTCAGTAGTAACTGCATCATAGTGCCAATAGTAGAACTTTGAGGAGAAGTCTTGCTCAACCGGGACAATTGAATCTTCGAAACACAATTTGGTGGCTTGATCTTGTGTTCCCAAATAGGACTTTTGGTGAATGGATGAATCTTGTCTATTTTGTATGACTTGGGATACTGAGGTTTAAAGACTCTCCATTGAGTTTGGCTTTCTTCAGCTAGAAGGTTGTAGAAAGTATCTAGGCTGGATTCTTTCTCATAGTACAGAGGAAAATCTAGTCTGATAAGATCTCGGATATACCAGAAGGGGAGACTGAGGACATTCCGGTAGGGACTGAAGTATAACAGACCTTCTTCCCATTTTACGCCCAACATCTTCGTCTTCTCCACATATGCCCAACTGATAACGTCTCCAGACATCTTAGACAGACGTTTCTTAAAGATAGAAGCTTGTGCAGGACCCTTCTTTTTTTTTTCCTCTTCTGCTGATGGAAACCAATTTGGATACTTCTGCCTGATCTTATCGTGTCTTTCTTTCACTTTATCAGGAACACGTATGAGGCCTTAATTCACACGTATGAAGGATGAACATGACGTAGGACCCAAACAGACCCGACATCCCGTTGGTGACCCATTGCACAAATTAATCAAGTACATATAGTTTACACACAAGGTTCATGCATAAAACACTTAGTTTGCATCAAAAATTGCATTTATGAAGTCGTGCGGTTGAATCGGATAGAATCCCAGTTGGTTCGACCCTTATGAGGGTCGAATGGGGTTGTTAGATGTTGGTTCGACCCCCCGTTAGTCGAACCAATTTCTGGTTCGACCCAACTGCTGCAAAATCTCACAAAACGCACCAAAACGCATCAAAGCAGTCCGAAAACATCACGAAATATCATAAATCACAGCAGTTGATTACTTGTAATCTATCCCCATAAAACCCTACCAATTACATTCCAAAATTCGTCCGTTTCATGAAGAAATCACAACTTAGCCAAAATGGCAAATTATGGAAATGTCACATCAATGCATGTAATCTTTACCCAAAATGGAAACTTGTCAAAATCACCTTATAATCAGATTATTATGCATATATTATCATGTATATGAAAAGCCCTAATCATATCATCAGCAATACCATCAAGAACAAACCCTAGATCTAGCATAAAACCCCCAAATGGGTAAAACATCATCAATCATCAATTATGTGCACCCGACATGTTTGGCTTAAACATATTAGTAACATCTAAGTCTACCTTAGCGAGAAACGTTTATAAACAAACTTAACTGGGTTAGTTGAGTCGGGTCAAGTTAGGATTGTCCAGGGTACAATGATCTGGAGGATCATTGGGAGTCGTTTTGGTAATACACTAGTACCGGGTTCTGTTGTTGGTGACATTACATGAACTAATTAAGTATATGTGTAGATTATGGGTCGTTTGGTGGATTATATACATAGATGTGTTTAAATGATGTGTAAATGATTATCTATGCTTAAATATGTTAAATATAGACTAAGGATGCATGCTTATGTGTTAAGATGTGTTAGAATGCGTTAAACACGACAAACTGGAAAACTAGTCAAAAAGGAATCCTGGTTCGACCACTTCGAGTGGTCGAAGGAGAGAAATCGTCTGGTTCGACCCTTTGTAGATGGGCGAACCAGGGAAGTGGAATTGAAGGAATTCCCTTCGACCAGAACAGGGCTCATTTGACCCTGTGAAAGGGTCGAAGGAGACCACCTTCGACCATTGAAATGGTGCGAAGGAGGATTAGTATAAATACCAACCTTTGTCATTTTTCATCATTTCACAAACCCTAACCGTCCCAAAACGCTCTCAAACGATCTAAAACACTAAGGAAGGAGTTTTTGCTCTTCTTTCTCATAATCTAACCTATCTACAACATCTAAACAAGAATCCAAGGTGTGTTCATAATCCTAAACCTTTTTTAAAGCATTTTAATTCGTTTTCATCTAACCCTAATTGTCCGGATCTGTTCTAAGGGTGTTTTTATGATTAAAAACCTTTTAAACATCTTTCTAAATCAAAACATTATCATTTAACATAGGTTTCATGGTGAATAACATATGTAAATTGTATATTATGTGGTGTTGTGTGTTGTTCAATGATTTGCTGCTATATCCATGATAGAAACATGATATAGGATTGTTATTGATGTTGGAATATTGTTGTTTAGGGTTAGGATTGGGTATGATGATATTATGGGTATTTGGGGGTTTTATTGGATCTAAACTTGATGCATGATATTTATGATCAATAGAATTGATAAGAAAAGATCGAACACTCGACAAACTGAGCATTTCAAGTTGAATATGAATCGATTTCAAAAGTTTCCAAATTGGGTAAATTATTCATGCATGAAAGTGATGTTTCCATAATCTTTACCATTTTGGGAAAGGGCTGAAACGGACGTATTATCGGGGGAAATCGATGGGGTTTTGTAGGAATAAGTTATTTATGCTTGACTGCTGTGTTTGATGATGTTTCGAGTCGTTTTGAATGTGTTTGAAGCGTTTTTAGGAAAAATTGCACAACAGGGGCGAACCTGGCCTCCTTCGACCGATCGAAGGTGCGAAGGAGGAAAACCAGGGTCGAACCTGGGTTTTTGTTGGGCGAATGTGGTTAAACGGGCGAAGGAGGTATCAAACGGTCGAACGAAGTGTAAAACGGGCGAAGGAGACTGAAAAGGTGCGAAGGAGACTTAAAACTGACTGGTTCGACCGTTCTGATGCAGAAATGAGATTTTTGATACAAACTAAGTGTTTTATGCTTGAACCTTGTGTGTAATCTATGTGTACTTGATTAGTTAGGGTAATGGGTCACCAACGGGATGTCGGGTCGGTCTAGTGTATCGGTTAAACATTTAAACACGTTTTAAAACATACTTGGTTACGATCTGGACAATCGGGGACTAGATAACCTTGTGGTTATTAGTCAGAACACTTATGTGAACATTTTGATAGATCTCCGGTAGAGGGATTATCAAGGGCTAAACATCTTTACTTGTAATTGAAGAACGCTACTTAAGGTGAGTTCACGGCCCCACTTTTACTGCTTTAACTTTTGGGGAGAAAACATGCGCTAAACGGTTTTGGTAACATATGTCATACTATGGTTTTAACTTTATATTGCTATACGATCTTTTGGAAGTCCCGGGGGAAACCATGAATGTGCGGGGATGCACAACGGGGGAAATGTGGATAGATCTATTGGGCGTGACCTGCCCCACTCGTCGGCTTGGAGGGCCGGGCGGGTGCATATTGTCTCGAACAGGAACATTATCATGCTGAACATACGGGCTGCTTAAACATGCTAAACATTGCTAAACGTGTCTAGTAATGGTTTCCAATCGTAGTAGTAATGAAACATACGCCTAGCTAGCGTACTTGGTAACATTGATATAGTATGGACATGGTAACATTTTGGTAACATATTGAACAAACCTGTGAACTCACCAGCATTATATGTTGACATCTTTTTGGCATGTTTTTCTCAGGTCGCTAAGGTAGCAATGAACGGAACTAGGCGCACGGGTCTGCATTGGCGTCTAGGCATAGTTGCACGTTTTGTAATAAAAGTATTTTGAACAACTTTTGAGATGATAGCATAGTTGATTAAATGCTACTTAAACACTTCCGCTTATTAAATTAATGGTTATGTCTATTTACGTTTTTCATATAGAGTTGTTTATTGTGATCGTTGACTTGGATCCTGGTTTGTCATGCGCCTCGCGGTAAAATCCCGCAAGTGGAAATTTGAGGGTGTGACAGATTGGTATCAGAGCCAATGGTTATAGTGAACTAGGACTGCATGTAGAGTCTGGTCTATAGCCGAGTCGCACACACTAGACGGTCACATACTTTGGGTCTATTAGTGGGATACGTACTAACGTTGTCGGGGTGTCCTTACATCATCATCATGTTTCTCCGTTACATCATCCGCTTTTACTTGGGTTCCTACCTGCTCTTGTCTTCTTCTTCTGGATTGAAGAAGGAGGGGTTGATTTGTTGGTTCTAGCACACACATGCCTTCTTATACTTGCACCTATCGTCACACGTTATTAGGTGACGATATTCAGTGACTGGGGTCTGGATTAGGGGTACATCTGGAGGACCATGTAGAGCAGTTTATCATTTCGGGTGCACACGAAATAATAAACTGGAATGCATGAGAATCCTGATGGACTTCGAGTTTGGATGAATAGTCCTGGATTTGTCCCTAGGTTAACTTTTGTAAATTTCTAGTGGTTGACACTGGAAATGAATCTAAATCCCTCGATTTCTTGATTTGTTAGATCATGTCTAGTGCTCGCGGTGGTGGACGTCGTGGTGGCGGTGGTGGCCGTGCTGGCGGCGGTGGTCGTGCTGGAGGCGGTGGTCGTGGGAACATCAACATGACCCAGGCTGAACTGAACAACTTGCTACAGCAGCAAGTGAACATGGCTATGGCTAATTTCCTGGCTGGGATTAATGCCATGGGTGGTGAGTTGATTTCTGTCGACCTTGCCTCATTTTTGGGTTTCGTGTCCTTTCGTTTGTGTTTTACTCGTGTACCGTGTTTCAGGTGCTGGTGCCAATCCACCCCCACCTCAGTGCTCTTATAAGAAGTTTCGGGACTGTCAGCCCCATAACTTCGCTGGAACTGAGGGAGCGGTGGGACTGCTCCGATGGCTGGAGAAGGTGGAATCTGTGTTTGTTATGTGTAACTGTCCTGCTGGGGACCGGGTGAAGTATGCTACTGCGACATTTGAGGGGCCTGCACTGTCGTGGTGAAATGCTACTACACAGAACATGGGATTGGGGGAGGCTATTACTATGCCTTGGGTGGAGTTCGTGCAGCTGTTGAGAGGTGAGTACTGTCCGAGAGAGGAGATACAGAAGTTGGAGCATGAGGTCTGGAGTTACAAGATGATTGCGTCTGAGATTGAGGAATACACTGTGAGGAGGAATGAGCTGGCGGTGTTGTGTCCTGATTTACACACACCCGAGTACAGGAGGATCGAGCACTATGTGTCTGGACTGGTGCCCGAGATTGCTGGGTTGGTGGCTGCTGGGAATCTTCCCACCATTGCTGAAGTTGTCCGATCAGCTCATCGGATGACAAACCTGAAGGTGGCAGAAGGCGTTTTGCCACCCAAGGGTGCTGCTGTGAAGGTCGCTGAGGGGAACAAGAGGAAGTGGGATAGTGTGGGGAAGAGTGTGGTTCCAGCTCAGCCGGCGAAGAAGTTTGATTCATCTGGGTCTTCTTCTGGGCAGAAGACGAGTGGGTACGTTGGGAAGCATCCCAAGTGTAACAAGTGTGGTTTTCACCATTCTGGGGGTTGTGATAGGGCTCGTTGTCATCGGTGCCATCAGTTGGGGCACCATGCTAAGGATTGCAAGGTGGCACTCACCCAACTCAGACTCCTGCGGCTACTCCTGCTCCTGCTGCCCAGGGGACTCAGGGGAGGCAGGGGTGTTATAACTGTGGTGACACGGGACATGTCAAGCGTGACTGTCCCAAACTGAAGCAGGGCGATAATGGGAGGGGCGGGAACGGTAACGGGAACAACGGCGGCGGAGGCAGGACTGCACGTGCTTTCGTCATTGGATCTGCGGAGGCTAGGCAGGATCCAGACACAGTTACCGGTACGTTCCTTCTTAATGATCGCTATGTTTCTGTCTTGTTTGATTCTGGTGCCGATAGGAGTTTCGTATCTTTGGATGTTAGTCGATTGCTAGATATAGTACCCACACCTTTAGAGGCTAAGTACTTAATAGAATTGGCTGACGGTAAGAAAATCGAAGCGACACACACCCTTAGGGAATGTCGCTTGGAACTATCGGGGTTGTCTTTCCCCATTGACCTTATGCCGGTACCCCTGGGTAGTTTTGATGTCGTGGTTGGCATGGATTGGTTATCGTTGTACCGCGCAGAGATCGTTTGTTTTGACAAGGTTATTCGGATCCCTCTCCCTGATGGAGAGATTCTTTCGGTTCGTGGCGAGAAAAGCGGTGCTCCGCTGAGTATCATTTCTAGCATGAAAGCCCGTAAGTATCTTCGGAAGGGTTGTTCGGCCATTCTGGCACTTGTTAACGTTTCTACTGATGATGAGAAGAAGATCGAGGATATTCCGGTGGTTCGTGACTTTTCTGATGTGTTTCCTGATGATTTACCTGGTCTTCCTCCCATCGTCAGGTCGAGTTTGGTATCGATCTCACTCCGGGCGCAGCTCCTATTGCCCGAGCTCCGTATCGTCTTGCACCTCCCGAGATGCAAGAGTTGTCCAGCCAGTTACAGGAACTCTTGGAAAAGGGTTTCATCCGACCGAGTTCTTCCCCGTGGGGAGCTCCTATTTTTTTGTGAAGAAGAAGGACGGAAGTCTTCGCATGTGTATTGATTATCGTGAGCTGAACAAAGTGACCATCAAGAATCGTTATCCTCTTCCTCGCATTGATGATCTCTTTGACCAGCTTCAGGGCTCTAGCTACTATTCAAAGATTGATTTGTGGTCCGGTTATCACCAGTTGCGCGTCAGGGAAGCTGACATTCAGAAGACTGCTTTTCGCACTCGTTATGGCCATTTTGAGTTCTTGGTCATGCCTTTCGGTCTCACTAACGCACCGGCGGTGTTCATGGATTTGATGAACCGCGTTTGTAAACCTTACCTTGATAAGTTCGTCATCGTGTTCATTGACGACATTCTGATTTACTCCAAGAACAAGGCGGATCATGAGGAACATCTGCGGTTGGTCTTGGAACTTTTGAGACAGGAGCAGTTGTATGCTAAGTTCTCGAAGTGTGATTTTTGGTTACGCGAAGTTCAATTCCTAGGGCATGTGGTGAATGAACTGGGAATTCATGTCGATCCGGCTAAGATCGAAGCTATTAAGGACTGGGAAGCACCAAAGACGCCATCTGAGGTGCGGCAATTCCTAGGTCTTGCGTGTTATTATCGTCGTTTCATTGAGGGATTTTCGAAGATCACTCAACCCCTCACTGCTCTTACCCAGAAGGATCGAAAGTTCGACTGGGATGAACCACAAGAATCAGCGTTTCAGATGCTGAAGCTTAAACTTTGTTCTGCACCTATCTTATCTTTGCCAGAGGGTACGGATGACTTTGTTGTGTACTGTGATGCTTCTATTCGTGGTCTCGGTTGCGTGTTGATGCAACGCGGGAAGGTTATCGTTTATGCTTCTCGTCAACTCAAAGTTCATGAGAAGAACTACACTACTCATGACTTGGAACTGGGTGCGGTAGTCTTTGCGTTGAAAATCTGGAGACATTACTTGTACGGTACCAAGTGTGAAGTATATACCGATCATAAGAGTCTTCAGCATATTTTCGACCAGAAGGTGTTGAACATGCGGCAGCGTCGCTGGGTTGAACTCCTGAACGATTATGACTGTGCCATCAAATACCATCCTGGCAAGGCGAATGTTGTGGCGGACGCCTTGAGCAGGAAGGAGTCTGCGAATCCTCGTCGTGTTCGAGCCTTACAGCTCACCATTCATTCGTCATTGCCTGACCGAATCCGTTCTGCACAGTTGGAAGCTTTGAAGGAGGAAAACCTTAAGGCTGAAACTATGCACAGTGCTGACAAGCATCTTGAGCTCAGGACCGATGGCTTACACTATTTTGCGGGACGTGTTTGGGTCCCATTGTTCGGGGGATTACGCGAGCTTGTTTTGGATGAAGCTCACAAATCCCGGTATTCTATTCACCCTGGCTCCGATAAGATGTATCAGGATTTGAAGATACTTTATTGGTGGCCGAACATGAAAGCTGATATAGCTTCTTACGTCAGCAAATGTTTGACTTGTGCTAAAGTCAAGGTGGAGTATCAGAGGCCGTCTGGTCTCCTGCAACAACCAGAGGTTCCAGAATGGAAGTGGGAACGAATCACGATGGATTTTGTCACCAAGCTGCCAAGGTCGCCTAGTGGTTATGATATGATCTGGGTGATTGTTGACCGGCTGACAAAATCGGCGCGTTTTATACCTATTAAGGAAACCGATGGACTCGAGCGGTTGGCTCGACTTTACCTTAAGGAGGTGGTTGCTCGGCACAAGGTGCCTGTTTCTATTATCTCTGATCGTGATTCTCGTTTCGCTTCGCGTTTCTGGAAGGCTCTGCACAAGGCTTTGGGTACTCAGTTGGATATGAGTACGGCATATCATCCGCAAACTGATGGACAGAGTGAGCGGACGATTCAAACCTTGGAAGACATGCTTCGGGCATGTGTTATCGATTTTGGCAAAAGTTGGGAGATCCACCTGCCGTTAGTGGAGTTCTCCTACAACAACAGCTATCACTCTAGCATCAAGGCAGCTCCGTTCGAGGCTCTTTACGGACGGAAATGCCGATCACCACTTTGTTGGGCCGAGGTAGGCGAGAGCCAACTCACTGGTCTGGAACTCGTGTACGAAACTTCGGAGAAAATCGTACAGATCCGTCAACGTTTGGCTGCTGCACGGGATCGTCAGAAGAGCTATGCCGATCGCCGTCGAAAACCTTTAGAGTTCCAGGTTGGGGACAAAGTACTTCTGAAAGTTTCACCATGGAAGGGCGTCATACGCTTTGGAAAGCGTGGCAAGCTTAACCCTCGTTATGTCGGACCATTCGCAATCCTGGATCGGATTGGACCGATGGCATACAGACTTGACTTACCGGCGGAGCTCGGTAGTGTACACAACGTCTTCCATGTGTCTAACTTGAAGAAGTGTTTGGCTGATGAATCTCTCATTGTACCACTGGAAGAGATCAAGGTTGATGATCGTCTTCGCATTGTGGAGGAACCTGTCGAGATTCTCGACTACAAGATTCGTAGCCTTCGTCGGAGTAAAATCCGCATCGTTAAAGTCCATTGGAACTTGAACCGTGGACCGGAGTTCACATGGGAACGGGAGGATCAGATGAAAGATAAGTATCCTCATCTTTTTCCGAAACGCGCGTTTGAATCGAGGCATGTTACTGCCGAAGCGGAATGAATCTCGGGTCGAGATTCCTTTCAACGTGGGGATGATGTGACATCCGATAATTTTCTTTTCGTTCTGTTCTTTTTGTTTCCTACTTTTGGGGCTTTGCGCAATTTTCGGGACGAAAATTCTTTCAACGTGGGGATGATGTGACACCCGGCATGTTTGGCTTAAACATATTAGTAACATCTAAGTCTACCTTAGCGAGAAACGTTTATAAACAAACTTAACTGGGTTAGTTGAGTCGGGTCAAGTTAGGATTGTCCAGGGTACAATGATCTGGAGGATCATTGGGAGTCGTTTTGGTAATACACTAGTACCGGGTTCCGTTGTTGGTGACATTACATGAACTAATTAAGTATATGTGTAGATTATGGGTCGTTTGGTGGATTATATACATAGATGTGTTTAAATGATGTGTAAATGATTATCTATGCTTAAATATGTTAAATATAGACTAAGGATGCATGCTTATGTGTTAAGATGTGTTAGAATGCGTTAAACACGACAAACTGGAATACTAGTCAAAAAGGAATCCTGGTTCGACCACTTCGAGTGGTCGAAGGAGAGAAATCGTCTGGTTCGACCCTTTGTAGATGGGCGAACCAGGGAAGTGGAATTGAAGGAATTCCCTTCAACCAGAACAGGGCTCATTCGACCCTGTGAAAGGGTCGAAGGAGACCACCTTCGACCATTGAAATGGTGCGAAGGAGGATTAGTATAAATACCAACCTTTGTCATTTTTCATCATTTCACAAACCCTAACCGTCCCAAAACGCTCTCAAACGATCTAAAACAGTAAGGAAGGAGTTTTTGCTCTTCTTTCTCATAATCTAACCTATCTACAACATCTAAACAAGAATCCAAGGTGTGTTCATAATCCTAAACCTTTTTAAAAGCATTTTAATTCGTTTTCATCTAACCCTAATTGTCCGGATCTGTTCTAAGGGTGTTTTTATGATTAAAAACCTTTTAAACATCTTTCTAAATAAAAACATTATCATTTAACATAGGTTTCATGGTGAATAACATATGTAAATTGTATATTATGTGGTGTTGTGTGTTGTTCAATGATTTGCTGCTATATCCATGATAGAAACATGATATAGGATTGTTATTGATGTTGGAATATTGTTGTTTAGGGTTAGGATTGGGTATGATGATATTATGGGTATTTGGGGGTTTTATTGGATCTAAACTTGATGCATGATATTTATGATCAATAGAATTGATAAGAAAAGATCGAACACTCGACAAACTGAGCATTTCAAGTTGAATATGAATCGATTTCAAAAGTTTCCAAATTGGGTAAATTATTCATGCATGAAAGTGATGTTTCCATAATCTTTACCATTTTGGGAAAGGGCTGAAACGGACGTATTATCGGGGGAAATCGATGGGGTTTTGTAGGAATAAGTTATTTATGCTTGACTGCTGTGTTTGATGATGTTTCGAGTCGTTTTGAATGTGTTTGAAGCGTTTTTAGGAAAAATTGCACAACAGGGGCGAACCTGGCCTCCTTCGACCGATCGAAGGTGCGAAGGAGGAAAACCAGGGTCGAACCTGGGTTTTTGTTGGGCGAATGTGGTTAAACGGGCGAAGGAGGTATCAAACGGTCGAACGAAGTGTAAAACGGGCGAAGGAGACTGAAAAGGTGCGAAGGAGACTTAAAACTGACTGGTTCGACCGTTCTGATGCCGAAATGAGATTTTTGATACAAACTAAGTGTTTTATGCTTGAACCTTGTGTGTAATCTATGTGTACTTGATTAGTTAGGGTAATGGGTCACCAACGGGATGTCGGGTCGGTCTAGTGTGTCGGTTAAACATTTAAACACGTTTTAAAACATACTTGGTTACGATCTGGACAATCGGGGACTAGATAACCTTGTGGTTATTAGTCAGAACACTTATGTGAACATTTTGATAGATCTCCGGTAGAGGGATTATCAAGGGCTAAACATCTTTACTTGTAATTGAAGAACGCTACTTAAGGTGAGTTCACGGCCCCACTTTACTGCTTTAACTTTTGGGGGAGAAAACATGCGCTAAACGGTTTTGGTAACATATGTCATACTATGGTTTTAACTTTATATTGCTATACGATCTTTTGGAAGTCCCGGGGGAAACCATGAATGTGCGGGGATGCGCACGGGTCTGCATTGGCGTCTAGGCATAGTTGCACGTTTTGTAAATAAAGCATTTTGAACAACTTTTGAGATGATAGCATAGTTGATTAAATGCTACTTAAACGCTTCCGCTTATTAAATTAATGGTTATGTCTATTTACGTTTTTCATATAGAGTTGTTTATTGTGATCGTTGACTTGGATCCTGGTTTGTCATGCGCCTCGCGGTTAAAACCCCGCAAGTGGAAATTTGAGGGTGTGACAAATTACACCCGATAATTATGATAAATCATCATCTAACACAGTCATAGATCATTATCCTATCATCTATTCATCATTCAAACATCATACAACACATAATATCTCATTTAACATCATTAACACATGGATTGTTGTATGAATACTCATTATTAATAAAAAGGTTTTGTTTTAAAAGGTGTTAGGAAGATTTTTATTTATAAAAACTCTCTTGAATCAGATCTGGACACTTAGGGTTTGATAAAAACAATTGAAAAATGATTAAAAGGTTTTAGATCCAGAACACGCCTTGAATCTTCTCTTGTTTATGATGTAGAGCGTGTTTTTATGTTAGGATCTGAAAAACGAGATCAAAAACTCCTCCCTACAGATTTGGAGTTGATAGAGAGAACTTGAGGGCGGTTTAGGGTTGTGAAATGATGAAAAAGTTGGAAAGTATGGTATTTATAATCAGGGTTGGTTCGCACCCCGCAGGGTTGAACCAGTGTTCATTCAACCTCTACAAGGGTCGAATGAGGTTCAGAGGTGTTGGTTCAACCTCCCTCTATGTCGAACCAAAATCTAGATGTCCAATATTCTATGGTTTTGTCGTTTTAATCCATTTTAACACATGTTAACACATTCTAACACATGAACATGCAATCCTAACATATGTTAAGTATATCAAATCATATGAACACCATAATAACACGTATTAACACATTGCACATCATCCAATTCATGTAATTTCACCAACAACGGGACTTAAGACTCGTGTGTGCGTATGATACCCCAATAATCCTCCGAATCATTGAACTCTGGACAATACGTAACGTAAACCGACTCAACTGACCTAGTTAAGTACGTTAGACAAATGTTTTCACTAAGGTAGAGTTATATGTTTGCAAAAGTATTAACCTGAATATGCATGGTGTCACATCATCCCCATGTTGAAAGAATTTTCGTCTCGAAAATTGCCCGAAGCCGAAAAGGAAGAGATGAAAAGAAAGAAAAATTTTGCAGTTGCTACATCATCCCCCTGTTGAAAGGAATCTCGCCTCGAGATTCACTCAGCTTCAATAGGAACACGTGTTTGCTCAAGTGCGTGCTTAGGAAACAAATGAGGGTACTTAGCCTTCATTTGATCCTCACGTTCCCTCGTGAACTCCGGTCCACGATTTGAATTCCAACAAATCTTAACAATGCGCAGACGATCATCAACTCGATCTTTTCAAGAGGAACAACGATAGATTCATTAGCCAAACACTTCTTCAAAATAGAAACATGGAAGACGTTATGAACACTACTAAGCTCCGCTAGCAAGTCAATTATGTATGCCACCGGTCCAATTCGTTCCAGAATTGCGAACGGTCTGACATAACGAGGATTTAGTTTGCCATGCTTCTCAAAGCGTATAACGCCCTTCCACGGAGAAACTTTCAAAACTACCCTGTCACCAACCTAGAACTCCAAAGGTTTGCGATGACGATCGGCATAGCTCTATTGACGATCCTGAGCTTCTGCCATACGGTTACGAATCTGTACGATTTTCTCTGAAGTTTCGTACACAAGTTCCGGACCAGTGAGTTGACTCTCGCCCACTTCGGCCCAATAAAGAGGAGACCGACATTTCCATCCATAAAGAGCCTCGAACGGAGCTGCCTTAATGCTAGAATGGTAGCTGTTGTTGTAAGAGAACTCCACCAACGGTAGGTGACTCTCCCAACTCTTGCCAAAATCGATAACACATGCCCGAAGCATGTCTTCCACCGTTTGGATTGTCCGCTCACTCTGACCATCAGTTTGTGGATGATAAGCCGTACTCGTGTCCTATTATGACGAATTATTTGACTACTGCAAATCCATTGAGTATTTTGTACCCAAAGCTTTAGGCAGAGCCTTCCAGAAATTCGAAGCGAAACAAGAATCACAGTCAGACCTGGTCAAAACGACTGTTTCAACTCGATCATTATGACGAATTATTTGACTACTGCAAATCCATTGAGTATTTTGTTAATTACAAGATTAATGACTTATTAATTACAAAATTAAGTGTGAAAGATGTTTCACTTTTTTTCTCTTATTTAAGGTGAACCTTGGATTCTTGTATGAGTAGAGATAAGACTATCTCAAAAACATACTACTAGAAACTTTCACAACAATTTGAGAAGAGCACTCTTAAAAACTGGATACAACTTTTCTTTTTCCATGTTTTCATAAACACCATATAACCCGGTGTTATCTCTGGCTGAGAGCCATCTCTGGCAATACAACTACTGTTCCGGTTGTTGTACCCTGGGAGACAGATCATCTAAGAGGAGGCGCGGAATATGTTTTAAGCACCCCGTGTCAAACGCATTCCTCAACCAAAACCATCAACGACAAGTTTGTTTACTCTTGCAGCGGAGCGCGATACAAGATGGTCCGGTTGAAGTCTTCTAAAGCAATCGTCTAGAAGCAAGATTAGGGACATGTTTTGTGTTTATTTTATTTACATTTAGTTTTGTAATCGGTATTGAACTAGTATGTTTCCCACGAATAACGAGAGTATCGTTATTATATTTATTTTTAGGGGCAATTACATATGGAATTGTCCCTCCTAAAAAGATTATTCCAAAATAAATGGGCAATAGTTAGGAGAGGTGCGCCAGCGGCGAGCAGAAGCAAGGTTATTAGATACCTCAGGAAAGCCGGCCAGAATCACACGTGCAAGTTTCCCTGCATGTGGCTCGTCCGTGATAACTTCTTCGGATTTGCGTGAACTAGCGGACCCCCTACAAACTTCAATTATTACATATATACTCCACCCAAAAATTCAATTACATATATCCCCTTCCTTAAAGTTGAAATATCAAATTTACCCATTTTAATTTATTTTAATAAAAATAAATTAGAAAATTACTGTTTTACCCCTGATTTTACAAACACTTAAAAGTTAGTCACATTCTTCTTCTTGAATCAACCTATGTGCTTAAAGGTCAATCATTTATTTGTGATTATGAGAATCTCTACTAATAAACTAGTACTCCCACATTATCATCTCCATAATAATTAATAGCATCAACATTCTGTAACAGTAACAGAATGAACAATTTCGAACTCATACTTTGGAACTCGTACTACCAAGCAGTAAGATAAATTGGTTACTCTCTGAACTTGAACCTGGTCGTCGGAGTACCTAAATCACCGGAAAATCTGAAACCTTGTTACAATATATGGACAGTTTGAGCTAGAATCGATGGTTTCTGAAGAACTTGGTTACAATCATCTGAAAATATGAAACTTGTTTTCAATCATTACAAAATCTAAAACTTGATTACAATAGGGGAATTGTAAGGACAAAAGGGATTGACAAAGTCACTTTTGATACCTTAGTCTTAATTAGATTCTGCAATATTTTTCTATGTATTGGAAACTGCTGAAGAAGAAGATTACAAGTACTGAAGAAGCTAAAGACAAGTGTTGAAGTGCAATGTTCAGAAGTTCTGAAGACAAACCAGACAACATTTCTTTAGAACTACTGAAGGCCAGACTTCTGAAGAATACTCATCAGAAGTTTGTCTCTCATCAGTTGTTTTATTGGAAGCTTCCCACCGCCTTATACTTCAGTAGTTTAGTATTATATATTACTTTTGTTAAAGTCTTTGTACAAGTACCAATGCTACAGCTTGTTGTAGTATTAGTATTATTATATTACTTCAATACTTCTCATATATGTATCCTAACAGTCTATAAATAGATGGGTTCATCCCACTATTTTAGACAGTCCTTGTGTAGTTAATATTTCCAATATATTGAGAATCATTTGAAGCATTTACTGTTTTATTCATTAACTGTTTTGATTCTCATTTACTGCTTTAAGTTCATAGATCAAGGGGGATTAATAACTCCTGTTAAAAGTGAAACTTTAACTTGAACACTTACATTTATTTCACTGTGCAATTTACTTTGATAGATCTAAAACAAGTGTTCATAATAAGAACTGTTAAACAGAAAACTGATCCAACAATTGGTATCAGAGCATTGGTTAATCTGATCAAATATCAATATAACAAATTGAGAATCAGACACAGGCTCTTATTGATATTCAATAAAGGATACTAGTTAACTTTTTTTAAAACATCCATCACTTTAAGAAACCATTGATCAATCAAATTTCTTAAAAATGGACCCTTATAATACTGGATCTGCCAATAAACCTCGTATGCTAGTTAGAAATGAATACAATATCTGGCAAAAGAGGCTGACACACACTTTATCTCAAACAAATACTAGATGTTGGAGATCTGTCATGTATGGACCCCATAAACCAGTAATAACTGATCCAAAAACTAAAGTAGAAAGACCAAAAGAACCAAAATACTACATTGATGAAGATTTCCTAAAACTTGAGCTTGATGCTAAGGCATTCTCTATGTTGGCAATGGCTCTCCCCAATGAAATATATGCTGGGCTTTTACATTGTGAAAGTTCCAAAGAGTTATGGGATTGCCTAAAAGAACACTTTAGAGGAACTGATGAGGTGATTGCTAACACTAGAGAAATTCTTGCTCAACAATATGAAACCTTTACTCATGTTAATGGGGAGACTTTAACACAACAATTTGAAAGATTCTCCTCATTAATTTCCGAGTTAAAGTTAAATGGTTAGACCTATACAAACTCATCTATGCTTCATAGATTTTTAAGGTCTTTACCAGAAAAATGGGAAACTTACTCTATAGTTTTCAGGCCAGGACCAGATTTTGACTCCCTCACACTTACAAAACTGCATGGACTTTTGAGAGAGAAATCAATCAAAAAAAGAAATTACAAAATTCTGGTAAAACTGTTGATGACTATATTCCAGGCAGCACGACACTTTGGGACAAGACTCACCATCTTGTTCTAATGATTTTGGATCTTTTGACCACATTGGCATAACTGATGGGATCTCATCAGAAAGGTCATATTCAGCTTATGGCAATGAAGAAAACAGTCAAACTACTGACAACATGTGTTTTATAATGGATGATTTAAAAATTTTCAGTAGTGATGACTTAGAGGAAATGGATATACTACACCAACTGGCCATGTTAAGTATTAAAACTAACAAATTTTATAAAAGGCCAGGAAGGAAATTTCCAGGACTGAACAGTTCAACAAAAGTTGGTTTTGACAAATCAAAACTGAGATGTCAGGAGTGTCAGAAGTTGGGACACTTTGCTAGAGAGTGTAGAAGCTCTAGCTTTAACCAATCACAGTCGGGAAACCAATAAAACCCTAGTTATAATAGGAATTTTGGAACACAAGGAAGTGCACATTTTGCACAGGCACAAGCTCCACAGATCCAATATGTGCCTTAAATACAATATGTACAAATGCTTGCTCAACAACAGCAGAGCCAACAACAGATCTCTTCCATTCCTGCTGCTCAACAACCTCCACAAGCTCAACAACCCACTCAACAAAGTCTATTCACAAATGGGTATGTTGACTGAAGCAGTCTTCCTTTTGACACATTTGAATGCAGTCAAGATACAGACAATAATGTCTTTGACATTAACTGGGGAGAACCTGATAATTGCACAAAGAATTTTGCCTTAATGGCCTTTGAGGGATGCTCCTCTAATGATGCCTTATCTCAGGTATCAAAAGAGTCTCTATTAAAACTTTGCTCAAAATCATGTAAAGAATCATTTGCTTTAATAAGAGAGACCAATGTTGTGACACCCGACATGTTCGGCTTAAACATTTTGGTAAAACATAAGTCTACCTTAGCGAGAAACATTTATAAACGGACTTAACTAGGTTAGTTGAGTCGGGTTATGATCGGATTGTCCAGAGTTCAATGATCTGGAGGATCATTGGGAGTCGTTTTGGGAATACGCTGGTAGCGGGTCCCGTTGTTGGTGAAATTACATGAACTGAATCAAGTAGGACATGTAGATTATTAACATACTTGTAACATAACATGATAATACGTGCTACAAAGGTGTGAACATGATTATACGTGCCTATATATGCTTAACATGTGTTAAAATTGCATGTTCATATGTTAGGATGTGTTTAAATGCGTTAAAACGACAAAACTGGAAAACCTAGAAAACATAAGTCCTGGTTCGACCCATAGCGTGGGGGCGAACCTAGAAATGGGTCTTGGTTCGACCCATGGCAATGGGGCGAACCTGGAAGAAAGAACAACATTAAGCTCATTCGACCTTGTAGAAGGGCGAAGGTGGCACCTTCGACCCTATACAAGGGGCGAATGTGGAACTAGTATAAATACCACACTTTGTCATTTTTCACCATTTCACAAACCCTAAACGCCTCTAAACACTCTCAAACGATTTTAATCATTGAGGAAGGAGTTTTTGCTTTTGTTTTCCATAATCTAACCTATAAACATCTTCTAAACAAAGATCTAAGGTATTTTCTTAATCCTAAACCTTTGTAAAAGTATTTTGATTCGTTTTCTTCTAATCCCAAGAGTCCATATCTGATTCAAATATGTTTTCATGGATAAAAACTTTCCTAGCATCTTGCTAAACAAAACCTATTGATAAACAATGAGTTTTCACACAAATTAACATATGTTAATGATGTTTTATGTGGTGTTATGCATAGTTTGATGATTGATTGTTGTATAGATATTATAACAATGATCTAGGACTGTTGTTGATGATGATTTATGATTGAGATAGGTTATAAATTGATTGTTGATGATGTTTTGCTCGTTTTGGGGATTTCGGGTTAGATCTAGGGTTTGTTCATGATGATAGTGATAAGGATATGATTGGGGGTTTCATGTTCATGATAATCTGAGTATATTAAGTTGATTATGGATTGATTACAGAAAGTTTCCTAATTGGGTAAAAATTGCATGCGTTTGATGTGACATCTCCATAATTTGCCATTTTGGGTAACTTGTAAAACGGACGAATTTCGGGATAAAATTGGTAGGGTTTTGTAGGAATATGTTAATGGTAGTTGACTGTTGTGATTGTAAAACGGACGGATGTTTCGTGATGTTTTCGGATGTTTTTGAAGCGTTTTGTGGAAGAGCATTCTGCCAGGGTCTAACCTGGGCACCTTCGACCAGTCTGTAACAACCCAAAGTGGACCCCAAAAATTTTTCGCGGTTACGCTAACTAAAAACAATAAGTGACACGATTATGTACGGAATTAAAAACTGAACTATTATTAATAAGTATTACACGTGAATGTACGATACGTAACCGAACTAATACCCGTTAACGAACCCACCCGACACCCGTTTGCTTAGTCATAGGGAGGACACTTGTCCTCCCCATAACTAAACAACACATCATAATAAACCATTAGTGAACTAATGGTTTTGTTGAAAACCATTAACAACCCTTTATCTATATAAGCCCCAAACCCACCCAATGACCCATAATTTTTATAAACCTCACACACACTCACTGCCATAGGAGAAGCAGAGAACAGCAAGGAGCCGGAGTGGCTCCCACCGCCACAGATGGCGGAGCTCCGACAGCGGCCGCCCAACCTTCATCACTACCACCGTCTACCGATTACATTCACGACACCCACACCTCTTCCACTCAATAATATTATAGAGAGAGTTAGAGAGAGAGAGAGAGCGAGGAGATCGAAGAAGGGAGAGAACGAGAAAGAGATGCAGAAGAGAGGAATACGACGACTGTTCACGGTGGCGACGGTGGTGGCTGCTCCAATAGGTTCAGATTCGACTATAGAGGTAAAACCCAGATCTATTCTCTTCTTACGATGCCCGATGATGATGATGATGTTGAAGGGTTGTTAGTTAGCTGAAGGTTTTGGTCTGGCTTTCCGGTGGTGAACAGGAACGGAACCGGTAGTACTCGCAGAGGTCATGGGGGTTCACAGTAAGGGGTTATGATGGTTGATGGATTCGGGTTGTCGTGGTCACCGAAGGTTATGGTGGTGATGGTTGGCTATGAATAATGTTGTTGAAGGGAAGGGTCACATGGGGTCACGAACCTGGTTGATGGTCTGATGATGGTGAACTGAAATGGGGATGGTGATGTCGGGTGCTGGTGGCAGACGAAGGGGTTTGGTCAGTTTGTTTGGCGGAGTCACGGTGGTCAGTGGTGGTTACGGTTGATGGTTGAGGACAAATGAACGATGGCCAAGGGAGTTGCCGAGGATGGTTGAGTTGGAAATAAGTCAAGAAGTCGGGTCAGGGGTTCGGGTCAAGGAAACGAGTCAAGGGTCAGGTCAACAAAAGTCAACTGAGTCAACATCGGTCAACTGTAGTCAACCGGGTCAGACCCGGTCAACACGAACCACAACCCGAGATGTGAGGTATAACAGAACTCGAGGACTCAATAATTATATTATATTTATTTATAAACTAATTATTTATGACTTGTGTGTGGGACTTGACGAGCGTATCGACAACCTTCAAGCTATTAGTGTGGACACTTGGGACTTGAGACATCGGATATAGGAATATATACATATATATTACGACGTGGTTACGACCAATCTATACTAAGACACGAAGAGCAAGCATAAGAATTGGAAAGGACAATATTAAAACACTTGAATATTGAAGACTTACACTAGGAATTGGACTTAGACTAGGATTTGGTAAAAGCGACGTACCTCTTGAAGTGTACCTATGCAAATGGATTGGATTCAATCAATGATAGACGTTACATAGACATGGACTTGGAACATATAATATCGACGCATAGCCTTTAGCGAATTAGTGTACGCCAAAGCATTGGATAAGGTATATGGACTTAAACTCTAGACTAGGCATAAATGACATAGACCAAGTATAAGCCTACGCTTCTATACGTCTAAATATAAGGCCTTAAGACTTAGACTAATATTGGAACAATATTGACCCGGACACTTTGAACTAAGCATACAAACACGGATATTGAAGACTTATATATATACACCTTGAAATGGACCATGGAGACGATATCGGACTTAGGACTCGAAACATGAAACGAGACATAAGAATGATAGAATACGACACCCAGACCATAAGTATGGACATAGTTATAACTACTACTTGTCAAGCACAATAAGATAAGTTGTGAATTATTGAAACCCGAACGTAGGCATAAAACTGTAATAAACAGAAACCATACGCTCGAGCTCGTCCCACACTATAACCATTACAAATGAAACCGAAACTAACAATATTTGTCGAATTAGGATTCGACCAGGAATAATACCAGTATGAGACGTTGGACGCTTCGATTACTATAAACTACGCATGTGAACTATTTCCAGGTGAGTCTCGTGAACCTCCCTCTTTTTAATTTTATAAACGTTTTGGGGTGAATACATGCTTTCAGTGGCTAACCAGTAGAATGTGATGAACCAGTGATGTGACAAGATGTGCTCCCGATAACTGAACCGTCACACACATTAACCCAATGGGAGATTGGGCCGCCTAATATGTGGGTAGCGCTACTTGGGGAATCCCCGCACGCAGTGCACCGGAAGCCCGGGAAACCCTCCACTAAGGTATGTGTCATGTATTTTGCCATGGGAGTCCATAATGGGAGCAAATGGATCCAGTGTTAGGATTGGGGTGTGACTTGTACATCACCAGTGCTAAACCATGAGCTGAACCGTATGAACTTGTTAAACTTGTTTTTGAACTATAAACTGTTTTGAGATGATAAACTTATTTTGAAAACCATTTAAACTCACTCACGGACTCACCAACATATTTGTTGACCCAAACTCTTTTAAGCATGTGTTCAGGTACTACTTATGGGTAGATGTGAAGTATGAGGTCATAAGCAAGCTTGGGGATTAGAGATGTGTACGGATATAACTACAAGGTAGAGGATTGCTTTAGAGGATACCTAGTTCAAGGACTGCACTACTTGGAGATAAGGGATACCTTCAGTAGATACCGCTACCGCTAGTGGACCTTTCATCTGAAGCTGCTTCGACGAATGCCACGATTCGTCCCTGCAATGGTTAACTATATTAAATATGTATTAGATTGTAATATTATTTTGGATCATAAATTGTATAAAAACCTTTAAATATAATAATTGTTACTTCCGCTGTGCAAGTTTGGTATCAATCTGTATTCCGACCAGGCCCACCTGGGTCGGGTTGTGACACAGTCGTGGGGTCGAAGGTGGACTCCAGGGTCGAACCTGGACATCAGATTGGTCGAATCTGTCTTATTTGGGTTGAACGTGGCTCAAAAAGGGTCGAACGTGGCAAAAAGGGTCGTGACAAAACGGGGCGAACATGGAACTGTAAAACTCTGGTTCGACCCTATACAATCAAAAATGAGATTTTTGATGCAAACTAAGTGTTTTATGCTTGAACCTTGTGTGTAATCTATGTATACTTGATTAGTTTAGGTAATGGGTCACCAACGGGATGTCAGATCGGTCTAGCGTGTCGGTTGAACATTCAAACACGTTTTAAAACATACTTGGTCACAATCTGGACAATCGGGGACTAGATAACCTTATGGTTATTAGTCGGAACACTTATGTGAACATTTTGATAGATCTCCGGTATTTGGGATTATCTAGGGCTTGGCTTTATTATATTATTGAAGAACACAACCTAAGGTGAGTTCACGACCCCACTTTTACTGCTTTTACTTTTGGGGGGAGAAAACATGCGCTAAACTTATTTTGGTAACATATGTCATACTATGGTTTAACTTTGTGATATTCCCAAATGATCTGGTTTAAGCCTTGAATTGATATAAAAATAAAGACGGGTGAATTTGAGCCAAGAACAAACAACTAATATAAGAAATATAGATAGATATTGGATTGAACAAAGAGAACTTTCATTGAATGTAATAAACAAATAACAAGATAATCACCCACCCGGGTGAGCTCCCCTGGGGTGGTGGCTCCAAATGCACACCCTTCTATGGTGTCTAGTGTCCTATTTATAGATCCTGAGCCTTGTCCTCCAAGCAAGCCGCCACTTGCTTGGAAAACTACTAAAATGTGTGAGTACTTGGCTGAGTACTTGACTAAGTGCTCAGTGTGAGTACTTGCCTAAGTACTCAGTGTGAGTACTTGGCTGAGTACTTGCCTAAGTACTCAGTGTGAGTACTTGGATGAGTACTTGACAAAGTGCTCAGTGTGAGTACTTGGCTGAGTACTTGCCTAAGTGCTCAGTGTGAGTACTTGGCTGAGTACTTGCCTAAGTACTCAGTGTGAGTACTTGGCTGAGTACTTGACTAAGTGCTCAGCCCACTGTGTGAGCACTTGGAAAACTTTCTTGTAATTGATAACATCATTCTCTAATTTGACCCAACAATTTTCCCCTGAGAATGATGCTATCAATTCTTCATATGATCCTTATTGATATATCTGACACTGTCTTTGAATCTTCACAAATCAGCTAAACACCCAAAATCTTTCATTGTTGTATTCCCCCGCAAATATAGACCCTCCTAATTAATTCGAGACAAAACTCAATCAGCAACTTCCACTCCGTGTAAGCTTTACGCTCGATTGATCATCTCTACTATAAATGGCATGAGATAAAGGTTCAAACCTCCGAATGATTGAAGTAGTGTAAACAGCTTCATAGTCTAAGTGCTCAGCCCACTGTGTGAGCACTTGGCTGAGTACTTGCCTAAGTGCTCAAAATTCATCCACGAACAAGTACTCAACATTCAAGATATGAAACAAGTACTCAAGATATGAAACAAGTACTCAACATTCAAGCATAAGTGCGCAGAATTGAAGCATAAGTGCTCAAAATTGAAGCATAAGTGCTCAAAATTGAAGCATAAGTGCTCAAAGTTCATCCACGAACAAGTACTCAACATTCAAGATATGAAACAAGTACTCAACATTCAAGCATAAGTGCGCAGAATTCATTCACACGTGAACTGAAAATTCATATAAACACCATATTCAACAATTGTTTTACGTCTCCGGCGGGTTTCGGTTGAAGATCCAATCAAAACAAGCCTCAAACGAGCCAACCGTGGCTCTGATACCAATTTGTGAGTACTTTGCTGAGTACTTGACTAAGTGCTCAGCCCACTGTGTGAGTACTTGGAAAACTTGCTTGTAATTGATAACATCATTCTCTAATTTGACCCAACACTTTGCGTTGCTATACGATCTTTGGAAGTCCCCGGGGAAACCATGAATGTGCGGGGATGCACAACGGGGGAAATGTGGATAGATCTATTTTGTTTGACAGGCCCCACTCGACGGTTTGGAGGGCCGGGAGGGTGCATATTGTCTCAAACTTGCTAAACATTGCTGAACACTCAGGTTGAACATTGGTAACAGTCTAGTAATGGTTTTCCAATCGTAGTAGTAACAAATATACGCCTAGCTAGCTTACTTTGGTAACATTGATATAGTATGGATAGGTTGGAACTTGGTAACATTTTGAACAAACCTGTGAACTCACCAGCATTATATGTTGACGTCGTTTTGGCATGTTTTTCTCAGTTCGCTATGGTAGCACTTACACCTATCGTAACACGTTACTAGGTAACGATATTCGGTGACCGGAATTTGAACTAGGAGTACATTTGGAGGACCATGTAGAGTAGTTTATCATTTTGGGTGCACACGAAATAATAAACTGAATTGCATGAAAATCCCAGTGGACTTTGAGTTTGGATGTACAGTCCTGGATTTGTCCCTAGGTTTAACTCTTGCAATTTCTAGTGGTTGGCACTAGAGGTGAATCTGAATCCCTCGATTTTTTATTGTCAGATCATGTCTGGCGCTCGTGGTGGTGGACGTCGTGGTGGCGGCGGCGGCCGTGGTGGCGGCGGTGGTCGTGGTAACATCAACATGACCCAGGAAGAACTAAACAACTTGTTACAACAACAAGTGAATATGGCCATGGCTACTTTCCAGGAAGGACTTAACGCCATGGGTGGTGAGTTGATTTCTGTCGACTCTGCCTCATTCTTGGGTGCCATGTCCTTTCTTTTGTGTTTTATTCGTTTGTCATGTCTCAGGTATTTCTGTCAATCCACCTCCACCTCAGGGTTCTTATAAGAAGTTTTGGGACTGTCAGCCCCATAACTTTGCTGGAACTGAGGGAGCGGTGGGACTGCTCCGATGGTTGGAGAAGGTCGAGTCCATGTTTGTGATGTGTAACTGTCCCGCTGGGGACCGGGTTAAGTATGCTACCGCGACATTTGAGGGGCCTGCATTGTCATGGTGGAATGCTACTGCTCAGAACATGGGTCTGGGGGAGGCTATTGTCGTGCCTTGGGCGGATTTTGTGCATCTGCTGAAGACTGAGTACTGTCCTAGGGAGGAAGTACAGAAGCTGGAACATGAGATCTGGAACTACAAGATGGTTGGGTCTGAGATAGAGGAGTACACTGTGAGGCGGAACAAGTTAGCGGTGCTGTGCCTTGACTTGCACACACCCGAGTATAGGAGGATCGAGCATTACATTTATGGGTTTGTGCCAGAGATAGCAGGGCTGGTGGCTGCCGGGAATCTTCCCACACTTGCTGAAGTTGTCCGATCGGCTCATCGGATGACTAACTTGAAGGTGGCAGAAGGTGTTTTGCCTAAGGGTACTACTGTGAAGGGTTCTGAGGGGAACAAGAGAAAGTGGGATAACGTGGGGAAGAGTGTCGTCCCAGCACCATCTCAGCTGGTGAAGAAGTTTGATTCGTCTGGGTCTTCTTCGGGGCAGAAGTCGGGTGGGTATGTTGGGAAGCATCCCAAGTGTAACAAGTGTGGTTATCATCACTCTGGGAGTTGTGAACGAGCTTGTTGTTTATCGATGCCATCAGTTGGGGCATCTTGCTAAGGATTGCAGGGTGTCACTTCCCTCAACTCAGGCTCCTACTGCTGCTCCTGCTGCTCAGGGGACTCCAGGAAAGCAGAGGTGCTACAACTGTGGTGACACGGGGCATTTTAAGCGTGATTGTCCCAAGCTGAGACAGGGAGAGAATGTGAAGGGCGGGAATGGTAACAGGAACAAAGGAGGTGGCGGCAGGAATGCGCGTGCTTTCGTCATTGGTTCTGAAGAGGCTAGGCTGGATCCAGACACAGTTACCGGTACGTTCCTTCTTGATGATCGCTATGTTTCTGTCTTGTTTGATTCTGGTGCCGATAAGAGCTTCATATCTGTGGACATTAGTCGATTGCTAGATATAGTACCCACACCTTTAGAGGCTAAGTACTTATAGAATTGGCCGATGGTAAGAAAATCGAAGTGACACATATTCTTAGGGAATGTCGCTTAGAACTGTCGGGTTTGTCGTTCCCCATTGACCTTATGCCGATATCCCTGGGTAGTTTCGATGCCGTTGTGGGCATGGATTGGTTATCGTTGTATCGTGCAGAGATCATTTGTTTCGATAAGATCATTCGGATCCCTCTCCCTGATAGAGAAACTCTTTCGGTTCATGGCGAGAAGAGCGGTGCTCCGCTGAGTATCATTTCTAGTATGAAAGCCCTTAAGTATCTTCGAAAGGGTTATTCGGCCATTCTGGCACTTGTTTCTATTTCAACTGACGATGAGAAGAAGATCGAGGATATCCCGGTGGTTCGTGATTTTCCCGATGTGTTTCCCGATGAATTACCTGGTCTCCCTCCCTATCGTTAGGTTGAGTTCGACATTGATCTTACTCCGGGTGCAGCTCCTATTGTCCGAGCTCCCTATCGTCTTGCACCTCCCGAGATGCAAGAGTTGTCCAACCAGTTACAGGAACTCTTGGAAAAGGGTTTCATCCGACCGAGTTCTTCCCCGTGGGGAGCTCCTATCTTGTTTGTGAAGAAGGACGGAAGTCTTCGCATGTGTATCGATTATCGTGAGTTGAACAAAGTGACCATCAAGAATTGTTACCCTCTCCCTCGTATTGATGATCTCTTTGACCAGCTCCAGGGCTCTAGTTACTATTCGAAGATTGATTTGCGGTCTGGTTATCACTAGTTGCGCGTTCAGGAAGCCGACATTCCGAAGACTGTTTTCCGTACTCGTTATGGCCATTTTGAGTTCTTGGTCATGCCTTTTGGTCTCACTAACGCACCGGTGGTGTTCATGGATTTGATGAACCGCGTTTGTAAACCTTACCTTGATAAATTCATCATCGTGTTTATTGATGACTTTCTGGTCTATTCTAAGAATAAGACGGATCATGAGGAACACTTGCGGTTAGTCTTGGAACTTTTGAGACGAGAGCAGTTGTATGCTAAGTTCTCAAATTGTGACTTTTGGTTACGTGAAGTTCAATTCCTAGGGCATGTGGTTAATGAACTAGGAATTCATGTCGATCCGGCTAAGATCGAAGCTATTAAAGACTGGGAAGCACCAAAGACGCCATCTGAGGTCGGCAATTCCTAGGTCTTGCAGGTTACTATCGTCGTTTCATTGAGGGATTTCGAAGATCGCTCAACGCCTCACCTCTCTCACCTAGAAAGACCGAAAGTTTGACTGGGGTGAACTACAAGAATCGGCATTCCAGATGCTGAAGCTTAAACTTTGTTCTGCACCTATCCTATCCTTTCCCGAGGGTACGGATGATTTCGTTGTGTACTGTGACGCTTCTATTTGTGGTATCGGTTGCGTGTTGATGCAACGCGAGAAAGTCATTACTTATGCTTCTCGTCAACATAAGGTTCACGAGAAGAACTACACTACTTACGACTTGGAATTGGGTGCGGTGGTTTTTGCGTTGAAAATCTCGAGACATTACTTGTACGGTACCAAATGCACCATATACACCGATCACAAGAGTCTTCAACATATTTTTGACCAGAATGAGCTAAACATGCGGCAGCGTCGTTGGGTTGAACTCCTAAACGATTATGACTGTGCTATTAAGTATCATCCTGGCAAGGCGAACGTTGTGGCGGTCGCCTTGAGCATGAAGGAATCTGTGAAACCTCGTCGTGTTCGAGCCTTACAGCTCACCATCCATTCCTCTTTGCCTGACCGAATCCGTTCTGCACAACTGGAAGCTTTGAAGGAGGAAAACCCTAAAGCTGAAACTATGCACAGTGATGACAAGCACCTTGAACTTAGGACCGATGGCCTACATTACTTTGCAGAACGTGTTTGGGTTCCCTTGTTCCGGGGATTACGGGAGCTTGTCTTGGATGAAGCTCACAAATCCCGATATTCTGTTCACCCTGGCTCCGATAAGATGTATCAAGATTTGAAGATACTTTATTGGTGGCTAAACATGAAGGCTGATATAGCTTCATACGTGAGAAAATGCTTGACTTGTGCTAAAGTCAAGGTGGAGTATCAGAAGTCGTCTGGTCTCCTGCAACAACCGGAGATTCTAGAATGGCAGTGGGAACGAATCACGATGGATTTTGTCACCAAACTACCAAAATCACCAAGTGGTTGCGATATGATTTGGGTGATTGTTGACAGGTTGACAAAATCGGCACGTTTCATACCTATTAAGGAAATTGATGGACTCGAGCGGTTAGCTCGACTATACCTTAAGGAGGTGGTTTCTCGGCACTGGGTGCCTGTTTCTATTATCTCTGATCGTGATTCTCGTTTTGCTTCGCATTTCTGGAAGGCTCTGCACAAGGCTTTGGGTACTCGGTTGGATATGAGTACGACTTATCATCCGCAAACTGACGGATAGAGTGAGTGGACGATCCAAACCTTGGAAGACATGCTTCGGGCATGTGTTATCGATTTTGTCAAAAGTTGGGAGATTCACCTACCATTGGTAGAGTTCTCTTACAACAACAGTTATCACTCTAGTATCAAGGCAGCTCCGTTCGAAGCTCTTTACGGACGGAAATGTCGATCTCCTCTTTGTTGGGCCGATGTGGGCGAGAGCCAGCTCACTGGTCCGGAACTGGTGTACGAAACTTCGGAGAAAATCGTACAAATTCGTAACCATTGGCAGCCGCACGGGATTGTCAGAAGAGCTATGTCGATCGTCGTCGCAAACCTTTGGAGTTCCAGGTTGGGGACAGGTTACTTCTGAAAGTTTCACCATGGAAGGGCGTCATACTCTTTGGAAAGCGTGGCAAGCTTAACCCTCGTTATGTCGGACCGTTTGCAATCCTGGAACGGATTGGACCGGTGGCATACAGACTTGACTTACCGGCGGAGCTCGGTAGTGTTCACAACGTCTTCCATGTGTCTAACTTGAAGAAGTGTTTGGCAGATGAATCTCTTATTGTACCACTGGAAGAGATCAAGGTTGATGATCGTCTTCGCAACGTGGAGGAACCTGTTGAGATTCTCGACTATAAGATTCGTAGCCTTCACCGGAGTAAAATCCGCATCATTAAAGTTCGTTGGAACCCGAATCGTGGACCGGAGTTCACGTGGGAACGGGAGGATAAGATGAAATCTAAGTATCCTCATCTTTTTCCGAAACATGCGTTCGAATCTAGGCATGTTACTGCTGAAGCTGAATGAAGCTCGGGGCGAGATTCCTTTCAACATGGGGATGATGTAACAACCGGTAAATTTTCTTTTCGTTTCCTTCCTTTTTATCTCTTTCAATTTTGGGCTTCGTGCAATTTTCGGGACAAAAATTCTTTCAACGTGGGGATGATGTGACACCCGGCATGTAAGGCTTAAACATTTTGGTAAAACATAAGTCTACCATAGCGAGAAACATTTATAAACGGACTTAACTAGGTTAGTTGAGTCGAGTTATGATAGGATTGTCCAGAGTTCAATGATCTGGAGGATCATTGGGAGTCGTTTTGGGAATACGCGGGTACCGGGTCCCGTTGTTGGTGAAATTACATGAACTGAATCAAGTAGGACAGGTAGATTATTAACATACGTGTAACATAACATGATAATACGTGCTACAAAGGTGTGAACATGATTATACGTGCCTATATATGCTTAACATGTGTTAGAATTGCATGTTTATACGTTAGGATGTGTTTAAATGCGTTAAAACGACAAAACTTGAAAACCTAGAAAACCTAAGTCCTGCTTCGACCCATAGCGTGGGGGCCAACCTGGAAATGGGTCTTGGTTCGACCCATGGCAAGGGGGCGAACCTGGAAGAAAGAACAACATTAAGCTCATTCGACCTTGTAGAAGGGGCGAAGGTGGCACCTTCGACCCTATACAAGGGGCGAATGTGGAACTAGTATAAATACCACACTTTGTCATTTTCACCATTTCACAAACCCTAAACGCCTCTAAACACCCTCAAACGATTTTAATCGCTGAGGAAGGAGTTTTTGCTCTTGTTTTCCATAATCTAAATACAAACATCTTCTAAACAAAGATCTAAGGTATGTTCTTAATCCTAAACCTTTGTAAAAGTATTTTGATTCGTTTTCATCTAATCCCAAAAGTCCGGATCTGATTCAAACATGTTTTCATGGATAAAAACTTTCCTAGCATCTTGCTAAACAAAACCTATTCATAAACAATGAGTTTTCACACAAATTAACATATGTTAATGATATTTTATGTGGTGTTATGCATTGTTTAATGATTGATTGTTGTATAGATGTTATAACAATGATCTAGGACTGTTGTTGATGATGATTTATGATTGAGATAGGTTATAAATTGATTGTTGATGATGTTTTGCTCGTTTTGGGGATTTCGGGTTAGATCTAGGGTTTGTTCATGATGATAGTGATAAGGATATGATTGGGGGTTTCATGTTCATGATAATCTGAGTATGTTAAGTTGATTATGGATTGATTACATAAAGTTTCCTAATTGGGTAAAAATTGCATGCGATTGATGTGACATCTCCATAATTTGCCATTTTGGGTAACTTGTAAAACGGACGGATTTCGAGATAAAATTGGTAGTGTTTTGTAGGAATATGTTAATGGTAGTTGACTGTTGTGATTGGTGATGTTTCGTGATGTTTTCGGATGTTTTTGAAGCGTTTTGTGGAAGAGCATTCTGCCAGGGTCGAACCTGGGCACCTTCGACCAGTCGTGGGGTCGAAGGTGGACTCCAGGGTCGAACCTGGACATCAGATTGGTCGAATCTGTCTTATTTGGGTCGAACATGGCTCAAAAAGGGTCGAACGTGGCAAAAAGGTGCGAACGTGGAACTGTAAAACTCTAGTTCGACCCTATGCATTCAAAAATGAGATTTTTGATGCAAACTAAGTGTTTTATGCTTGAACCTTATGTGTAATCTATGTATACTTGATTAGTTTAGGTAATGGGTCACCAACGGGATGTCGGGTTGGTCTAGTGTGTCAGTTGAACATTCAAACACGTTTTAAAACATACTTGGTCACGATCTGGATAATCGGGGACTAGATAACCTTATGGTTATTAGTCGGAACACTTATATGAACATTTTGATAGATTTCCGGTAGTTGGGATTATCAAGGGCTTGGCTTTCTTATATTATTGAAGAACACAACCTAAGGTGAGTTCACGGCCCCACTTTTACTGCTTTTACTTTTGGGGGAGAAAACATGCGCTAAACTTATTTTGGTAACAAATGGCATACTATGGTTTAACTTTGCGTTGCTATACGATCTTTAGAAGTCCCAGGGGAAACCATGAATGTGCGGGGATGCACAACGGGGAAAATGGGGATAGATCTATTGGGTTTGACAGGCCCCACTCGACGGCTTGCAGGGCCGGGCGGGTGCATATTTTCTCGAACTTGCTAAACATTGCTGAACACTCGGGCTGAACATTGGTAACAGTCTAGTAATGGTTTTCCAATCGTAGTAGTAACAAACACACGCCTAGATAGCGTACTTTGGTAACATTGATATAGTATTGACAGGTTGGAACTTGGTAACATTTTGTCACACTTTGGTAACATTTTGAACAAACCTGTGAACTCACCAGCATTATATGTTGACATCGTTTTGGCATGTTTTTCTCAGGTCGCTAAGGTAGCACAATCGGACTAGGTGCACGAGTCTGCATTGGCGTCTAGGCTTAGTATCATATTTCGAAATAAATGTTTTGAACACGTTGGTATATGGTTTTGTATTGATTAAACGCTTCTGCTATGGTTTTATAAATTATGAGAACTATGTTTTGAGTTACGTATTTCATATAGTGTTGTTTATTGTGAACGTTGACTTGGATCCTGGTTTGTGACGCGCCTCGCGGTAAAACTCCGCAAGTGGAAATTTTAGGGTGTGACAAATGTGCATCTACTGGGCAAAGCCAATGACTCTGAAAGAAACTACACTCAAATGAAATGTGATTTAGAAAGAAAACTTGCTTCAAAGTCAAAAGAAATTTCTAAATTGACAAATAATGCTATTGAAACCCAAGCACAGACAAAAAGCATGATAGAAAACCCAGGAAATGTCAGAAAAGAGTTTGCTGACACCAAGGTTGATTGTGAAAATTGGGTGGAGTCATGTAGAAGTTACCAAATGCTGCTTAACAAACAAACTACATCAAATGTTAAGTTTGGCATAGGGTACAATCACACAAAATCACCAACTGATTTTACTCCCTAAACTACTGATGATGGGAGTAAAATAGTTCAAACTTCTAATATGAAAGACTGCACATCTTTTCATCAAAACTTTCTTAAAAATGAAAGTCCTGCAGAAGTAAATACAACTGACGTTGAGTCATTAGTAGTTTCATCTACATCAGGAGTTGAGACCCTGAAAACTACTGATGACCTAATTCAAAATTCAAAATCTGTCAGTACTTTGCCTTCCAAAACTCCTGAAAATTTGAAAGGAAAGGCAAAACCATGTGAAATTTGTGATCCGTTTAACCACAAAACAGAATTTTGTAGATACAGAAAAGGAAATTAGTACAACAAGAAAATTTTACAAATAGTTGTGGGAAAACAAATCAAACAAGACTTTGAAAACACTTTTTATCCCTTCAAACAGCAACCAAGTAACACCTTTTCTCAAATAGACCAAAATCATTAGCAGTTTCACAAACTGCTTAATTAAAAGATTTGATAAATATAGTTAAACTTCTGATAACCAAAGTTGATGGTGAACCTCAACAAGGTCCCACCATTGTTCTAAAAAATAAATCCATTGCCAAAAAGACATGGATTTCTAAAAATGGTCCACAACAAACTGCTACTCTTCCTGTTCTCAAAAGTAAACCCAAAGCCAAAATGGCTTGGGTTCCCAAAACTGACTAATTTACTCTTTGTGCAGAGAGTCTCCAGAGGTCTAAATAGCATTTAGTATGTTGATAGTGGAGGCTCAATGCACATGAAAGGATGCAGGTACCTGTTCAACAATTTCATAAGTCAAAGAGAAGGATCTGTGTCCTTTGGAAACAATGCCAAGGGATATGTTCTGGGATATGGCAATGTATCCTCTAGAAAAATGCGGTTTGACAAGGTCAATCTGGTTGAAAACTTAGAGTACAACTTGCTGAGTGTGTCACAAATGTGTGATAAAGGATATTCTTCCTTTTTCACCAAAACTGCCTGCAAGATTATCTTACCAGAAGGCCAAAAGTTGATAGAGAAGATCATTGAAGACCATACTTTGCTGATTGCCAAAAGATGTGGCAATGTCTATGCAGTGGACATCGAAAGAGACAAAGTATTGAACAACACTACCTATTTCTTCTCAAAGGAATCAACTTCTGAAACAGATCTCTGGCACAGGAGACTTGGCCATGTGAACTTTAAAACCATAAATAAAGTCACAAAATTAGTCTTGGTCAGAAGTCTACCCTTGAAGGTATACCAGTGTAAAGAACATTGTGTGTCCTGTCTTAAGGGAAAACAGCATAAGTCCTCTCATAAGTCTATTGAAGAATAAAAAAACAACTGCATGTCTTCAACTACTCCATATGGACTTATTTGGGCCAGTTAAAATCATGAGCCTTGGTAAGAAGAAGTACTGCTTAGTCATCATTGATGACTACTCAAGATTCACATAGGTCTTCTTCTTATTTTCCAAGGATGAGGCAGCTGATATTATCAAATTCTTCATTCTACAAGTAGAGAAACAATATTCTTTCCCTGCCAAAGTCATAAGAAGTGACAATGGGACAGAGTTCAGGAACAAAAATCTGGATGAATTCTGTTTGTCCAAAGGGATTGTTAGACAATTCAGCATTCCCAGAACTCCTGAACAAAATGGTGTGGTAGAAAGGAAGAATAGAACATTGATTGAAACAGCAATAACTATGATAGCTGATTCAGGCCTACCTCTCTATTTCTGGGCTGAAGCAGTCAACACATCTTGTTATGTTCAAAATAGAGTCCTTGTCACCAAAAGACATTCCAAAACGGCATATGAAATTCTTCATGGCATTAAGACCCTTATCTCCTTTTTCAGGGCTTTTGGATGTCAATGCTTTATCCTCAACATCAAAAACTCTACTTCAAAGTTTGCTGCTAAAGTTGATTCAGATTACTTTCTTGGTTATTCTCCTACTAGAAAAGCCTATAGGGTATTCATTTCCAAAACCAAGATAGTTTGAGAAACACTAAATGTCAAGTTCAATTAGTCAAAACATGTACTCATTCCAGCCCATCCTGCTGAACTCTTTGACATTGACAGTTTTAATTTCGGACCTAAAAAGACTGTTATTTCACCTAAACCCACTTATTATGGTGATCAAGGATTTAATGATGATGGTCCTCCATCATGGACTCCTAATGCAATCATTAAATCAACTTCTAAACTATCAGAAGTTCATCAAACTTCTGATAAACAACTAGTGATAAACAAACTCAAACTACTGATTCAGCTCCTACAACTATTGAAGACGTACAAACAGCTGAACCAGATATTATTGACCTCAGTGGTTTGTTTGAAGAAGTTCAAGAGCCTACTCCCATCAGTGGTTTACAACAACTGATTGAACACAAAGATCATCCATTGGATCAAATCATGGGTGATATTGCCTCAGGGGTACTTACAAGAAACCAGCTTATCAACTTTTGCTTTTACTTAGCATTCATTTCTTAGTTGGAACCAAAGAAATACCAGGAAGCCCTCAAATAAACATTTGGGTTGAAGCAATGCAAGATGAATTACAACAATTTAAGAAGCAACAGGTTTGGGAAATCTGTCCCTTACCTCCAAACAAACAACCAATTGGCACATGATGGGTTTTCAGAAATAAACAGGATGAAGCTGGTCTACTCATTAAGAACAACGCAAGACTGGGGGTACAAGGTTATTCTTAAGAAGAAAGAATTGACTATGATGAAACCTTTGCTCCAGTTGCAAGGCTTGAAGCCATCAGGTTATTTTGGCTTATGCAATTTCCAGCAAAATCAAAGTTTTTCAAATGGATGTAAAAAGTGCATGTTTATATGAAAAAAATAAAAGAGGAAGTGTATGTTTCTCAGGCACCTGGGTTTGAGGATCCTTCTCATCCTGATTAGGTGTACAAACTTGATAAGGATCTTTATGGGCTAAAACAAGCTCCTAGAGCTTGGTATGACACACTTTCCACCTTTTTGCTCAAAAATCACTTCACAAGAGGCTCCATTGATAAAAACACTTTTCATTAAACATGTTGGAAATCACATCCTACTTGTTCAAATTTATGTTGATGATATTGTTTTTGGTTCAACCAATTCAAAACTGTGTGATGAATTTAAAAAACTCATGCAATCAAGATTTGAGATGAGTACCATGGGAGAACTGCAGTACTTTTTGGGACTGCAGATCAAACAACAAGCAAATGGAACTTTTATACATCAATCTAAATATGTTAAAGAATTATTAAACAAATTTTCTTTAAAAGATTGTAAATCAACTTCCACTCCTATGAGTCCAACCACACAAGTTGAACCAGATGATCAAGGAAAACAGATTGATCAAACCATGTATAGATGTATGATAGGTTCCTTTCTGTATTTAACTGCTTCTAGACCAGATATTATGTTTTCAACTTGTGTCTGTGCTAGATATCAATCAGCTCCAAGGGAATTACACCTAATTGTTGTCAAAAGAATTTTTAGATATCTGAAAGGAACTCCTACACTTGGAATTTGGTATCCTGCTTTTAGCAATACCAAACTAACAACTTTTTCAGATAGTGACTATGTAGGGTGTAAAATGTCAAGAAAATCAACATCTGGTGGTTGTCAATTCTTAGGAAATTGTGTGGTGTCCTGGCAATCAAAGAAGCAAACATTTGTGGCAACTTCAACTGCTGAAGCGGAGTACATTGCAGCTACAAGCTGTACATCACAGATTCAATGGCTTCAATATCAATTACTTGATTATGGAATCAAAGAAACCAAGACCCTACTGTTAGTAGACAGTAAATCTGTCATTAGCATCATTCAAAACCCTGTCCAATTTTCAAAGACAAAACACATAGAAATCAGGTATCATTTCATCAGGGATTTCTATGAAAAGGGCAAGATTGAGGTAAAACATGTGACAACAGCTAATCAAATAGCTGATATATTCACCAAACCTCTTGACTCATCAACATTTCAGAGGTTAGTATCCATGCTTAGGATGCTAAATTTTGAGTAAATTTTGTAAGTGTTTTAACTTTTCTGTACATATTTTACTTTCACTTACTTTGTTACTAATCTGTCACAAACTCTGATGACCAAAAAGAGAGAAACTTCTGATGTACAAAACATTGGAATGGGGATATTTTCAGAAAATTGAATAACTACTAATGAAACTAATCATCAGAAGTTACAAATGTGTTTTTAACTTATTCTCATCAGTTGTTCACAAACTACTGAAGAGAAAATGGGAACTGCTGATGAATAAATCTGGTTCATCAGGGTAAATCAGATTTTTCCTATTTCAGAAGTTTGACCTAGGGAAGTTATAAAATTCTGATAAACACTTTTTCTCACACTTATCCATTCAAAAAGCAAAAGTTCCCTCTTTCTTTCTCAAAACACTCACAAACCCTCCCCTGCAACCTAAAAACATTGTTCAATCAAAATACAACATGGCTCTCGTTCTGAAACAGGGACATAATCAACGAGGCTACTTCATGAAAGATTCAGCCTGGTCTCAATATGACGAAATCATTGATTTAGTCGTCAAATCCCAGTTCTACACAGCTTTCACCATAGACCCTCTAATTCATATTCAAACTCTAAATGAGTTATGGGCTAACGCTGAAGCTGTCACTGTCAATGACAAAGTGATTTCCCACAAATCAACCATCCAAGGAGAAGTTATGGCAATCACACTAACCACCCTGGGGATCAGACTTGGTCTGAATGATGCTGAAGCACCAGAACAAATTCTCAGGGGAAGCATTCAATTAACCATGACTGGGTGTGGTTATCAAGGTACTCTATCACATGCTACAATTTATAAGAAATATTTTGATGGAAAATACAAGCTTTTGTTTCATTACATAATAATGTGTTTTAGTCCTATAACTGGATCTTATGATCAGATGTCCTTAACTTTTCAACCATTTTTCCATTCCATAGTAAATGAAACTACTTTTAGGGCATCATCAGTTTTCTTTAATGGGTTGTTGTTGCATCACCAAAATGATAAAAAAAAAAAGTTTTTATTGTACCCAAGATTCATGATGCAATGTATAATAAAAGAACTTGATGTGGAAATACTTGTGGGTGAGGCTTCAAAGTTAAATCCTTTGACCTCACAAGTATTTTCTAGGCATAATAAACTGGCACTTTTGCCAGAAGATGACCAAGGGGAACAAGCCACAGTTCCCAAAGAACCAACATCTTCAAAACCTACTCCCAAAAAGCCTAAACAACCCAAGCAACAAAAATTAAAACCCGCCAACCTAAAAAGAAAAGCAGTTCAGGAGGTTGAGATTCATGAACCTGCTCATGTGCAATCTACACTTACTGAAGATGTGACTTAAACTTCCTCTCAGTCTCATCCATCTCACACCCCCAAAAGAGTTCCTATAACCATTTTGTTTTCAAGGAAGAAACTCAAAAAGACTATAACCACTGACCCTTCCTTTGAAACTGCTGAACCTACACCTGAAACTACTGAACCTTAACTCTCACATCAAACATCAAAAAGTAGAAATAGCTCAAATTCTATTTGGGCTGAAAGAAAACATCCCATTTGAGAATGTCAATCCCCAACAACCACATAAAACAGGGGATACAACCTCCGAAAAAGACATGGATGTGGATGTTATCAGCCCTATCCTAAGAGATGAGGACGAACCAAGGTACATTTGAGGCTGCTACTACTCTTATACCATCCAGTGGTGAATTTGAGGACAGTAGTACCATAGCTAAGATCTCAAATGTGGCAACTACTGATGAAGGCCTTGTGCCTGAAGTAGGAAAACATTAGTACCAAGAAAAAGAGGTTCATGAGACAACTAGGTTGGGCCTAGCTCATGGTATAACTGATGAATTCATCAGGGATTCAAATGATTCCATTAGTTTGGATGATGTTTCAAAATCTCCACACAATTAATCGACGGCTGACTGTGAAGGTACTGAATCTAATGTATCTGTGCTCAAAGAGACAGTCATAAAAGATCAGGTTAAAGACCACTTGAACCCTAATTCCCATAAAGTGGCATCCCCAGTTCATACTGGGTATCACCCCAAAACACACCCTCCACACTCACAAAAGCCTACCCAATTCTCTTATGGGTCAACTAGCACAGACTTGAACCAACTATGCATGCGACCCAGATGGTCCCTTATACCAGATGGTGCACCAGCTTATCTCCTCTCATCTCCAAACCTTTACAACTGCTATGGAATTGAAGAACAAAACTCAGATATAGATGATTAACAATGCTATTGATCACAATCTTGGTGAATTGTCAAGAAAGATGGAAGACAACAGAAGATAACTAGCCCATTTATCTAGTGTAGCACCTCTACCTCCTTGGTTTCCAAAAGTGGATGAAGCCAAAAAGGGGGAGATGTCAAAGGTACCACAGGTTGTGTCTCTTGAAGCTTCTAAAAAGGCCAGAGAAGCAAAACATCTCAAGGATACTCAAAAAGAATCAGTCAAGACAAGGCAAGAAATAGCTTTGAAAGAAAGACATGACTACTATAAAGCACAAGAAAGGCTCCTTAGAGAGAAAGCTTAGAAGTTATCCCAAGGCATTAGAGAAGAAACTGTTGAAGTCCAGACCAAAAGTACTAGAGACAATCCTTCAATAGTTGATACTCAGATCAACACTTCAGTAGTTGATATTTCCTGCATTGAACCAGAACAACCTTCTAAGGCAACTGAACCTACTCCAGCTGATATTCCAAAGCTTGTTCCCACTCTAAAAATTGTTTTAAACCCTACTCCCATATCATTTTCAAAAGAACAAATGGAGAAGAGTTTAAAGGTAGCAAAGAAGAAGGACATGGAAGATGAGATCTGGAACAGCCTAGAAGCAAGGGATGACTTAAGCTTGAATGACAAACTGATAGCATATGAAGAAAAAATAGGTGAGTTAGAAGAACAAGATAGAGTTGCTGAGAAACAACTCCTTGCTGCTGAAGAAGATAAAAGACAGCAACTGATGACTTATATCAGCAAACACAGCAAGACAAAGAAGTACTCACTTAGGGGACTCTCAACTAATGAACTTACACACAGCGCACAACTTGTATCTGACAAGCTTGCCACAGAAAAAGATAGGAAATTGAAGAGGGCCAAAATCATACAAGAATTGGTAGACAATGACTATGGTTCAAAGAATCAAGTGTCCAAATGGAAAGAAGATGTACTTTATGACACTTACAAAAAGTTCAAGGCTGATAGACTTGCAAATCCAGGGAAGTTTAAAACTTCTGGAGTTCAAACTAAACCCCCACCAAAGCCTGCTACCAAGAAGAAACCAGAGGTACACACAAAAACAGACGTCAAAATGGTATTGCTTGAAGGCAACACCATTGTTGAAGATGAATTTCTAGTTGAAGAAAAACCTCTGCTTACACAATTCAGGGATCCTTCTACTTTTGCTTATCAACTTCAACAAACCATAACTGACATGAAACAAACCAAGGTAATCACTGAACACCTTATTCCAACCTCTAGTGATGCACCTAGTGTTGTGAACATTGAACAAAGAAGAAGATCCCACCTGATGGTCACTGAAATAGAAGATACTTCAAAATCAGGTACAAACCAAGAGACAAGCATTATCCCTAATATCCTAGACTTTGACAAGTCTAAAGTAAACATTGTGAAATGGTCATTCACTGATTCAAACTCAGTGATGATCACAAGAATATATCGTTCAAGCAAGGTCTTCACCTCCATAGATGAACTGAAGAATATGTCAACAAAAGACTTGCTTACAATTCAACATCTTGAACCTGTACAAGGATCTCTCACAGAACAGCAAGCTCACAAACTCAAGATCTCCATGGTCAGAGAAATATGGAGGATTCTTGATTGCAGAAAGAAGGAATAAAGATTAGATAAGGTTTTGGCTTCATCAATCCACGGGGAGATTGTAAGGACAAAGAGGATTGAGAAAGTCACTTTTGATACCTTAGTCTTAATTAGATTCTGCAATATTTTTCTAAGTATAGGAAACTACTGAAGAAGAAGATTACAAGTACTGAAGAAGCTAAAGACAAGTGCTGAAGAGCAATGTTCAAAAGTTCTGAAGACAAACCAGACAACTTCTCTTTAGAACTCCTGAAGACCAAACTTTTGAAGAATACTCATCAGAAATTTGTCTTTCATCAGCTGTTCTGTTGGAAGCTTCCCACCGCCTTATACTTTAGTAGTTTTGTATTATATATTACTGTTGTTAAAGTCTTTGTACAAGTACCAATGCTACAGCTTGTTGTAGTATTAGTATTATTATATTGCTTCAATACTTCTCATATACGTATCCTAACAGTCTATAAATAGATGGGTTCATCCCACTATTTTAGACAGTCCTTGTGTAGTTAATATTTCCAATATATTGAGAATCATTTGAAGCATTTAATGTTTTATTCATTAACTGTTTTGATTCTCATTTACTGCTTTATGTTCATAGATCAAGGGGAAGTAATAACTCCTGTTAAAAGTGAAAATTTAACTTGAACACTTACATTTATTCCGTTGTGCAATTTACTTTGATAGATCTAAAACAAGTGTTCATAATAAGAACTGTTAAATAGACAACTGATCCAACGGGAACAATATGAACTAGAATTGTTGCTCACCGAAGAACCTGGTTATAATCTCTAGAAGATGCAAGGAACTCAAACCTAATTATAGTCTTCGAACAGTCTGAACTCGAACCTGGTTGAAAACGTTAGAAATCGTCAAACAAACTAAACTTGAACTTGGATGGAAATGCTAGAAATAGTCGGCGTTTTTTGCGTACGAGCAGTCACGGTTGATAGGTTAATTAGTCATGGTTGATAGGTTAATTACATGTTACGAGGGTATTTTTGTCATCATTAGTAATTTTATTATTTAGGGGGATATATATAATTTAGGTTTTTGGTTGGGTATATATGTAATTAGTTAAGTAAGTAAGGGGATATATGTAATTAATCCTTATTTTTATTATTATTTTAATAAAAAGGGAACCCTATCTCCTACAATTTTAAAACAGACTTTCGTGTAGATTGTCGATACAATCTAAAAACCTTCTTATTAAAGGATTTTTGGGTTCATGAAAGTGTACAAATATTAATTGGGATTTTGGTTAAAATCTTATAAATACTTTTTTTGGAAATATATTTGTAGTACAAGTCGGATCAATTTTTATGGTTGGAGTACAATCTTTAATCCGAAGTACCGTGTTTACAAAACGAACATTATGATTCTTGCTTTTCGAGGTCATGGGTTTTGTCATGTTCATGGGTTTTGTTGTGTTTTTGATAAAACCGATTATATACAAATAAAATGTATTTTATAATGGTTTTGAAATACTAATTTTTCTATTAAGCATATTAGCCAAGAAGTAATATTTGTGAGCCCATGTAAAATATTTGCTAGAGGTTATTTCTAAGGAGCGTGTTAGAGATTAATCTTAGTAAAATAACTTTCTAATGTGCGTATTAGAAAATATTTTGGCAACCCATATAGAAACGTTTTTCAATGTCTCACTCTAATTGGCATGTTAGAGATCATTATTGGATAAATAGTGATTGTTATCGAATGTATTGAAACACATTTATTTCTAACGAGCGTGTTAGAAATGACTACTTTTTTTTGTAGTATAATAAGTTTCAAAACATTTATTTTTTCTAACTAGTGTGTTAGATATTACTATTATTCTAAAATAATAACTTTAATAACCTTTATTTTGCCTAACGAGCGAATTGGTAAATATTATTTCCGTAAATAATAAGGTTTAAAACATGTGTATTTTCTAACGAGCGTGTTAGAAACTAATTATTTTAGTAAAATATTAGTGGTTTCAAAATGTTGAAAACATTTAGATTTCTAATGAGCGTATTTGAAATTAGTTATGCAGATAACAAATTGAAACATGTATATCTAACAAGCGTGTTAGAAACGATGGCGTTGAAAGAATAACGTGTGAAAACATATCTAATGAGCGTATTAGAAATGGTTATTTACAAAATCATAAGTTATTTTAAACTTAATTTTTTTTCTAACGAGCGTGTTATAAATTGATGCTTTTGTAAGAACAAACAAGCTAGACGTTTAAGTTTCTAACGAACGTGTTATAAATGGCTTATTATTTTGTATATGAGCCGATAAAATTTAAACGATCTTGTGATCGTTTATTTCTAACGGGCGTGTAAGAAATGATAATAACACTAAGTTTTGAAACGATTTGAAACGATTTTAGTAATCGTTTATTTCTAACGGTCATGTAAATTATCGTTGTTGACTTGGCCAGTCAAAGATAATTGTGGATTCAACAAGCCGGCGGTTAATAAGAGATCAAGTTGTGGAATGAGACTAAAGCCCATGGAAAAAGGGACATGAGGGAAACCTAACCTAGTTGACTGGAGATCCCAAGATTTAGGTTCAATAGGCAAACTTAATCATGAACCGAAGGGTGGTCACTGTGGGGACATAGCTAATATGTATGTTTATATATAAGCTAGTATAAATGGTTATATACATATCCCCTGAACTACAAAATGGTGTTTAAATTCGTCCTAGTCCATTCATAAAAGGATTAATTACATATATCCCCCTATTTTCAACTATAATTACATATATACCCAACCCAAAATTTAAATTACATATACCTCCCCCCCCCCCCTACAAAACTTCATAAATTACATATATACCCATTCTATTAAAAATACATTGGAAAATAACTATTTTACTCTAATTCTTTACCTGAACTATATTCATGACAAGTCATACAAAACTTTCCTTGCATCCTACAACTTATATCCCATATGATCTTTTCAACTTAATAAGTTATGAACACCAAGAACATGTAACATGCAAAATGTTTCCATGCATCCTACAACTTGATTTCACCGAAACGAGTGTTCTAACACTCTTACATAATCATTACTAAGCCCTCATATCATTACATTCATCATAACATGTAATGATATGAGGTGCTTAATAATAGAATGGGTATATTTGATATTTTTAGTTTTTGGGAATGGGAAATATGTAAATAAATTTTTGACTTGGATATATATATATATATATATATGTAATTTATAAAGTTTGGAGGGGGATACATGTAATTGTCCCTTCCTATTGTATTCAGTGACATTGTTGTGAGGATAAGCATAATATATGGTTAAATGATCTGTGTAAATCATAGTAAACCATAATGTTTTTAATGATTTGAAGGAAAATCACCTGTGTTTGAGAGAAATGTGGTCGCTTCGAATGAAATTGTGGCATAGATCCACTATATATTTCTATTCTATATTAAGAGAACATGTAATAAGAAAGAAATACACATATGACACCCGGCATGTTTAGGTTAACATTTTTCAAACACATAAGTCTACCTTAGCGAAAAACGTTTATTAAATATACTTAACGGGGTCAGTAGAGTCGGAACACAGTCCGTATTGTCCAGGGTTCAATGATTTGGAGGATCATTGGGTTAATCACACACGCACACATTACGAGCCCCTTTGTTGGTGAATTGCATAAACTAAATTAAGTGTTATGCGTAGATTGATTCTTATGTGGTGGATTATATGCAAATACGTGTTTAAACGATGTTTAGATGATTATCCATGCTTATATATGTTAAACATAGATTAGGATTACATGTTCATATGTTAGGATGCGTTAAACACGACAAACTGGAAAATCTGGAAAACATAAGTCTTGGTTCGACCCATAGCGTGGGGGCAAACCTGGCATGGGCCTTGGTTCGACCCAGCGTGGGGGCGAACCTGGAAAGGGAGAACAACATAAAGGTTCATTCGACCTTGTACAAGGGGCGAATGTGGACCAGTATATATACCACACTTTGTCATTTTTCACCATTTCACAAACCCTAAATGTCTCTAAACACTCTCTAGCAACTTTAATCATTGGGGAAGGAGTTTTTGCCCTTGTTTTCCATAATCTAACCTACAAACATCTTCTAAACAAAAATCTAAGGTGTGTTCTTCATCCTAAATCCTTTTTAAAGCATTTTGATTCGTTTTCATTAAACCCCAAGAGTCCAGATCTGATTCAAACATGTTTTCATGGATAAAAACCTTCTTAATATCTTTCTAAACAAAACCTATTCATAAACAATGAGTTTTCATACAAATTAACATGTGTTAATGGTGGTTTATGTGGTGTTATGTATTGTTTGATGATTGATTGCTATATAGATGTTATAAGAATGATCTAGGACTGTCATTGATGATGATTTATGATTGAGATAGGTTACAATTGATTATTGATGATGTTTTGCTTATTTTTTGGGATTTTGGGTTAGATCTAGGACTTGTTCAAGATGATAGTGATAGGGATATGATTGGGGGTTTCTTGTTCATGATAATCTGAGTATATTAAGTTGATTATTGATTGATTTCAGAAAGTTTCCTATTTGGGTAAAGATTGCATTCGTTTGATGTGACATCTCCATAATTTTCCATTTCATGTAACTTGTAAAACGGACGGATTTCGATATAAAATTGGTAGGGTTTTGTGGGAATATGTTTATGATAGTTGACTGCTATGATGGGTGATATTTCGTGATGTTTTTGGACCGTTTAGATGCGTTTTGGTTCGTTTTATGAAGTTCTACAACAAAGGGTCGAACGTGGAACTCATTCGACCCTTCGTGGGGTCGAATGTGGCTCTAATGAGTTGAACGTGGCTTCTGGGGTTGAACGTGGCTTCTGGGGGTCAAACGTGGCTCCTAGGGGTCGAATGTAGCACCATAGGGTCGAATGTGGGTGCCTGGGGTCGAATCTGGCTGTTTGGGGTCGAATTAACACGTGTTAGGGTCAAATTAACATACGCTAAGGTCGAATAAACATATGTTAGGGTCAAATAAGCATGTGTTAGGTCGAATGAACTTGTGAATAGGTTGAATGAACATCATGGGTGTTGAACCAAGGGTCCATGGGTCGAACCAGAAGCCCTTGGGGTCGGACCAAACCCAGAAATCTTCCGGTTCGACCTTACGACTTCGTAAATGCGATTTTTGATGCAAACTAAGTGTTTTATGCTTGAAACTTATGTGTTAACCTTATGTGCATAACTAATTTATGTAGTGGGTCACCAACGGGATGTCGGGTCTGTCTGGTATGTCCGGTTAACATTTAAGCACACTTTTTAACACACTTAGTCAAGATCTGGACAATCGGGGACTAGTTAACCTTCGGGTTGATAGTCAAAACACTTATTCGAATCTATTGATAGGTTGTCATTAGTCGGGGTTATTATACACGTACTGGATTTCTAGTTATCAGGAGACGCACTCTCAAGTGAGTTCACGGCCCCTCTTTTATACTCTTTTCTCTCGGGGGAGAAGCATGCCACACGTTTTAACAATGCAACGTTTATGATTTGAAAATGTAATTCTTATGGAACATACCACTTTTGGAAACATAACACTTTTAGAAACATGACGCTTTTTAGGAATGTAACTCTTTTAAGGACTGTGACACTTTTGGCACTTGGCATTTTTTTTAAACATTTGGCACTTGGCATTTTTAAACATCGGCACTTGACATTTGGCACTTGGCACTTGGCACTTATTTACTATACGATGAAACCTAAAGTCCCTATCAAAACCATGAATGTGCGGGGCACAACGGGGGAAATGTGGATAGATCTATTGGGCGTGACGAACCCCACTCGACGGCTGGGAGCCGGGCGGGTGCATATTGTCTCTACTTTGGCACTTACACATGGGCAACAACTTTGAGCACGTTTGTCAGTAACGGTTTTGGCCACATAATCGTAGTAGTAAGGGAACGTTTGTTATTTACTTGGAGATTTTGCACACTTGACACTTTGTGAGGAATCGCTTTACACATGAAAACGTTTTACGAACTTAAAACCTGTGAACTCACCAGCATTATATGTTGACATCTTTTTGGCATGTTTTCTCAGGTCGCTAAGGTAGCAGCATTGAGTTTAGGCGCACGGAGTCGCACTCGCGTCTAGGATCATGTTTCGCGTCTTGGATTGTTTAAACTTTAAACTTATGTTTCATCGTTATACGTTTTGTAAAACCTATTTTGCTTCCGCTGTGTTTTGAATCATCATTTTCAAACTATTGTATGGTTTGGTTTACGTATCTTATCGCATATAGTTGTCGTTCGTTTTGACCATTGACTTGGATCCTGGTGTGTCACGCGCCTCGTGGTAAAACCCTGCACGTGGAATTTGAGGGTGTGACAACACATGTATTACTTACTTGACTACGATAGATATGGGGAATGAAGTTTTAATGGATAAATATGTTTTTTTATTTAAATTATTAAAAATATTGGATTTGTAATATGAATGCTCTAAGGGGATGGGGCACTCCTCGAAAACCTTGAATTAGCTACCGTTGTTGATTGGCAACACCGCCGTCACCCTATCGGCAATGGTCAAAAACGTTACAGCTTGGCAAGAAGTAATTACCAAGCTGCGACGGTAAAAAAACAATTAATTCATCCACCCAACCCCTCTAACGGTTACTTTTTTAACTCCTATTTATACTTTTCTCATATTTTTTTAACCATATCACCACTTTTACCAACAAAATTTTTATAAAATTTATCTCAATTACATCATGTCTACAACGATTGAATGGCCGGTGAGGAAATTATTACTTTGATAATGGCATGGATACGCGTTAAGGAATCAACTACGTTACAACATGTTGATTTGTTTTTGGATAATGTATTATCCGAATATCGTTTGGTAAAAGGTCAAACACACCGCACTTTCGATGCACTGTCGAGTAAGTGAACGAACCTCCGAAGAGAATGTGAACGATTTGAAGAGGTGTTTAAAATTAACATGGCTGAAGATCCTAATCTAAGAAAATACATAACAATAGAAATTACGCAAGTCGACAATTATTTTGAAGTTCGCCAAACTTTTGACCATGTTTCTGTAGAAATCTAAGCGGAAGTGATTTTCTATTTGGTTTTGTTTGTTTATTTCAGCCCTACAGCCGGAGGGCTACTCGGTTTCTAGCCAACGACTCTCAAAATTGCAAGATGGTTTTGTATAAGAACTATAAAGATAGAATGACTGTTTTGTTATTGATTGAAATGTTTGGTGCATTCTAAAAGAGAAAACAATTTCCTATAAATACATGAAGGAAATATATAAAATGAGAAAGTAACTAGTCTTTAGGGCACAAGTCAACGTGCTAGTCTTTGGGGCACAAATCTTGGAGGCACAAGTCTTGGTCAATAATGTTGGTTTTCGTCAATGGAATAAGGAGGAGAAATTATCTCCAATACCCTCCCCCTCAAGTTGGAGCGTGAAGATCACGAACGCCCAACTTGCCAAATAATGTTTCTTCCTTTTCGAACACTCCCCTTTAAGTTGGAGTGTTTTCTTTTCTTGATGGATTCAAAGATTTTGAACCCGATTTTTTGCGAGTTCAAATGACCCGACTTTCTTTTTCTTTCTTGCTGGTTTAAAGGACCCGACTTTTTTTTTTTTGAGATAGAACTTGTCTCCTTCTCTTTCTCCGCTGGACAACAAAACTCTTTCTTTCTTTCTTGATTTCTTTCTTCTCGTTTCTTTCTGGTAGCTTCTTTTTGTGTTGATGGTTGTGGGCGCGGTAGAATGGGTTTGGGTTGTAGCCGGTGGTGGTTCGACTGAATAGGGGTTTTTTTTTTTAAAGCATATTGTTTCAAGGATCAGAAATACTGCTCTAATACCATATAGAAATCTAAGCGGAAACGATTTTCTATTTAGTTTGGTTTATTGGTTTGAGCTCGCAGCCGAGGGGCTGTTCAGCATGACAAATTTTAAGGCAACATTTAGCTTTACTTTGAATTATGTTTTCTAATCAGTTTCTAGTTATATTTGGATTAGGTTTTGTAGTAAAAAATTTAATTAAACGGTATTTGAATTTTAAATTTGAATTATATTTAATCGTTTATTTGAATATTAGATTTAGGCAAACTACCATAGAGTGCCAATCCCTTTTGTACCGTAGCTCAACAAATTTTCATATCTTGGAAAATTACTTGTACCGGAAAAAAAAAATCATGGCTCACATTGCATTATACATCTCAACACTCAGACTCCACAAGCTCTTTATGTCTTCGATTAGAAGATACAAGTATCTCTCCATGTTTCTGGGATGATTGGACTTAAATTAATAGTGACATCATAAAATTTTTGTTTCATGTTTAAACAAGGTGGAAGATGGTAAATACGTACGAAAAGAGATCAAGTGTTGTGGCAACTGCTTAAATCACTGAACAAATTAATTCCATATGAACTAATATTTCGAATCTCCTCACAAAATTATTCAAATATAGAATATAGAATTGATAATATTCCAATGGGAAGAATAGGCCATGTGTCTTGATTTTCTAACTCGTTTATACTCTTCTGTTTGCGACCATGGAGGAGAACGGTGTTCTAGCCGAGGACAGTGGCGAGGCTTAGTTGGGGCGGGAGGGGGCGGCCGACCCCCCCGAATTTTCGTGCAGAAGTTCCGATTATATAGTATTCATATAGAAAATTTTGTAAATATAGGGTTTCGACCCCCCGAAACTAGTGACTTCCGACCCCCCGAACCTTCGGGTCAAGCTTCGCCACTGGCCGAGGATGTGGCAATTGAAGTCATACAAGTCGACTATACGGCTAGGTACTACAATACTTTTGATCACGTTATGGCATGACAAATGTTGCGGTCTACTCTAGGTTTATTTTGATAATATTAATGTGTATTTTCTAGTTCAATTGGTATTTTATGTATCTGTTGCATGCATAGGAGAGGTGGGAAATTTGAAAATAAATCGTGCAGAAACCGTGCAAAAGCAAGCACTCGTGAAACCTACTCGAATTCTCCTGCTATCGGCGGCGATGTTATCGTGAAGGTAGTGAGGTATCCGTGACCCTAGCTTGATGTAAAAATCTCTACTACATTATAAAGAGTGAGCAATGGGCAAACATGTCCAACTTGGTAAAGTTAAGATGGGATGTGAAAAGTCATGTGCTTCAACCCTCAAATGTCATATAAATCTTCCCCAAATTACCCTTCAATGCATTAAGATACTTGTACCATGTAGTAAAGATAAATAAAGGTTTACCACAAGTTTCAAATAATTATATTCAACAAATATTAATTTTACATTTTCTTTCTTTCTTTAAAATTGCATATGTTTATATAAATATACAGCGCCGTTCATCATGAGAATTACTGAAACAAATTACTTTATCTTTGCAGAGAGTTAATGGTGGTACGAAGTGACGCACACACAACACCAAGTAGTACGGTACGTTTTGATTTTCTGTTGATAAGGTTTTTTTTATTTTAATTATTTAATAAGAACGACAAGGTGCGGCCGAGTACGCTGAAAAGAGTAATCATGTTGTAATGAATCTGGCAAAACGTCGACACAATCCGAAAGTGGATTGTATCTGCAAGTTCATCTTCCAGGTTAAACTTGATTTGTTTATTAAAATAAATGTCTTGTTGATATTTCTTTACTTCTCTGTTTACTTGTTTATATAGATATCGAATGGTTGTGTTTTGGTTTATCTACTCTGTTTTGGTTTCTATGCTCATATTTGGTTTTGAGTTCATACTTGACAATACGTATCCATATGGTGGTTTGGTCTAAATTTGTAAAAAAATTATATAGAAATATTTGGGAATAAAAATTATCTATGCTCATATTTGATTTTGAGAACAGTGAATTTTGATGATCAAAGAAGTTCATTTTCATATATAGTGAAATTTTTTTTTATACTTGGGTGTCCTGTGTACACATCATCTTTTAGATGTTGGAAGTTAAGGACATATGGTTGGACAATTTACATAGTGTGTCATGAAAAGTTATAACAACGTATATGTTGGATATAAAAAAATATAGTTTCTTTTCAAAGTTTAAACAATGAAGAGAAATTGATTAATTTCATATACATCATTTTGCATTCAAAGACAATTACGTTTTTACACTTTTCCTACAGCTTGGTGGGCTAACACGGCTACGCTTGTGCATTGTTCAAAAAAAATATATTTATCTTAACCGTCCCGCAGCAACGCACGGGTTCCCCACTTATGAAATAATAGGTAAGAGACTGTCTTCGGTAAAACAATGACAGGTAATAAAATTTGTATGTCATGACATATCGTCGTCTTTTCTCCTTTTGACAGCAGGTTGTTATGTCATTATTTCAACATTTAAGTCTAAAAAGTTAAAGTTGTTTTATGTAATTTTCAGTGTGAAATTGAAGTTGAAGTTGAAGTTGAAGTTGAAGTTAGATCGTACAGTAGACTCATCTCAACACACGCACGCACGTATGTGGGTTAAGTTTTTAATGATTTGCAGACCTTATCCGGTGACAGTCATAAACAGTTCCAACTTCCTTAATTTTTCATTGACAATTGAACAGTATAGTATTCTCAAACCTTTAACATTTTTGTTAGGCTTTTTTCTTTTCACCTCAGAACTAGAGTAGAAATGATTTTCTTTTTTTTGTTTTTTAAGTAAATAATAATATTCTAGATTCTATATTCTATACGAGTATACGGTGACATTATTTACACATAGCCCAAATTATTTCCACACCCTATAAATGCAGCTACGTATGGTATTTACGCACTCCTCAAATTATTTCCACACCCCTTATATGTCATGTATAACACACTATAAGTGGCGTATAGGAGTGACACAAACTCTCATGCGTCATTAAGCCCGTCAATCAGAGACCTGTCATAAACCTATACGCCACATATATGCCTATACGTGACGTATATGCCTACAGGTAACGTATAGTCTGATAATACATTCCGATTGACAGAGCCACTATACGATACGTATATCACGTATAGGCATATACGTGATGTATACGGGCAGGGGTACGTAGATGTTTTGGGAGGGTTTGAATAACCGAAGTCATTCTATATTATGCTCTTTTTTTCAAGAAAAGATGTATAGCATATACCTAATGTATACAAGGTGGAGGTATAGGTATGTAGATATTTTGGGAGGGTGTGAATAACCATAGTCATTTCATATTATGCTCTTTTTTCGAGAAAAAAGTTGTATTTATATCTTTATATATAATAAGCGAAAGGGGTGTATCATATTGCACTAGGTGGGTTTCCACCCTTTGATTTTCTTCTAAAAGTCTTTTTCTCTCTTATGTGCATGGTACATGCACTTTCTCGCACAATTTTTAAACGTTAATAACTTTTATATACGACATTTAAAACAATTACACCAAATTAATGAGCGTTTTATTATAATTTCAACGAGTATCATAGTGCTATACAAAAAATGAAAAAAAAAAAATCTTTTTAGTGGGTTTTTGTTCATGCAAAAATAAAACACAATGTGTTGATGTTATTTATTAATCATATCTTGGCAAGTCACTAATCATCTTAAAATAGTATATACTAGGTTTGAGACCCGTGGGGACCCACGGTGCAAACCATAGTAAATAAAAAAATTGTATGAAACTAAGAGTTGTATTGTTCAAGTTTAGTGGCTACAAACGTAAAGTGTTAAAAATAACGGTTAGCCTGAAATTTTTTTCTTATATAAACGTCATGCGTTGATATTAAATGAGTATTAAAAGTAAAACTAACATATAACTATGGTTTTCATGTCAAAGTGGATATTTTTTATAAGCCCTCAGTAACGTTAGTAATGAAAACCGATTACCTATTATGATCAGTACTAAACCAAAGTATAAAGTTTTGAAAAAAATAACAAAGGTATGAATACATTATGTTTTTGTAAATGACTTTTTATCATATTTTTATTTTTAATGTAATTGTTATTAGTACATAACTTGGTTTATTGACAAAATGCAACGCACTGTTCAAAGCACACAAAAAAGTTTAAAATAATACTTTATTATTGAAGTTGTATATACATAACGTCAATAAAGATAATTAAAAAATTGCATAAAAATTACTCACATTATTCATAAATCCTGAAAGACTTCTTTATACACAACGTTTGATGTTTTGTTCGTCAATTCACCATTTTCATCTACTATAACAATCTTAAGTCCATCTCGACTTCTGACCCTTGAAAGCGCAACATACAACTGCCCGTGTGAAAAAACTGGATCCTTCAAATACAACCCAACTCTGGATAAGGATTGTCCTTGACTTTTGTTTATTGTCATTGCGAAAGAAACAGCAAGTAGAAATTGCCTTCTGTTAAATTTAAAAGGAATTTTCTTATCTGAGGGGGATAAAGTAATTCTTGGAATAAAAGTTCACATTCCAATGTTACTTCCTGATATGATTTTCGCTTCAATGACACGTTTTCTCATTTTAACAACTTGTAACCTTGTCCCATTGCACAAACCACTTTTCTGATCAATGTTTCTGAGTAACATTACGGGAACGCCAACTTTCAAAACCAAATGATGGTTTGGTATTCCAGAAAACTTAAGACCATTAAGGACATCAAGAGAAACTAATCTTTCATCAACCTGTTTGTTCACATCTTCAGACTGGCAAACACTATCCGAACTTAGATACTCAACTTCGTCACCGGGAAACATTGAAAGTAATATATCATTAATTTCATGAACAACTTCATTCTCCGGTGCCAATATAGCTCGATCTTGAAAATAAGTCGGAATGTGGATGTTCTCCAAAAGTGAAGGATAAACAAAGGCTATCAAATCAGAAACAGGATCCGAAGATTGAGAAATAAGTAAGTCATCAGGTATCAAAATAACATCTTGATCATCATTTATTGTATCAACCTTTCCTTCTCCTATGTCCAGAAGCCAAGATGCAAACTTTTTAGTTTCCTCAATATCAGAACTGCAGCTTCCAGAAAGCAACCGCATATTTTTTGTTAACTCTAAAACAGTGCATTTGTGCCAAATGTATGATGAACTTAAAGAGGCATTAACAATGTCATGTTTATCTGTTTCTTCATTAAGTTCACCAATTATCAATCCAGCAACTTCAGAAACCGTGGGTAGGTTGTAGGTTCTACCATCTTCTTTCCTCATTCCATTTAATCGAAGCTTGACTTGTGCATCAGGGTTCTTCTGAAAACAATCTCTCGCCATTCTATAAGATTTCACCAATGAGTTTTTGGCATCCAACATTTTTTTCAATTCCTTTACAATTTGAAATTCAAGGGCCTTTTCTGATGAGTATTCCTCATCTGCATCACTATAAATAAAATGAATACATTAGAATCGAAAGTACTTAAAAATCCTTAAAGTTTTCTACAAAAGACAATAAAAAAATAACATACCCAACAACATTGATTCTATTCGAAACTTCATTTTCAGTATCATATATGTATAGCTGAGAGAATACTGGATTTTGTCCATGTGATGGTAAAAGATTTCCCAAAGCATGGTAGTTCTCACCACTTATACGATAGATGAATGGAGCATTACCATGATTTATAGACCTATCAATTTTTCCACCCATGGATGTAAATGCAAACATAGAGTTGAATCGTCTTATGTTCTTTAAAAAGAATTTGCTTTTAGAATCAACTCCATTAAAATACTCTTTATAACTGTGTGGCGCCTCCTTAAAAGGAGGAAGCATAACTTTTCCATAACCACAACACAGAGAGAAATTTTTTTTAGTATTACTTCTATTAAGCCCTCTAGTAGATTCATAGCTCCACAGTCTAGCATTACAATCTTCACAAGTGACATTCTGATCACCATGGTCCAAGTAAGCTAAAAAAAGATATTCAAATTTATTAAATGTACCATATTTCTAAACATGAAGTCTGCAAGTTATTGAAAGTATCGAAATATCTTAAAAGTGAAGAAGATCAAGGGTTACTTACATATTGGTAAAGTAGTTTTTTGGGAGAACCAAAAAATATGAAAAAGTGAAACAATTATCAATTAGGTAGGTATATAATGAAACCAATTGTTGTTGGGCTGAATCAGACATTAAGAGTAAAACAATCGGGCCTATGGCTAATAATAAACATTCAACCCAATAAGTTATGTAATATGTATGTTATGTATTTTATATGGGATTGTTTTAGTAACATATTGGGCTGATCCATTTTTCCTTGTATCACAACAATATATTTCGGTAAAAAAATTGAAACGATTTACAACATTTATGTTACAATCTTTTAGTTTTAATTAGATATGAATCATACAAAAATAAAACTGAAAATTATGTTTGATGAGTACATCCACCAATCTAGTTGTATCTATATATACTCAACATAATATTCAAATGGATGAAAACATACTTATCAATCAAGCAAACGCATATCCATCCATAGTGGTGGAGTGGTGGAGAGGCCTTATGTTCACTTAGGTGATCAAGGGTTCAATTCCCACTTCCAACATTATGGTTTGGTATCCGGGTGAAGATCGAATACGGTGGCGCCGGTTCGAATCTGACGGGCGGCGAGGTTTTACCGAGTTCTATAACACTGTCGTGCCTTCGGGCGGGTGGGGCTCGGGTTTCCGCGCATCGGGAGAAGGCGGGGGCTGCTGGAGGTCGAGTAGTCGATTCTTGGGCACGGCGCCCCGCAAGGGTGGTTGCCACACAGTTGTTCGCCGATCAAAAAAAAAATCAAGCAAACGCATTTATTAAATATTATGATCGTTATGAAACTTAATAAAAAGAGGAAACCATATCATGGTATAAAGAGAAAATAACAAAGTAGAAATTGTTCAAAATTATTAAAAAAACAAAACATAAAGCAATGAAACTGGTTGACCATAAGCATAGAAAACAAATCCTCTTCATTTTGGGTTTAGGAAGACGAGAGGCTCAACGTAATTTTAAGTTACTCCATACTACCACCACTTCCAATCTTAGTTGAAGGAATTGGTGTGCTTTCATCATCAGAGATCGCGTCAATCAGTTTACGCTTAACCATTTGATACTTGGAACTGATAGAACATTGTTCTCCTTCAGCATAAACTTTCTTATCAACAATGGAAATTGGCGTATCATTATCGCCTGTGTCAGATTCCTAAACAAAAAATAGTTATAAACATATGTATCAGAATCATCAGTGATTGTGTATGAAAGAAAAAATGAGTAAAATGTATTACTATGAATATAAGTGTTTGTGCAAATGGTACCTTGGAAACAGAAATAACATTAGACGGCATTGCCATGAGAGACGTGTGAAGTGATTCTGATTCAGCAGGCTGTTAAAAAAAATATGCAAAAACTTAGAAATGTAATAAAGTCTTACATAAATAAAATTTGCTAAGTTATGTGAAATGGAATTCGAATATGTACCTGTCCTACATACAACTTTTTCTTAAGATGCGAGATAATTGTTGGATCATCAGTTATCTTAGTTACACCATAAACATCATATTTGTTGTTTAAATTGAACCCAGAGACAAAGATTTTAAAAGCAAACTCTCTGTCTAACAAAGTCTTAATCTCTTCAGGATATTCAACTGTATCACCAACCTATATATAAGGAATAACCAAATACATAATTATTACAAAACTATAATTAAGGAATTATTAAAAATAATTTTATACTTAAAATGTAGTTAAAAATATGGAATACCGTATTCAACTCAAGCAATTCAGAAGCACTTTTACTAATAAGTTGTGCAACGTCACGATGAAACAACGTAAGCGATACAGCACCATTAACGTCTTGCACACGAACCTGAATTTTAAACCTAGAAAAAAAATTTGAAAAAAAAACAACAAAAATTTATAACTAAGTTGGGTTGAAATGAAAGTATATTTGTGAAAATTATAATAGATGTTAAAAATATATCCGACCTTGGTGTAGGCTCAACTTTTTTGGCACTACAACTATCATTCAACCACTCGTAAACCTTTTCTTCCTCAAAATCTGAACTTCCTTCACCAACCTGCTTGATTATATAATCAATACTACATTTTCTGGTGCATTTGGGGCATCCCATGTAGTACCAGCCAATTTCGGTAAACAGGTCTTTAATAGTACCCAATAATACCAAAGCCTGCGCCTGTATGAATATTATAGTTTGTTACCAAAATAAGATAGTATATGGTATACATTGGAAATTAATATTAAATAAAAATTAAAATTTTAACCTCATTACAATTTTTTATATTTAATTATAAATATCGTATTTAAGTATGAACATTATACTTACCTCTTGAATCTCACAAATGTCGCCAATGTTACTAAAAGGAGTGTTATGGACAAATTCATCTTCATCAGAGCAAAACATAGAAGTTCCATATGGTTGATGAGAAGAGGAAGGATTATCAGCGATTTTCTTACCCAACCTGATAAAAATAATTTAATCAATACACATGACATATTTATTGAGACTGTTTATAAAGGTTGTGTAATTCGTATTGAAAAACGTAATAGTACATACCTTTTTTTGTACAGCTTTATATCTTCAATATCTCCATTTATGAACAGTCGACTAATGCGATCTCCAAAAGAGTTAGAAACATACGGTTTTCCTATAAAAAAATTAGGAAAAAATATTTTATTTATTTAATAAAAAGAAAATTTAGAAGTTAGAACTTAATTTATAATGCAAAATATAAAGTATGTATAAATATAAATATAACTATATATATTTATTAACATTATACAACCATTATAAAACTTCAAACGGCCAAACTGCATTATTATTATAAATTCTTTCTCTGTTTGATGAGTTGCAACATATTTAGACATCTCCATGGCATAACTATCCCACAACGTTAAATAGATGCGCAAGCCCCTTCAAAAAAGTACAAATTATTTTAGTAAAAAATAAATAAACAATTTATAAAGGTACGTAATTTTTTTTATATATAAAATGCAAAAAAAAAAAAAAAAAAATAAATAAAGAATACATACTCGATATCTTGAATTTCCATTGTTAACCTCTTTTTATCAGCGACAATCTTTTTTCTTTATCATCATTGCTGAAGAACTTGTTAACATGTCCAATAACATCTAAGATCAATTATAAAATAAACATTAATGAAAGATAACTTATAAAACTATTATTATTGTTTGGTTGTGATAAAAAAAAACTTTAGAACGAAAATATACCTATTGTAATATATTCATCAACCTCCTTATCCAGAATTCTTTGAAAGGGCACAAAAGAGAAACCAAAATCTGGACCTTGGAAACCATGATATTCGGAAACTTGAGTATTCATATTCAAGCAGAGTTTGTTTGGGTTTGGAGCATACTTGTATTTAGAGGAATTGACCCCAACTCCTGGATTTCTTATAATAAGAGAAGAATTTTCAATCAGAAACCTCTCGAATTTAAAAAACAACCGCTTAAATACATTCGCTTGAATCCTGTCACCCTGTTGATTATAAAAAAAATAAGATAATTGATATACATTAAAATTAAAAGCATCACAATTAAAAAAAAAGTTATGAAATTTAAAAATAATAGGATATAAAAAAAAACGTGTTGTTAACTTTTACATTTTCATCACATAGGATCATTTCAATTGAGTACACATCATTAGGATTGCGACGATCGGGTAGACGCCAAACCCGAATAATCTTTAGCTTTAACGCCACACTGTTTCGGTTTACATGAATTTGGTTAACCATTGTAAACTCATTTGCATCTACAGCAGCCATTGATCTTGTTAACTGGGAAAAAATGATGTAAAAACCAAAAGATGACTTCAATAAAACAACAAATCAAAATCAAAATAACTAATGTTTAAGTAATTAAATATGAGAAACAGAAATTAACCTAATAATATATCTTTGCGATTACTCAAAGTGGTTCCAACGTGTCTTATTACAATCGTATGTGAATTGGTTTGACTTGTTTATATAGTTATTGAATTTACCGATAATAAGAAATGGATGAAATGGTGGGCGGTTAATTAGCATTTGAATTAGCATTGTTTTAAAGGTTATAACATTATGTATTGATTGAATTTAGTCAAGGTCAATCATTTATTGATTAAATGGCGTATGTCAAGCATTATATAGGTATTGATGTAGGAATTAAATAAATTCAATAATAACAAATAGATTAAAGAGTGGAGGGTAATTAGGAACCGAATTACGATTGTTATTATTGTTATAACTTTATGTACTGATTGAATTTAGTCAAAGTCAAGTAGTCAAAGCAAAACAGGCGTATGTTAAGCATTATAGTTAGTTGTAATTTGTTTTGATATATTCAATGTTATTTAACTAATGTTCTTTATATGTTATGTCAAGCATTATATAGGAATTCAATCAATTGAATAATAAAAAATGGATGAAAGAGTGGAGGGTAATTAGGATTCGACTTACAATTGTTATTATTGTTATAACTTTATGTATTGATTGAATTTAGTCAAAGTCAAGTGTGGATGTCAAGCATTATACTTAGTTGTAATTGTAATTTGTTTTGATCTATTCAATGTTCTTTATATGTTATGTAAAGCATTATATAGGTATTCAAACAATTGAATAATAAGAAATGGATGAAAGAGTGGAGGGTAATTAGCATCCGAATTAGCATTGTTATTATTGTTATAAATTAATGTATTGATTAAATTTAGTCAAAGTCAAGCATTGAAATCATTAATGGCGAATTTTAAGTATTATACCTAGTTGTGATTTTTTTTTGATCTATTCAATGTTATTAAACTAAATGTTCTTTACATGTTATGTAAAGCATTATATAGGTATTCAATCAATTCAATAATAAGAAATGGATGAAAGAGTGGAGGGTAATTAGCATCCGAATTAGCATTGTTATTATTGTTATAAATTAATGTATTGATTACATTTAGTCAAAGTCAAGCATTGAAATCATTAATGGCGAATTTTAAGTATTATACCTAGTTGTGATTTTTTTTTATTTATTCAATGTTATTAAACTAAATGTTCTTTACATGTTATGTAAAGCATTATATAGGTATTCAATCAATTCAATAATAAGAAATGGATGAAAGAGTGGAGGGTAATTAGCATTCGAATTACCACTTATATATTATTGTTATAAATTAATGTATTGATTAAATTTAGTCAAAGTCAAGCATTTAAACCATTAATGCCGAATTTATATGATTGTACATATTTGTGATTTTTTTTGATCTATTCAATGTTACTAAACTAAATGTTATTTACATGTTATGTAAAGCATTATATAGGTGTTGAATCAATTCAATAATAAGAAATGGATGAAAGAGTGGAGGGTAATTAGCATCCGTATTAGAATTGTTATTATTGTTATAAATTAATGTATTGATTGAATTTAGTCAAAAACAATGATTGAAACCTTTAATGCCGCATGTCAAGGATTATACCTAGTTGTGTTTTTTTTTTAATCTATTCAATGTTATTTAAGTAAATGTTCTTTATATGTTATTATATGCTTTACTAACATGCTTGAAAATTGGACAAGTAAATGCGTATTCAAAGTAAATTTGTTATTGTATAAGGAAACCATAAATTTCGCAATTACATTTATCAATTCATTATGAATGTTGTGAGTAAATTCAGTTGTGAATATGTATTCTAAATTATACCGTATTGCCACCACGGGTTAACGTATACATATTGTTACAATTACAACATACTAAATATTCGGTAAAATTAGACATCTCCATGTCAATATACCAAATGAAAAAAAAAACACAAAATTTTAATGATTATTAATTCACACATTGTCGTACTCATTTATTGATTTGACCATAATTAAATCTTAGTCAATGTGAATAATTACACATTTAAATTAAAATTAATAAGAAGTTGTTGACCATGGTATGTCGGAACTTTAATGTTGTTGTTTCGTAAGTTCTTAGATAACAAAAACCTGTTCATGGATTTAGGCAATGTCTGCACAAACACGTAAAAACCAACATTATAATAACAAATAAGGTTTTTTTACTTAAAAAATATTAGAAACGTCATACCAAAACTCGTGCGGAAGGGTCATGAATAACCTTGAAGAATTTGTCACCCTTGTGATAAGCCATATTGAAGTTATTTGTCCTAATGAAATCCTGTTCTTCGTATGCAAAAAACAAACTTTTGTTAAAATATACATAAAGTCACTCATACTAAAAACTGATTTTAATTATCTTGTTTTATGAAATCCGGTATTTTGTTTTTTTTTTTTTATATAATTGTTTTTTATATTCACACATACTCAAAACCGATTTCAATTGCAATCTGTTTATTAAAAAACACAATCATATATTCAATGATTAAAGCTGAGCAGAATTACTCGCGTATCGATTACATCCAAAGCAGAGAGTTGATTGTAAACAGATTATCAAATGGTTTTAATAAAAAAAAAACGATTCTGTTTGGTTTAATATGTTAGTAAACCGATGTGGATGGATTTCAAAAATTGTCAGAAACATAATCGATAAACAATAGGATTAGAAAGTTATTTTAATAAGAAACCGATTGTATTTATATTTTATGTAAGATGGTTTCAAACATTTACTTTTGGGATTTTATAAAGGGTCAGAAACATAATCGAAAACTTGTTGATAATCACATATTTTGTAGAAGGTTGATAGATATAGGATTGTCATTTGTCTTTGTATAAAAATAACGATACAATCCTATTGTTTTTATCTTTTATGTAAGATGATTGCAAACATTATGTATCAATATAATAAAAATGCAGAAAAAGATTCAAAAACATTTTCTAGATTCATCTAAGATTGATGAAGAACATACCTTGCAAAAATGACAATGAGAGAGGAATGAGGAATGAGAAAAGAATTAGTAGGATAGGAAGGAGGAAGATGTTGTAACATACAAATGGATGTTGACAAAACTAAATAAAAAGAGGTTTATATAAGACTTAGTCTTGGAGCCCCATTTAGGATTTGGATCCTTCAAGACCCTCTAAAAATCTAGGATTCCACCCTAGTGTTTTCATTTATTATATAGATAGATGTTTTTGAACCTACTATTATATATGAGAACTCGCTATGTACATGTATATTCACATATGTAGACAGCTTTGTAAGACTAAGCGGAGTGGGGGCGGGAGAGGGGCGGGAGGGGGGGGGGGGAACACCGCCGCCGGTAGGGGCGGGAGAGGGGCGGGGGTGGGGGGGGGGGGGGGGGGGGGTTTCACTGGCGTGGAGGAGATGGGTTTGACACGTGGCGAGCATTGGTTGGGCCATTTCAATTGATGTTACCGTTTAAAAAAATATATATATATTACCGTTACAAACGGCTATTTTACAAAAAAAAAAAATTATATATATATATATATAAACAATACCATCTTCTACACAAACACACGAAATGTGATGTACGCATGCGTAATTTTACATAACATGATTTTGGAGGATGAAGGACGTGCAATATGCGAGTACTTTGGTGAGGAAACGCAGCAAAGTCAAGAAAACATTACGGATGAAGAAAGAAACGCCAACAACTTAGAAATCAAGAATAGCCAAACACATCACAACCTTCGAGCGGATCTGGTTGATCATATTTGGAGTATACCAAGAGATTACCCATCTGATGAAGACGATAGCGATAACTAAAGTGTATTTTTTTATGTTTTTATTAAAATTTCATGTATTTTTGGTTTGTTAGTGTTTTTTTTATTTACTTTGTAGTTTATTAGATGAATTAATATTATGTTTTTTTAAAATTGTGTTTTATATTTATTAAAAACAAAAAAAAAAAAGAAAAAAGAAATGCCACATGTCACTTCCCCCCTTCCACTCCCCACAATTATTCCCCCCCCCCACAAGGGTCCCACAAGTGCCACATGGCGCTTCATCCCCCCCCCCCCACCATTCCTTATAGTCTAAGATTCTAATAATTTAAACGAGTTAATGGCCAAAATCGTCCATGAGGTTTGACCAGTTTTGTTATATCAGTCCAAAATCAAAACTTTTTACATCTGGGTCCTTCTGTTTTATATTTTGTTTCCAAATTCGTCCTTGACACTAAACCCAGTTAACTATTGTCGTTAACTTTGGGGGTATTTTTGTCTTTTCGGCTGCTCCCCTTTTTAAAACCGAATTTAAACATAGTTATTCATACCCCTAGAAGACAAAAATACCCAGATGTAAAAAGGGAGCAGCCATAAAAACAAAAATACCCCAGAGTTAATGACAATAGTTAACTGGGTTTAGTGTCAATGATGAATTTGGCAACGAAATGTTAAACAGAAGAACCCAGATGTAAAAAGTTTCAATTTTGGACTGATGTAGCAATACTGGCCAAACCTCATGGACAATTTTGGTCATTAACTCATTTTATTTTACAGCATGGTTATTGGATTGTGTAATGTTAAAAAAAAAAAAAAAAAAAAAAAAAAAAAAAAAAAAAAAAAAAAAAAAAACTTTGAAAGCATGTAAATATTGATAAGTTAGAAGTAGCTTTTATAAGTTATAGTTTTTATCCCGGGAGCGTCCCGGGGTTGAAAAATATAACAATTCTAATAATACTAATAGTAATAAATATTACCCTTGTAATTAAATAAATATAAAAATAACCTTGCTATAAGGTGACACCATGTGTTGCAGTGTTGCGCGATTCTTTCTCTTAGCTTCTCTTGATGAAGTATACCTATGCATCTTTAAAAGAGTAAAATTCCAATGAAAGCATGGCGATTGAGCTGAATTTCAACATTGTAGATAAGAACCTGGTTTAAAAAAAACATTATTAATGAATAACCTGAACACTTTGTGTTTTTTTTCCTGTATGAACGAAACCCCACAAAAAATAGTTATTTTTTTCTTAGTTTTTTATATAGATTTATGGTACTCGTTGGAAAGATAATAACACTCGTTAATTTGGTGTAACTTTTTTCTTTAAAAAATTTCGTATATAAAAGATATTAACGTTTAAAAATTATGGGAGGAAAATAAGAGAGAAAATTTTAAATTTGTTTTTAAATTCTTTTTTCCTAAAATAACTCTGGCGTCTGACGTGACGTCTGGCAGCAGGTAAGCATGCCTGTGTAGTGCTGTAGAGGCAGCATGGTGGAAGCATGGGAGCAATCAAGTCGATGTTCACGTCAGTGGTTGTTGGACTACTGCTGACACATGTCGCCATCTGGTTGGCGACATGCATGTCCATCTGTGGGTGAATCTTCTTCATTCTTGATCTTCCGTACCTCGTACAAAAAGCTGTCTTGGGGCGAATATTCCGCGCGTGGTGATACGCGCAGAATATTCTAGAGTACTGGCGTGATTGAAGTTACTTCACCCGAGGTGAACTCCCGTGGCCAGTTGAATCCGTGGGCTGTCTCTGCGGGGAGGTCTGATCTCTATTCTGGCTGTGCTGAAGGACTCAACGCCTTGCTTGTTGGAAAGTGGGATAGGGATTGCCATCCGCGAAAAAATTAGGCTCCATATCCCTTCAGGAACAAAATGCACCCCAATTATTATTTTCCTTGAGGTCTCTCCTCTATCAAATTAGAAGTTAATTTTTCTTTTAAGGCTCCTGCTACATTCTTTTTCATTAAATGCACCCTAATTATTATTTTCCTTGAGGTCTCTCCTCTCCTCCACCTCCCTTCTTCCCTGAACCTCTCCTCCACCCCCCCCCTCCTGAACCTCTCCTCACCACCAATAGAACCTCTCCTCACCACCATCGCCCCTTCCCTGAACCTCTCCTCCACCCGGAACCCAACCGTTCCTTTTTTTAGGAACCCACCGTTCCTAACCTCACCATCATCACCTTCTCTTCCACCGCCCCCAACCGGATCTCCTCTCCCTTCCCTGAACCCAACCGTCTCCAACCTCTTCATCATCTGAACCGTACTTACTTTTCAACTACGTATCTGCCGCCGAAGTGACCCCTCTCCTATAACCGCCGAAGTAACCCCTGCAATGGTCAGAATTCAAAATCTCATTCGCCCCTCTGTTCTCCCTCCATTCCAATCGCCTCCTTCCTAGCTCATACTAAGCCAATCGCCCATCCTGTCCGTTATCTAGAGCTAATCGCACCAAACTCTACACCCTAATCGCCTACCCTCCCTTCACCTCCTAATCGCCTACCCTCCCTTCTCCTCCTAATCGTTTACCCTCCCTTCACCCCCTAATCGCCCCTGTTTGAGTTTCTTTTCATAATAGTTATTGTAATCCTTATAATTATAATATTAATATTAAGTTTGTTTGACTTTCTTTTGGGTTGAAAAAGGTCATCCATCTAGCTAATAGAAATAATAATTATAATAATAATAATAATAATAATAATAATAATATAATAATAATAACTTGGAAAAGTTAACCTACCATCTTATTGGCCTTACAAACAAACATATTATAATAATAATAATAATAATAATAATAATAATAATAATAATAATAATAATATAGTATGATGGTGTAAATAGGGTGTTGCAGTTAACGGGTCGGAGGTGAGCAATTGTTGGTTGCTCCCCCTCTACTCTCCCGTTGTCTACCTGAAGTTTTTAAGTCCTTGTTTTCATCGGTTTATTGCCCCACCTCGCCTCGAGTAGGGGTCCTTTAGGTTTTTCTTGCTTTTTATCTGGGTTGCTTTGGATGTGTTTATGGCTCCTAAAAAAAGGGATCGGATTGGTAAGCCAGGGGTTCGGGCCCTGGCTCAAGCAGTGGGCTTAGATCATGCCCCTTCAAGCATTTCCATGAGTGTAAAGATGGTAAACCGGGGTTTTCGGGGTTTTTCCGCCTTCTCGAGCACATGCAGAGTCTGCATTTCAAGACAGAAAATCGGAAGGCGTCATTGCGAGATGCCATGTCTCAAGATCTGGACCTGTTTATGGATGTTGGGGGCGCCCTTCAAGATGGGGCCAAATGGCTATGTGGGAGGTGCATGGTGATGCATGCTCTTAGCAAAAGGTGTAACCACGGCGTTGATGATGTCTTCTCCTTTTCTATGAATACAGGGGATGTGGAAGATTTCATTGTGGGGATTCAGAAACCTCGGCGTGTGGCTACTGATATGGAACCAGGTCCTTCAGGAGGGGTTGTCGGGGACTTATCCCTCCTTGAAAAGGTTTTCTCTCTGCCCATTCAAACTGTCAAAAGCATTCCGCCAAGCTGTCGATTGGCGTTCGCCCAAGTTTTGACAGGTGCCTTACGAAAGGTGGTGGCCTCTCCAGGGTCTGTAGAAAGTTGGGTCAAATTGCTTTTATTGCCGAGGTGCACTCTGCGGGTGGTCAAACCGTCCACTAGGCAGGAGCGGAGGTCTGGGAATAGGAAATTCTTGCAATGTAGTAGCATCCTGCAAGCGCTTTCCTTGTGGAAAGACGGTTCTGGGTTTTCAGATTTGGTTTCTTCCCTTTTTGATAGTGCGGGGGAGGGTGTTTTCTTTACCCAGGGTGTAAGGGGGATTAAGTCTTCTGAAGAGAGCCCCAATGTCAAACAATGCCTAAGAAAAGTTAGGGATGGTCACTTCACAGCTGCTATCAAGGTGTTGTGTTCCAGTGGGGTTGCTCCTTTTGGGGAATCTACCATGAACGCCCTTATTGACAAACATCCGGTGATGCCTCCTCCGTCCCTGCCCGCCAACTCTGACGTCATGCCCGCCCTTATTGTGGATATGGATTGTGTGCTTGGATGTCTTCGGTCTTTCCCTAAAGGGACTTCTTGTGGGAGGGACGGTTTGAGGGCCCAACATTTGCTAGACGCTCTTACTGGAGAAGGGTCAGTGACTTCCACGGGGTTGCTCTCAGCTATTACTGAAGTCGTCAACCTTTGGCTAGGGGGTTTGTGCCCAAGGGTTCTAGCTGAATTTATTTCTTCGGCCCCCCTCACCCCTTTATTGAAACCTGATAACGGGATTCGGCCCATTGCCGTACGGGCCATTTGGCGCAGATTAGTTTCTAAAGTGGCTATGAGGAAGGTTGGGAAGGAAATGGCTAAGTACCTTGGGGACTTTCAATTTGGGGTGGGAACACCCAATGGGGCGGAGGCGGTGCTTCACAGCGCGAACAGGTTCTTAAGCTCCTTCCATGCGGACGGGTCCTTGGCTATGCTCACGGTAGATTTTTCGAACGCCTTTAATATGATCGACCGCATTGCCCTTCTTCGAGAGGTCCATCAACGTTGCCCGTCTATCTATTCATGGGTCCAGTTCCTATATGCCCAGCCAGCTAGGTTGTATGTTGGTAATGACTGCATAGGGGCCACCACGGGGGTTCAGCAGGGGGATCCTTTAGGTCCCCTCCTTTTCGCCCTTGCTTTACACCCTATGGTTCTCCGGGTACAAGAAATTTGTAAACTCCCATTTCATGCGTGGTACCTGGACGATGGGACGATTATTGGTGAGGCCACCGAAGTTGCTAAAGCCTTAGACATTATCCGGTTAGAGGGGCCATCCTTGGGGCTTCAGCTTAATATTAAGAAAACAGAGGTTTTTTGGCCGTCTTGTAATGGGGTGAAACTTCAGGAGGGTCTTTTTCCCAGCGGGATTGGTAGGCCAGAAAAAGGAGTGAAGCTCCTCGGAGGGGCTGTTAGCCGTGACCCTTATTTTATCCGCGGATTGGTAAGGCGGAGGGCATCGCGCGCTGTTGAACTCATGCAACTATTGCCCTGCCTTAGGGATCCCCAGAGTGAACTCCTCCTGCTCAGGTCATGTATGGGGGTTGCTAAGTTGCTTTTTAGGTTACGGACCTGCCAACCCTCCATGATGAATGAAGCAGTATCATGTTTTGACAAGGGTTTACGGGAAGCCATTGAAGACATAGTGGTATGTGGGGGGCCTTTCTTTGGTGACCTACAATGGCGGATGGCGTCTTTGCCGATGCGTGTGGGAGGATTAGGGCTCCTCTCTGCGAAGGATGTCGGCATGTATGCGTTTGTGGCGTCACGAGCTCAGTCCTGGAACCTTCAAGACCACATCCTACGAAATAGCGGGGTTTTCGGCGCAGACTTGGACTACGTGCAGGCCCTCGAAAAGCTAAATGACTATCTCCTAGGTTTTGATATTGGCGGTTTTTCTAACAAGGACACCGCCCCCCAAAGCCTCAGAAAACTTTGGCGAATGCCCTTTATGGCAAAATCGCTCAGAACCTGGGTGAAGTTTTTGGTCTGTCCCCCCGTCAGAGGGCAGTTATTGAATGCCTGCAAACCCCCCACGCCCAAGATTTCCTAACTAGGGATGAGCTCAGGACGGGATCGGTACCGAACCGATACCGATCCCGACAATACCGATACCGAAAAGTCCAAAAACCCAATACCGATCCCGATACCGAACACATACGGTACGGTACGGTATCGGTTCGGTATCGGTACGGTACCGGTATGGTATCGGTATTTTGCCTTAAAATACCGATACCGTACCGATCCCGTACCGATACCGATCCCGAAACCCTCGGTTCGGTATCGGTTCGGTACGGTATCGGATCGGTATTCGGGCTTGAATGCTCATCCCTATTCCTAACTGTTATCCCGATCGAAGGTTTAGGCCAAAGCATGTCCGCTATTGAATACAGGGCCATTCTTAAATATCGTCTGATGATCCCAATGTACCAGGAGGATGACATCTGTCCGATGTGCCGTAAGGCCTGCCTGGATGAATACGGGGAACACGCGGTTCATTGTAAGGAGTTGCCGGTTTTAAATATCGGCATGATTGGGTTCGAGACATTCTGTGGGACATTTTAAGACGGGCTGGGATCTCAGCCAAGAAGGAGGCCCCTGTAAACTTCCTCTCGGATCCAGCAGAAGGGAGATCCACCCTACGACCAGCAGATCTCCTTGTCTTTGGGTGGGCGGGGGGAAGCATGCTTGTGTTGACCTGACGGGTGTATCTCCCCTAGTTGGGTTGAGGGACAGTGGCTTTGTTGCAGGGCAAGCGGTCCGGAAAGCAGAGGCAAAGAAGGTAGAAAAACATGCTAAAGCCTGCGAGGAGAACCAACACGTTTTTATACCTTTGGCTTTTGATACCTTTGGCTCATTGGCACCGGAGGCTACCCGTTTCCTGACCAGGGTCCAGCGGGTTATTCACAGTAGTGTCTCGGCTCCGGGTGGACATGGTTATGTTTTTAGTAGATTAGGATTTGCTATCCAGAAAGGGGTGGCGGCGCAGCTTGTTGCCCGCCTGCCCGCTATCTTAATGTAATTATCTTTGTCCTGGAATGAATTATGAATTAATATTTAAAAAAAAAAATTATTAATTTCCAACCAGAACACCTACTCTAGTCATTCATATGTCAATATTCCACATCTAATTACGTTAATTACAAGAGTAATATATATACATTAACCATCAAGCACAGGTTATAAAGATCAATACAAGACTTTCAAGATGAAATATCAATCCAGAAGAGTTGAACTTACCAAGTCCAAGTCAAAATCACTTAAAACTATAAATTACATTTTCAAACTAAATATCAATTTATACAATATATAGGTTTTTTAGATCTTTTAATAATTAGATGATATCCAACATCAACTGATAAGAAAGCTATGATGTCATGACCAAATAACCATAAAATTCAAATGAAAGTGCCAAGGGTTTTTTTCTTATGGAAACACGGCCCATTAAAAATCTAAAGGGCCAAAAATTACATCTCATATACACACACCCATTTTTCAGGGTTCCTTTTTGTTTTCTTTTTTCTTCTTTGTTTCTTTTTTCTCATTTGCCTTTTTTGTTAATTAGATTATCAAGGGTTAATCCTATTTAAGTATTCGGAGTTGAAGTGGGTTTAAGATAATGCTAATGGATCTGGATAAATATTAGTGCTTTATCTATACAACTATATAATGGATGCTAGATGAACAAAATAGTTATTTGCCAATGATCTCCAGCCCAGCTGATTTAAGGTAGGGTGGGTTTTCTTTTAGGGGTTCCTATCTTGGGGGTAGATCACAGGTTCCATCCATACACACCACAAAAAAAAATTTCCCGTGACGGTTTGAGCTTAGGCAATGAAGACACCGGTGTGTGGGTAGGGATTCGAACTTGGGACCGCTAGGTTAGGGTTGTACAAGGATTTCCACTGAACTAAGTCTTTCAAAAAACAAAATAGTCATTTCATATTGATATTTTTTTTGAACGGCCAACTAAACAACGCCGGGTACTTCGTACGCGGCCCCTAGTGGCAAAGACAGGGGCACAGCCCGGCCCACCCCGGACGCACGAAGCCCCTAGCCCGCCCGACAACCCGCTTCTAGGGAAAACCCGACCCACATACCCGCCCGAAGGTACGACAGTAGTGAACCGGTAAAACCTGGTGAAATCAGGACTCAAACTCATGACCATAGGCCATGAGTCATCCATCATTTCTCATTATGTCCTTCGTGGGAATCGAACCTGAGACCTCCAAGAGAGATCTCTGGTCCATTCACCAACCGAGCTACCCGTGAAGGACTCATATTGATATTTATAGGCAAAATTGAAAATTCATTAAATTGTCAAGACATATTTAATACAATAATTAATTAACACATCCAAATTAATAAATGAATATTATTATTATTAATATTAATGTTATTATAATTATTATTATTAATGTTATTGTTTCTGGGGGAATGTCGTAACCAAGTCTGATACACTAGCGCGGGCCCGATTAAGACAACGTAGTCTAGAGCAGACCTTGGCTAGGGCTGCCGATTAGACAGTGTGATATTGGGTCACTCATAGGAAATTCACCGTTCAAAAAAATTACCATTTTTTAAAAGTGGGGTAGAATTTTAATATAAGAAATTTTCAAAACCCTAAAATAATAAATTTACTATGTCGACTTTTTTATTAAATTAATACACACTGAATTATTATCGTGTTTGTAAAATAAATAATATCAATAGTATTTTTATATGAAAGTTAAATTAGTTAGTTTAGAAAAGTATAAAGTTAAACATAATTTAAAACAAACTATAAGGTTGAAAAGGTACAATACTATTGCTCTAGAGGGGTTTATAGAAAGTCTTAAATTTACATATGAGGAAAACGTGTTGTTCATTTTCTTCTATTGAAACAGAGGTGAAACCGCTGGGAAATAAAAACGAAGAGACCACGACTGTTTTTATAGTCTATGATATTGAGAAACCGAAACAATCTACTTACTTGCAATCGTAGATCAAAAATTGTAACCGGTTATAACTCATGATTGTACAAAGATCACATGTTATACATTTTCCACTCCTTAAACCTTCAACATCTCATCAGTATTTCGCATCATCGTAATTTGTTAGTGACTTGAAACTTCTGTCAACTGTGTCGCAAAAACACACACTCCTTCATAAGTTCGGCCTACCATTTTTGTTTTTCGAAAACTAATGACGTGTGCGTATATACACATAATTTTACAATGAATTAACACACGTTTTGCTTTAATATTTATAAAAATGGTTTAGACCTTAATATTAAAACACACACAATAGGGCAAGTGTACACTGTCATATATGTAGTAATGTATAGATAAGAACCAGATATCGATCCATGGACGCGCGCGGAGCAATGGTACTAAAACTCTGTCCCCCATTTACTAGTAGAAAAAGATAGTTTGAGTTTGTTTATAACTAGATTAATCCTAAAACATATAAATAACACAAGTAAGACTCCAAATAGAAAATATAACCCTAGCATGTCATCTATAAATCATATGAAATAAAGGCGTGTGATCAACATTCCCATTCTCCGACAGTTAGTGTCCCTTTCGCGCATCCTAACATGACAACTATACAGAAAGCTGACATGAGTACACACGTTAACCACTTTAAGTCGTTTATTAGCGAGAAGCTGATATGATCTCACGCAGATCTTCTAAAGATAAGTTAGTCATCTGTTAAGAGTTTTCTAACCTCACTAATTCAGGAAAGCAATACCGAATACACAACATAGCCACCTAAACTAGCATAAAGTAGAGCATTTCACAACATATTCCATTTTACCAACTTTGAACCCAGATCTACTAAGATCGCTATTTTTACCAAAATAACTACCAAAGATCATTAACCGTGTCAAAGACCAGTAACGACACCATTAAGCTTTTAAAACCCTTTTACGTGCCGGTAAGCATTTATAACCGTTATTCGACTGACTTTAACCAAACCAATACCCGGTTACAGTTTCATGGCATAAACTATTTAACAAGTTAACTAGTCTACTACCGGACGATTAAACGGACGGTTTTTTCAACATTTATCCGCCTAACACATTCGACATTCGCCAAAGTCATTCAAATACAACTACAAATCCAACAACAATGAAACAAGGTTGCGCTATGATCATCAAGATCTAAACGTGAAAAACGCCAAATTTATACAAGACATGATTAACTACACAAATGATTGTTTAACGTACTACATACTAGTGTTCTTGCCTGTAGGCATACGAATAACTATAACAACATCAAAATAGTAATCCAAAATCAAATTTGAAACATAAATGTTTAAAGGATCAAACCATATAAAATGCTAAGAGATGGATTGGATGATTGAAGGATGGATCAGATGAATTCCCGAGCTTGTTCCACGCCTGTGCAGCACTTCAAAAGCCCCAAAAATCGCCAGAAAACTTTCCCCAAGGATCCAACAATCGATCAGTGGCTGAAATGGGTGTTTTATAGAAGAACAGGCTCTGTGAGCGGCCGCTCACTTTTTAAACAAGTGTACGAGTTGCCTGGTGATGACGTAGGCCTTCCAGAAGGTCCCAGAAATATCTGGGAAAGCGCGCGGCCGCTCACAGGGAGTGAGCGGCCGCTCACAGGGCCTGAGGTCCTGTTCGCGCGCCGAAATCTTCGTTTTTCCTTCTGTTGTGCTTCCGGGACTATGTTTAAGACCTGAAATCGTAAAGATACCCACATAAGTACCAATTCCTGTGCATAAGGTCAAAAACGTATGAAAATGGGAGTTAAACGGGGACTTTTTTATGTGTAATTTAACGTATATCAAACCTCCCCACACTTGAACTTTGCTTGTCCTCAAGCAAACACTTAATCAAAAATAAACGAAAAACTCGACAAGTGGCAACAAAGACAAAATATAGCCTGTACAGACGATAATAGTCAAGCCAACAAAGATATATAAACAGGTGATAAGATAACTAAATAGCAACGACTCACTTCCGATCTACAAGCACGCAAACCCGTACACAACTCACAATGTTCACACACACTCGGTTTTATTTATAATACATACGTGGAATGTGTATGTGTAAATCGCTCCATTGCCAAGACAATGAATCGTGCAATATCATAAACTTGTCAAAAGATCTAGTCTTCACCAACTAACGTGTGAAAAAACACAAATCAAGAGGTCTTAAAAGGGTTGTAATGTTAGACAAAGGTAAGGGTGCGGAATGGATATTTAAAGTGACAAATCGGCTAAAACCCGGCGGTTATGTCTAACTAATAGCAACTACTACAACTGTACAACACAAATGTTATTATAGGTGATTTTTCTTTTGAAACGAGCTAAACATATAACTTTTAACTTTAAAACTCTAAAAATTGCTCGAACACTGCTAATTCACCCTATTTTAGGGTGTTCTATTTTTCTGGATTTTTTTTTCATAACATATATATCTATGATATATATAATGAACTGAAACTGATATATAATCAACATACGGGTCCTAATAGATATACCCGAAAACGAACTATTTACAACACATAAACTAGTTAAACAATAACCTAAACCGAGTTTTAACACAAAAAGGTTTAAAAAAAAAGGCTATTTGGTTTAGTGGTGAAATCGATGTGGTAAATAAGAAAAACACGGGATTAGGTTCAACATGGTTAACTAGTGGATAATATTTGGGTGCGGGAAACAGATAGAAAGAAAAGAAAAGGCTAAATCAAAAGGGTATCCTAAATGCCTCAATCATATTCGTACAGTGTCACACGTATTTGATCTAAACAAGTATACTAATGACAAGTTCTAAATTACACAAAACATCCGGCTCACTCGCAAGCATGTCAAAGAAATGTAATCTATTCTAAGGCTCAAACGCTCACGTAACCGGAAGGAAATGGGTGCAAGTGTACGAATTAAACACGCTCGTATCTCGTCTGTTTGTCGTGCCTCAAGTTATTTTTATCAAAAATTAGTTAGGCTTGATGTTTATTATAAATATATACATATATACATATATGTAGTTATAAAGGTTTTTGTTTGTTTTTTAACATATATATATATATACACACACATACGAGAGGACAAGAGAACAAGATATAATCCCTCCCCACACTAAACGTCGCATTGTCTCCAATGTGAGAAATAGATAGCATTTATGAAATAGCTAACTATTTGTGCGAAAAAGGAGAATAAAACTCCCCTGTTTGTGATAACCCGAAAAGCATGGTCACTGCATTGAGCATCCATATCGGTGCTCGCCGTTTCCTGCACTATCACCATTCTTGACAAAAGCATAACACATCAAATACACCCATTCATCATCACAATTATTCAAACCAAGCAAATACTACTGAAATTTAAAATGCGAAAAAGTAAATAGTACGAATACAGAATCAAGAAAAGATGTCTTGGGTGCACGCACCCAAATAATAGTATTAACAAAAATAAGATAAACAAAATATCACCAGCCTACCAGCCACTCCTCAGTCCTCATCATCATGGTGAGTCCCAGACGATCCCGCCACATCACTACCTCGTCTCCGCTTGTCCCCCGGATGTCCCCTTTGTGGGGGATTCCCAAGGTGGTTCGGGAAACAAGCGTGAAACTCAGTCATGAGGTAGTCGAGGGTCGCGCCCTAATGCTGCAGGGACTCGCCATGCTGATATAAAGTATCGCGCGTTTCTTTTCTGAACGCGGCAAAGTCATCATAGAAGGCTTGAGGGTGGTGGTACTGGTACTGCTGCTGCTGGGGCTGCTGCTGGAACTGCTGCTGGTCGGGCTGGTGCTGGTGTGGCTGCTGCTGCGGCTGCTGCTGGTCGAGTGGTGGCAGGTGTGCTGGCAATGGGTTCCAGATCGATCAGTCTTTACCCTTTAGCCTGATTGCCCCGCTGTCGTACTCATGGACGATCCGCATGTGTCGGAGTACGTCCATATCCACCTTAGATCCACCGGGAATCCTGGTCAGTCCCCTTCGTGCATTCTTAAAGACCCCCATTCCCTTTGCCAGTGCAATCACGTACTCCCCACCATATATCATGCTCCCAGGTTTTGTACCTGATGCTGTACTGAGAAAAGATGCAATAAGTGCAGCAAGGTTAACTGGTACATTACTTACGAGAGCGTAAAGAAATAATAGATCAAGTGTGGGGCAGCGGTGGAATCTTCTTTTTTAGCAGTCGCGGTCCCGCATATGACCTTCTGAAACACCCGTAGCAATGGGTCAATGAGTTGGGACGCCTTGGCACTTTGGGGGTTATAGTTTTGTTCCCCCGTTAATTCAGCCCAAAAAGCGTTTCTAGCTACGTGGTCGTTCGGGAACTTGAACATAGCTTCATTGAAGCTATCATCCACGTTCTCCTCTTCAGTATAGATCCCAAGGTGGGGACCTAGCTTTGCGACTGAAATGTCGCGCCATTCCCCACATAAACGGAACTGTAATCCCCAGCGCAAACCATTCTTTTGAAAATCCGGTTGGTCATACTTACGCGGCCGGTGGTAGCGCAAGGTGGAGAAGAACTCGAGGTTGAGCTCCTCAAAAACCGGTTCCTTGATCATCAGCAAGTTTTCCATGTGTTCGTCCATCATCTCCCGGAATCTCGCCTCTTGGTTCAGCTCAGCCGTAACAACCTACACAACTTAATAGTAATTATAAAAAAAATATTAAATATTATTACGAATAGTTAATAGAATAGTATTGGGCCACCCAAGGGTGTTGCCCAATAATCTTACCCGGATAATAGACCAAGGCCCAATATATTAGGTTTATGTTGGGAAGAAGATGAAACTTTATAAGGGCTTTATTTAAATAAGAATATCTTTTATGAATGGATGGATACTAGATAAAAAAAATATGTGTATATTCTATTGGGAGGAAAAAAAACAGTTGGTTAAAAAATGGCATATCATTTCATACACAATTGTCATTTTTATTAAATTGTTATTCAAGAAAATTGTGTTTATTATGTATTACACTAATATAAAAATTTAGCTATATATAAATGTTATTGCTGGGAATATATATGAAATTAAAAAAGATTAACATGTTCCTAAATTTTCTATAACATTTCTGAAATATTTGAAGGGGTAATAACAAAGAATGAATTAAGAATATAAGGGTCACCGCTGTAAAATTAACAATTAATAATATTGTACATTATCCGGCATATATTACACATTATCAGTCGTTAGTATAACGTACAACACCCGCAACACGATTGACCAAACGCAACAACCAAACATAATACAGCCCCGCTGCAACGCGCGGGTTCCTGCTAGTTTAATTATGATATGTTTATCTAAGTTGGGTTTAATAATTATTTAATTGGTGTTTGATTCATACAAGGTTTGGTTTAGTTTAGTATAAATAGATGGTTAGGGCTAGGAGAGGATAAAATGGAAACTCTTTGTTTTGGAAACACCCTGGAAACCCTCTAGGGGACATTGATCATCATTGATCAATGGTCCACAATTTTTGTTCCTTTTTATTTAAATTTAATATAATTTAATTCACTATACAACAAAAAATGGGCAATATGGTAATCTTAAATTAATTTAATATAATTTAATTTTTCTGAAACATATGTTTAAAATGGTTGATTTGACACTTGTCAAGTCACCTCTCTCCTACTTTATGGCACTCTTTCCAACACGAATATTGACGTGTGTTAGTATTATGATACAAAATCCTGACCTCAAATGAGATATCGCTAACATGTGTTAAAAGGCATATACTAAAAGAACACATAAAATGTATATTTATTTAAGAAATGATAAAACGATCATTACAATTAACACTAAAACATATCAAAAAACGTTTCATACAAACATAAAAAAAGATCTAGCTATGCTTCATTCTTGATACCCATCATCATCTTTAACACAAACATCTCTTCACTTACAAAAAAGATAACATGTGTTATTGTATTCTAAAACATATGTTTTACTGAAATAACGTATGTCATATGAACCCTAACACATGTTAGTTGGGCATATACTAACATGTGTTTGGGCGTATACTAACATATGTTTTTTCTGAGATAGCGTTGTCATATGAACCCTAAAAAGATCAAACCCTTTTTCAGTTTTCACAAAGCCAGAAACCAATTTAATCAAGCTAATTTAAACACCCCATTCACCAAAAGATTAAAAAAATTATAATCTTTATAAAAAAAACATCACTTACCACAGCCACATCACCAACGCCGCCTTCTTCCTATAGCCTACTCGTGAAAACCAACACTAGAACATATACACATGTTAGTTGGGATCCTCAAACACATAATGGGACATCACTAACATGTGTTAGGGCGTATACTAACAAATGTTTTACTGAAATAACGTATATCATACGAACCCTGACACATGTTAGTTGGTCTCTTTCAAACAATTAACTCAAAACCATCACTTACCACATCTACATCATCAACGATGCCTTCTTCCTATAGCCTACTCGTGAAAACCAACAGTAGAACAGATACACATGTTAGTTGGGATCCTCAAACACATAATGGGGCATCACTAACATGTGTTAGCATATACTAATATAAAAAGACCACATTTATTCATCAATCACATGTGATCTATCAACCTCATGCCCCCAATCCAATAACAATCTAACATAAACAAAATAATAATAATAATAATAATAATAAAATAAAAAATGTTAACATAAGTTTTTTTTCATTCAAGCATTTGATCAAATACTTGGCATGTAAACAAAAACTATCCCCAAAACTGGTATTATTATTATTCTAACAAAACCCAAAACTAGCAAAATCAAAACTTAACACAAAACGCACAAATCAAAACGTCATAGCTTAGTATTATTATTATTATTATTATTCTAACCAAAACTGTTATTATTATTATTCTAAAAAAAACATAACAAATTAAAGAGTTAATAGCCATTTTCGTCCCTGAGGTTTGGGCCAGTTTACCACTCCAGTACAAAAGTTTATTTTTTTGCAATTCCTTCCCTGAGGTTTGGATTTTATTGCCAAATTCATCCTTTTCACTAACCCAGTTAAAAAAGGTCGTTAGTGTCAGGGGTATTTTTGTCTTTTTACCTATAATTATAATTTTAATAAAAAATCTTACCCCACCCCCACCCCCACCCCCACCCCCACCCCTATATCTCTCTGTCTCTTTCTCTTTCTTTCATTCACTCTCTCTCTCTCTCCCTTTCACTCTCTCTCTCTCTATATATCTCTTTCACTCTCTCCCTCTCTCTATATCTCTTTCACTCTCTCTCTCTCTATATCTCTCTTTCACCCGATCAACCAACTGTGTAGGGGATTGGGATGGTTTGGGCTGAAAATGGTTGAGGGTGACGTCGGGGGAGGAAGGTGGTGGGCTGGAGAGGTTATGTGGGTGGTGGTGTGGTGGGCAGAGGCAGGGCGGCGGTGGTTTTGGTTTTTGCAGGTGGTTGTGGAGGCGATGGTTGCAGGGGACGGCGAGAGAACAGTGGGGTTGTGGAGGCGATGGTTGCAGGAGGACGGCGAGAGAACAGTGGGGTTGTGGAGGCGATGGTTGCAGGGGACGGTGGTTGCAGGTGAATGAAGAAGACGGTGGTTGCAGGTAGTTAAAAAATAGACAGATCTGGAGGTGCTAAACGGACAGATCTGGAAGAAGACGGTGAGCGACAGAATTGGTACCTTCATTCTGGAAGAAGACGGTGAGCGGCAATATCTTAACCTCTCTTCTCACATCCTCAATAGCTTCGCCGGAGATGATTTTTTTGAGAACCAGTTCCGGACAGGACTGGGACTGTAGAAAGGAAACAATGGGGACTTTGGGGGCTTCTGGGAATTATTATTAATATTATCATCAGACGTTGTTTCATCGATATTGTTGGTGTTGGTGTTGTCTTGGGCCGGAATGGTGACGTCATGGTGGCCGGAGAGTGTGGAAGGTGAGGTGGGTTTGGAGGTGCAACCACCCATATTAAAAAGTGTTTAAACAGGGGATGATTAATGGGGTGTTTAGTGTGATGCAATGTGTTTGAATGTGTTATTGTTCAAGGGTGTTGCTGCAGTTTTGTCTTGGATGCTGGAGGAGAGAGAGAGAGAGAGAGAGAGAGAGATGATGGAGATCTGTAATGGTTATAAATACAGAGAGAGAGAGAGAGAGAGAGAGAGAGAGAGAATGAAGAGACAGAGAGATATAGGGGTGGGGGTGGGTAAGATTTTTTATTAAAATTTTAAATTATAGGTAAAAAGACAAAAATACCCCTGACACTAACGACATTTTTTAACTGAGTTAGTGAAAAGGACGAATTTGGCAACAAAATCCAAACCTCAGGGAAGGAATTGCAAAAAAATAAACTTTTGTACTGGAGTGGCAAACTGGCCCAAACCTCAGGGACGAAAATGGCTATTAACTCCAAATTAAAAAAGGCATAACAGTGAATAATGAAGAAACCATGTATCTGTAGGTAGTATACATTTCTTACTATCTATAATAAATCAAAACATAAAGCTATAATAAAAAATCTTACCTTTAATCGAATTCAGCACCTTGATCTTCAAAGTGGTTCTCTGTTTTGATAGTACTGTAGTGGCATTTCTGTTTTGATAATATTGAACCCTTTTCTCACCACTTTTAAGGATGTGGTTTCACCGGCCTATCAGAGCTGATGAGTGGTTGTTTGTGGTAAGTTTTATCCATAACTCTTGATTATCTTTTCTGTATTTACTTTCTGATATGAAACATCACTTTATCGTTTTACAGATATCGAGTCCTACTAGGGATGAGCTCGGGACGGTATCGGTACCAACCGATACCGATCCCGAAAACTCCTAAAACCCAATACCGATACCGAAAGCGTACGGTACGGTACAGTATCGGTTCGATACCATACCGATCCTGTACCGATACCGATAATACCGAAACCGAAAACCTCTAAATGTGAGTACCGATTCTGAGCACCCTCGGTTCGGTATCGGTTTGGTACGGTACGGGTTGGGATCAGGACGGGACGGGATCGATATTCGGCACTATGTGCTCATCCCTAAGTCCTACTGTGTACAATGCACGTGGATTTGTTTGTGGGCAAATATTCAACAGAAAAGGTGGAGGTCAACGACCAGAGGTGGCGATGGTGGTTGTGATGGTAGAGAGGGTGAGAGAGAATGAGAGTGTGTGTGTGATATTGTTTCTTTACATAGGGTAGGAAAGATTCAAAATTTGAAAAAAATGAGCGGTGGAGGGAGTGAAATGACAATTGTATTCTTTATGATTAAAATATTATTGGGTGAAGTGGATTAATATGGTCCAAGTGTTAGGTTTCCTAGAGTATTTCCATTTAGGGGTGTTTTCTTTATATACTTCCACTGGTTAGAGCTATTGTAATTTATGTGCTTTTGGTTGATAATAAAAAGAGTCTAACACGTTCATTCAATCTGGTGTTTGTTTAATCGATCGAAGGGCCAAATTTTCCAACATAATTTATAAAAGGGAAAATGGATTTAATTACTCACAACTATCGCCTGTTGGCGGATAATACTCCCAACTATCACTTTGGCCATTAACACTCCAAACTTTCAACTTGTTGGCCATTATCACTACCAAACTAACTGATGTCTAACCTGGTTAGTTTTCGTGGCCAAAATGTAAAAACCTAAACTTTGGGACATTTTTGAAACTTATTATTATTATTATTATTATTATTATTATTATTATTATTATTAAAACACAAATCAACAATAGAGAGAGAGAAAGAGAGAAAGAGGCGGAGATACCACCAACAACACCTTCCACCACCTCTGCACCACCCACACCTTCCACCACAACCACCACGCCACCCCCATCATCACCACAGCCACCCCCATCATCATCACAACCACCGGAGATACCACCGGAGATAGAGAGAGACAAAGCGGAGTAATTAACCGCCGCCGGAACCCTAAATCACTACCACCCACTATAACCGCCCCCATCATCATCACAACCACCGGAGATACCATCGGAACCCTAAATCACTACCACCCACTATAACCGCCCCCATCATCATCACAACCACCGGAGATACCATCGGAACCCTAAATCACTACCACCCACTATAACCGCCGCCGTTAACCCTCTATTCAGGTGTGACTAGATCGAACCTCGTGCTTATCCCTGTTTTAATGGTCACCCCCAAACTTCCAAACTTCCAATTGCCGCCATATGAATAGCTGTCGACCAGATCGATAGGTGACCGTTCTGTTGCAGAAGGTGAAGGCTGGTGGTAGGTGGATGAAGGTGAAGGGTGGTGGTAGGTGGATGAAGGCCGAAGAAGAAGACTAAAGGGTGGTGGTAGGTGGATGAAGGTGAAGGGTGGTGGTAGGTGGTGGTGGTTTAGAGAGAAAGAGAGAGAGGGGGGTGTTCTGTTGCAGAAGATGGGGGGGGGGATTTATAAGTTAAAGGTTAATGTTAAAATTGCCCCTTAAGTTTTGTTTTTTTATATTTTGACCACAAACACTAACCGGGTTAGGCCCCAGTTAGTTTGGGAGTGATAATGGCCAACAAGTTGAAAGTTTGGAGTGCTAATGGCCAAAGTGATAGTTGAGAATATTATCCGCCAACAGGCGATAGTTGGGAGTAATTAAATCCATTTTCCCTTTATAAAATACTAGTTTTTATCCCGGGAGCGTCCCGGGTTGAAATATCTAATATAACATAATAAAATATATTATTATTATTATTATTTTAAACAAAGCTCTGCCATAAGTTATCATATTCAAATATAAATAAAACGAATCTCTGCGCCGTGGTATAAATCTAGTGCCATTACAAATGAATTCGGAAGTTTGTAATCGATCATTCTAAAAAGAACTAACATGAAATAAGAAAAAAAACGTTAATTATTGAAATATCGAACGCACTAGTCTAAGGGTTATGTGATGCGTTAAAAAATTCATGGGTATATGATCGGGTATATAGTTCGGGTATTTGGGTATGTTGTTTCGGGTAATCGGGTCGGGTATCACCTAATTCCAGACCCGACCCAAACCCACAATTTTTTTTAAACTAATCCCAAACCCGACATAATACCTGTCGGGTTACATAAAATAGTTATTTTTTTCTCCGATTTTTATATAGCACTATGGTACTCGTTGGAAAGATAATAAAACGATCATTAATTTGGTGTAATTTTTTTCTTTAAAAAATCTCGTATATAAAATATATTTACGTTTAAAAGTTATGGGAGGAAACACGAGAGATAAAATAATAAATGTTTAATATTTAGATTTAGTAGATTATGTATTTAATATATTACGTTAAAGATTATAATAGATTAAGTAAAATCATATTTATTTCTTTTTTTTAATTGGTTTAGAGTTGCCACATCACATCCTATGTGGCATCTCTCAAATGAGAGATTACATAAGAGTATGACATGTAGGATTAATCCCTTTGCAATATATATATATAGATAGATTACAAATTTAGTTTTCAATAAATTGGCAATTAATTTGGGGTTGGGAAATTTGCTATAACAATCAATAATCAACAAAGAACAATCCACTAAATAAATTAAACACAAGTCGGGATGGGTGTCTAGGGTTTTAGGAAAGGAAAGGGGCGGGAGTTTTGTTGAAAAATACAGGTGCAGAGTGCCTTAGTGAGTTATTATTTTTTTTAATGTTTGGGCTTTGGGAGTTAACCGAAACATTGGGTTAAATGTTTAGTGGGCTAAAATCTAGACTAATCACTAAATATAGTAAACGAGTGATAATGGTTATTGGACATAAACATTTTATTTTAATTAGGGTGGGCCGGATTCAAAAAACCTGGAGGGCCAGACTCAATACATAATTTATTTTCGAAAATCAGTACTTCTGGGCCAAAAAACTGGGGGGGGGGGGGGGGGGGGGGGGGGGAGGCCTGGTCGTTCTCTGCACAAAACAGAAGCGAAGTTTATACGTTTTCCTGTATTTAGCAAACACAAAATTGGTTTTAGCTGTAATAAACTGTAAGTTTGGTTTCTCATTTAAACTTTATTAATAATAATAATAATTAATTAATTGCTAAATTCTACTTACTCATGAGAATATATCATCATCCGATGAGCTGGAAGCGAGGCTCATTAAACTTTTACCAGGGCAGTCCATCTTTGTTCTATAGGTGCAGGCGCAGTCTGTGCAGACATATCTTAATCATGCATTTGAAAATATTTAAAAGCCAGAGTGATGAGATCTTAAGAAGTCCAGAGAAGCGACAAAATGGGTGTGTCGGGCACCGATAAAAAACAGGTCAAGTTAACAAGTGTTATAAATTTTAGTCTCTTGTGTTATGATTTTAAGTACAATATTTAATAATTCATTCCAGGACAAAGAAAATTACATTAAGATAGCGGGCAGGCGGGCAACAAGCTGCGCCGCCACCCCTTTCTGGATAGCAAATCCTAATCTACTAAAAACATAACCATGTCCACCCGGAGCCGAGACACTACTGTGAATAACCCGCTGGACCCTGGTCAGGAAACGGGTAGCCTCCGGTGCCAGGAAACGGGTAGCCTCCGGTGTTATGATTACAAAAACTATATTTACATGATTTATGTATCAACAAATATGCTTTTTTTCGCATGACCAAGTCCTTAAACTAATAAAATAAAAACTTAATGAATAGGGCCATTCATTCACATGATTAAGTCCCTAAACATGATATAAAGGACCTTCCAGTTGAGTTTTTATTTATTTATAGACTTAACACTGCAACAAGAAAGTTTATGAAATTGCATGCAAAAAGATTGCACATATAGGTTTCTCTTTACATTTGTCCTAAGCATGCACATTGGGCAACTTTTAACACATTTGACCAGTTTTTGGTTTGACCCGTTAGACAAAAACATAATCCAAATTGACCAATTATAGATCCAAGTGTGCAAGATAGCTGACTTTTAGTCAAAGTCAACATAACTCACTTAAAGAATGTGAGATTTTAGTAAAACATATTTGTGTTTTGTTTTCTTGGTTTTTGTCATGTTAGAGACAAATGTGGGTTCTTTAAGTTCTTGTCAAACATATACCTATTTACTAATCAAACAGACCAGTGCCTTCATGGACAAATGAAATAATGTTTTGGGACTAGGGCCACTATAGATAAATCAGGCCCATATAGTTTCGTAAGTTTATGCAAGCCGAGCCATATCGACATATAGATTTTGTTAGCTCGAAGTAGAGACAGATGAATACCACTTGCGGTCGATTTAATGGTTTTTATAACTAAATTAAATCGAACCCGCCTAGTGGTTGGAATGAGAAAAATATTTTCGAGGAGGCTTTGCGCAAGTATAAAGCGGAGCATAAAAAGGCTTTCGGGATGATTAGGGCTTGGTCGATTTTGAAAACAAATCGAAAATGGGCGACGGTCCCAAACGAGGTTTAACGGGCCAAACGTAGTAAACCAACCCACGAAGGTGGTCTGCCCGCGAGAGGCTCGCCCGTTCCAATTGACATTGATATCAACGAGGAAGCGGAGTTCAAAATACCACCTATTGAGGAGGAGGAGGAACGGCCCATAGGTTGTTAAATTTTCATTTTTATTTTTTTACGTAATTGTTACGTTTTTTTTTTTCAAACACATAAATATTATGGGTACTAATTTAGGTCGGGATAAAGCTCGAAAGCAAGCGGAAGCAGCAACAAAAATCACATCGGATAACACGAGCAGGAGCGGTTCCAGGCTTGACAGGTTAACATCACAAATGGAAGCTTTCAACCGGCTACAAACCGAAAAGTTAGCTTTAATTAAATAATTAAAATTAATACTACGGGTGACAGGTTAACTTTATATTGTTTATTTTAACTTTACATTAATTAAATAATAATAAAAGGGAGATGATTGTCTCCACACCCTTAGCTTGTCCTAAAAAAGAGAACCATCCCATCTTAGTTAGCATCCTATGTGGTAAGAAGAATAACCTATTTGAGTTGTCTCTACACCCACTAGCCTTAGAGTTATGGTATTTACACACCCTCAAAATTATTTTCACACCCCTCTATGCTAGGTATAGCACTGTGTTTACTATGTAGGGGTTGCACAAACTCTCACACGTCATTAATGCCTGTCAGACAGTGATATGTCACTGATCTATATGTCGCGTATAAGTCTATACTTAGCGTATAGGTCTACAGGTAGCCTATGGTCTGACAAAATATTCTCATTGACAGACCTCCATACGCCATGTTTCGCTTGCTCATTGAGTTACTCAAATGGTTTACTTAAACATTTTATAGCCCTAGTAGAATGCATTCATTCTTTTAAGCCCAACTCTATGTCATTATTTGACCCGACTCACGTCAAGACCTTTTTTTCTTAGTTATAACAATCTAATCTAGCCGAGCAAATCGAGCATATCCATGTTTTCTTTCTAAAACCGAAAATTTGTGGGTTGTGAAGAAGAAATGGTGAGTTTGGTGGGTCCCTTGTATATTAATGATATTTTTTTTTATAATAAAAGGGTATTTTGATATTTTTTAAATATTTATAAAAAAAACTAAAGGGATTCATGTCAAGGATGAAATACAGGACAACACTAATATTTTTTTTATATCTAGGACCGATAGAAAAGTTTTGACGTAGTACAAACACCTACAATAAAAATGAATCAGCTCTTTCCTTATAAGACTATGTGTAATTAATTAGTGCTCATTACACATTATCTTAACGTGTCTTCATTTGACTGGTTATTGCCCTTACAACTTTTCTTCTTCTTTAACGCTCGCCAAGCTAATTGAGCTCTCGTCCCTAACACCCAATGTATTTGGTGTTCTACACCCAAATTTACTGATGTGGAGTTGGACCTACCCCACTACACATAGTTTAACCAAATTTCAAAAAAAAAAAAAAAAAAAAAAAAAAACAATATAAAAATAATTATATATATTAATAGGTTAAATCAAAAGAATAGTAACTCCGTTAAATTTTAACCGTCGTTAGGTAACTGAGTTACAGTTCTCTGTTATCTTTAACTCGTTAACTTCTAACCATCGTTAGCTAATTGTGTTACAGATCTCCGTTAGCTTTAACTCCGTTAACTTCAAACCGTCATTAGTTAACTAAGTTACTATCCTCCGTTATCTTTTAACCGGGTCTGTTCCCCTTTAACTTTAACTCCGTTAATTTCTAACCTCTTTAGGTAACTGCGTTACTGTTCCCCGTTATTTTCTAATCGGGTTTTCTAACAGTAACTAATAAAGTTATTATTTCCCGTTAATTTCTTACTTATTATTCCCCGTTTTAACTCTGTTAATTTCTATCCGGTGTTAGGTAACTTACTTACAGTTCCCCGTTAATTTCTAACCACATTTTCTACAAGAACTAACAGAGTTACTACTCCTTATTTATTGATACTCCTTATTTATTGATGGTCGTAAGTTTCAATGTTGAATTTGTTGTTTTTATAATTATATTTGAATATCGCCTTTTAAATATGAAAAATATGTGTAACATGTTATCTTTGTTAGGCTACTTTTTTTTTTCCAATCAATATTATCTTTGTGGGGTTGGTTCATGTAACATCCCACTTTTATGTGGAAATGAAAACTCCTCCATCTTGAGGTGTCCACAAGTTTACACACCTCTTTCTTTTTGCAGGCCATACCTTCCATTATCCCTTCTCTCTAATACCATGATTTCTTTCACCCCAACACTCTCTGGTAAGTCCTTCAATCTTTCTTCCTTTCAATTCCTCCAATAACCCACTTCAATTCTACCCTTATTTTAGGTTTCTTGAATCTGTTACAACTTAAAGTTCATAACTTTATTATTATTTTTGGGGTTTCTTGGATTCTTGATATGTTTTGAACAGTTTTTGGTTAAAAAGTTCATTACTTTATATTAATTTCCATCTGGGTATCATGGATACTTTGTTAAGAACACATAATTCGTTTGAATTTCTGCACCCAATTAACAGATTTGCAGGAAATGTAAACACTTTTAGATTTGGCCCTAAGAAATCCCAATACAAATTAGGTCATAAAGATTGTGTTAAAGCTAGTAGTAGTGCTCTTCTAGAGCTTGTGCCTGAAATCAAGAAAGAAAATCTTGATTTTGAGCTTCCTATGTATGACCCATCAAGGAATATTGTAGTGGATCTTGTTGTGGTTGGTGGCGGTCCTTCGGGTTTAGCCGTGGCTCAGCAGGTGTCTGAAGCCGGGCTGACTGTGTGCTTGATTGACCCGTCTCCAAAACTCATTTGGCCTAATAATTATGGTGTTTGGGTTGATGAGTTTGAAGCTATGGACTTGTTGGATTGTTTGGATACCACTTGGTCAAGTGCTGTTGTGTATATTGATGAAAAGTCAACCAAGGATCTTAATAGACCATATGCAAGGGTTAATAGGAAACAACTTAAGACAAAGATGTTACAAAAGTGTATAGCGAACGGGGTTAAGTTTCATCAAGCGAAAGTGATTAAAGTCATTCATGAAGAATCGAAATCGTTTTTGATATGTAACGATGGTGTCACGATCCAAGCGACTTTGGTCCTTGACGCGACTGGTTTTTCAAGGTCTTTAGTTCAATACGACAAGCCGTATAACCCTGGGTACCAAGTGGCATACGGGATCCTAGCCGAAGTCGAGGAACATCCTTTCGATGTAGATAAAATGTTGTTCATGGATTGGAGAGATTCACATCTAAAAAATAATCTCGAAATAAAAGAAAGAAACTCAAAGATCCCAACTTTCCTCTACGCGATGCCATTTTCGTCGACTAGAATATTTCTCGAAGAAACTTCACTCGTGGCTCGCCCAGGGTTAAAGATGGAAGACATACAAGAAAGAATGGTGTGCCGGTTGAAACATTTGGGCATAAAAGTTAAAAGCATCGAAGAAGACGAACGTTGCGTGATCCCAATGGGCGGGCCACTACCCGTGCTACCTCAAAGGGTTCTCGGAATAGGTGGCACAGCCGGAATGGTGCATCCGTCCACCGGATATATGGTTGCAAGAACACTAGCAGCCGCCCCAATCGTTGCAAAGTCCATAATTCGATATCTTGACAACGAAAAAAAGGCGTCAGGTGATGATTTATCGGCTGGGATATGGCGGGAATTGTGGCCAATCGAAAGGAGAAGACAAAGGGAGTTCTTTTGTTTTGGTATGGATATATTGCTAAAGCTTGATTTGGAAGGAACTAGGAGGTTCTTTGATGCGTTTTTCGATTTGGAACCTCGTTATTGGCACGGGTTCTTGTCGTCAAGATTGTTTCTACCTGAGTTGGTTACGTTTGGGCTTTCGTTATTTGCTCATGCTTCTAACACCTGTAGAGTTGAAATAATGGCTAAAGGGACACTGCCGTTGGCAACCATGATCGGTAATTTAGTTCAAGATCGAGATTGAATATCAAGAACTATAGTTTTAATTTATATATAGTTGTATGCTTTTGGTTTGTGTCATTTGGATGTTATTATTATTGTTGTATGTTTTCGGTTGATTAGCCTGCAATTGTGTCTTTTTGATGATCTGGTCAAATATCGCCAGCTTGTTAGACAATCTAGGAGCCATTTACTTATCAGCAAATCCGGTATTCCACGCACGTACAAAGTATGTAAAGATTGATTTTCGCTTTGTTGAGGGAAGATTGCTCAAAGAAAGCTATTGGTTCAATTTATAAATATTGATGATCAAATTGCTTACATGTTTACGAAGCCTCTATCTTCGGCTCTACTCTTACGGTCCAAGCTACAGGTCGCTTCCCAACCTTAGCTTAAGGGTAGTGGTGCTAAACGGGTTGGGTTCGCGGGTTGGTGGGTCCAACCCGACTCAAACCCGAAAATTTTACATGAACCCGACCCGAACCTGAAAATTGTGAGATACATATCACCCGAACCCGACCTGAATATTCTCGGGTTGACCCGAACCCGATCCGTTCAACCTGATTTTTTTTATTTTTTTGGCAAACTAATGTATTAAAATTAAAATTTTACTACAAAAAATACAAATATATATAAAACATTTATGTTTTATTTATAAAATCTCATATCAATTTCTATTTTAAGTTATAAGTGTAGCATAAAATACCTAACCAAATTAATTTATAACATAAAAATATTGTATAAAAACAATATATAGTATAAATAGGTTAAACGGGTCAACCGCCAACCTGGCTGGGTTGACCCGAACCCGACCCGTTTAGCTAAACGGGTTCAACCCGAACCTGACCCGAACCCATTTTAACTAAACCCAAACCCGCTAATTTCGTGTTAGGTTTGGGTCGTGTCAGAAATTTACACCCCTAGGATATTAGACGAGAAATAGAAAAGCTTATATTTATATGGGTCTAAGCGTAAATATGTTTCTAATTAAACCCCCTGGCTTCTAATTAAACCCCCTAAGCAAAGCGCCTCGCTTTGCCCAAAGCGGAAAGCGAGGCGCTTGGGTTAATTTTTTCAAGGAATCTCAGGCTTTGTGTCTAATCAGCCTGCAAAGCGCCTCGAAACCGGTACGGATGGATAACGAGCCGGTCAGTTCGAAACCGACACGGTTCGTTACCGGGCGGTCAGTTCGAAACCTGTACGGGTGGATAACGAGTCGGTCACTTCGAAACCCGTACGGGTGGATAACGGGCCGGTCAGTTCGAAACCGATACGGGTGGATAACTGGCAGTCAGTTCGTTTAATTGATGGGATGTGTTATCTGAAAACCACAAACGGGCAATTAAACGTACCGAAACGCGTTAAACAGAGTCTGGAACTCCAGGATATCGATTAGACACGCAAAATTATAATTTTTATAATAAAAAAACCGCTATCCATTGTATAGTCTGTATATGACGTACAACGATTTATGAATGTTCTTCAAACTCGGATTTTTATAACGAAAACCACAAACGAGCAATTACACGTACTGAAACGCGTTAAACAGAGTCTGAAACTCCAGGATATCGATTACAAACGTAAAATTTGTATTTAAAAAAAAATGGTATCGATTGTAGAGTCCTTGTATGACGTACAATGATTTATGAATGTTCTTCAAACTCGGATGTTTCTATCGAAAACCACAAATGGGCAAGAAACAAACCGAAACGCAACGAACGAAATTTTTTTGGATTTAATACAACATTAAAGGATTAGAAATGAATTAAAAAAAAATTAATCGACCAAAACCATTTAAAATGAATTAAAACAATAATTTTTTTTTTAAAAACCCTGAAGCACCTCGTTTTGGCCAAAACGAGGCGCCTGAAGGTGACTTATGGTATTTGAAGCACCTCGCTTTGGCCAAAGCGAGGTGCTTCGTTTTGGGTTTAAAAGCCAAAGCGAGGTCAGAGCCGCCTCGCTTGGCTCTTCTTCTCCACACACATACACTGCAACACACACACACACACACAAATCGTACCGGTTTCGAACGAAGGCTCGGGCTCGTATTCTCGGTCAAGGATCTTCGGACACACACCGGTAAGTTATTATTTCGTGTTATTATTGATTTGGGGCTCGATTGGGGTGGTTCCGGTTGGGTGCTTCATTGGGGAAGACGACCAAAGTGGCTCGCTTTGTTTATTATTATTATTATTATTATTATTAGGATTATTAGGGTTATTATTATTATTATTATTACGATGGTTATTATTATTATTATTACGATTATTATTATTATTATTACGATTATTATTATTATTATTACGGTTATTATTATTATTATTATTACGATTATTATTATTATTACGGATATTTTTATTATTATTATTATTACGATTATTATAATTATTATTATTATGATTATTATTATTATTACGATTATTATTATTATTATTATTATTACGGTTATTATTATTATTATTATTACGATTATTATTATTATTATTATTACGATTATTATTATTATTATGATTATTATTATTATTATTATTATTATTATTATTATTACGATTATTATTATTATTATTACGGTTATTATTATTATTAATACGATTATTATTATTATTATTACGATTATTATTATTATTATTACGATTATTATTATTATTTTTATTATTATTATTATTATTACTATTATTTTTATTATTATTATTATTGTTATTATTATTATTATAAGGGTTATTATTATTATTACAATTTCGAAAACTCCCAAAACCCAATACCGATCAAGATACTGAAAAAACATACGGTACGGTATCGGTTCGGTATCGGTACCGTACCGATACCGAAACCGAAAACCTCTAAATGTGGATACCGATACCGATACTGAACACCCTCGGTTCGGTACGGGATCGGGATCGGTAAATACCGAAATCGAAAACCTCTAAATGTGGATACCGATACTTATACTGAACACCCTCAGTTTGGTACGGGATCGGGATCGGTAAATACCGAAACCGAAAACTTCTAAATGTGGATACCGATACCTATACTGAACACCCTCGGTTCGGTACGGGATCAGGATCGGTAAATACCAAAACCGAAAACCTCTAAATGTGGATACCGATACCTATACTAAACACCCTGGGTTCGGTACGGGATCGGGATCGGTATCGGTTCGGTATTCGGGGCTATATGCAGAAGAACATTATAAACCAGGGTCTAATTTTGTTGAATATGCAGAAGACCAGCCTCGACCTGGTATGATGGTCAGTCTTCTGCATATTTAACAAAATTAGCACCCGGTTTATAGCATTCTTCCATTAGTTATTCATTTCTTCTTCACCTAGTTCTACAGCCATAGGGCGTTTTTTGGGTCCACATTGGCTTTTCGGATCAGGGCCTGGCCCATCTTGTAGATGTTCCCGTCCTTGATACAAAAGTCAACGTGGAAACAAAGACTCCATAGGGTTGCCAAGATGGACGAAGAGAATATGGATAAACTAAATGGAAGAACCTTATAAATCGGGTGATAATTTTGTTAAATATGCAGAAGACTGACCATCATACCAGGTCGATGACAGTCTTCTGCATATTCAACAAAATTAGACCCTCCTTTATTAGGTTTTCTGCATATAGCCTCGAATACCGAACCGATACTGATCCCATACCAAACCGAGTAAACAAAATTAGACCCTCCTTTATTGTTATTATTATTATTATTATTTTTATTGTTATTATTATTATTATTACTATTATTTTTATTGTTATTATTATTATTATTATTATTACTACTACTACTACTGTTGTTCATTATTATTATGCTTACTGTTATTATTATTATTAATTATTATTAATTAAAAATTATTGTTGCGACAACCGGCAATTTTCGGTCTACACTGACGTGATTTTTTTATGATTAAAAATAATATTTATTACAAATATTGCTAATTATTAAGTTTCGGAAGTTTACTGACTGTTTTTACAATTGAAACTGAGACCGATTTAATTAAAGCGATTTAAATGCGCGAACTGAAAGCACACATCGGGTAACGAAAATATTTATATTTTTGCTCGGTTTATTATTATTTTTAATTTCGAACAAAACCGATAAATTTTTATAATTCATTATCGTGCCTAAATGAAAACCGAGACAAATTACGCTAAAACGGGTTCGTATACGCGGTATTAAACTACCTAACAAAACCCTACATATAAAAGGCAAGCCTTCTTCTTCTTCCTTCATTTTTCACCAGCCACCACCCACATCACTCTCTCTCTAGAACCTCTCTCTCATCTCAGTCTCTCCCCCTCTCTCTCTCTCTCGCAAGTTTCTCTCTCTCCCTACCACCTCTCCCTTCCTCGTCTCCCTCGCTCCTCCCTCTGTGCAGCGGCGGCCGGCCACCACTCCTCTTTTGGTGGTGGCGGCGCGTGTTTCTGAGCCCAAATCGGGCTGTGGTGGAGGTTAGTGGTAGGTGCGGGCTGTGGAGCGGTGGTAGGTGCGGCCTGGTGACGGTGGTTAGGATGGTGGATGTTGGGTTCCAGGTGGAGGCGGCAGGTGGTAGCAGAGTGCCGGATTTTGGAGTTGGGTTTGATGGGTTTGGTCATGGCTCTAGTCCGGTTAAGGTCTCGGGTCTGGTCTGGTCTGGTTGAACCGTGGTCATGGGTCACGGGTCAGACATGGTGTTGGTTGGGGGTCTTGGGCTCGGGTCAGGTGGTTTTGGTTCGAGGTTGGGTGGTTGGTCAGGTTCGACTCGGGTCAGATCTTGGTGGTGGTTGGCCGGAGATGGTGGTAGTTGCAGAAGGTAGCGGCGGTGGTTTCGGGTCTGGTCCGGGTTTGGTTTGGGGTTCTGGTCGGGTGCTCGTGGTGGTCCAGTAGGATGATGGCTCTGATGGTGGTTCATGGCTGAGGGTGAGCCGGTTGGTCTTGGGTCTGCTGCGGGTTTCGTTAATCGGGTCAGATTTGGTTTCGGATGCGTGTTCGGGCCTGGTCAAACCTGGTCAACGGGTCAGATCTGATTCGGTTTGAGTCAAGGGGGTCACGGTCAACTCGGTCAACAGCTGATCAACTTAGTCAACGCTCCTACTTTCGGTATAGTTAACTTTGTGGTTATTTTTGTGTTGTATTTATAGATACGAACGCAATATAAAATAATATCCGGTCATAACTCGCGAAACAAACCGACTTTAATAATAAACGGTAACTATATATTAAATTGGACGATTGGTAATAGTGGCTAAAATGCGTGACTTATAATATCGATATTGTACTAAACTAGTTGGACTACATATATGTATATATATATATATATTGTCGTGTCTTTATATAAATAAGTTTAGTTTATATAAAAGCGTCGAAACGTATAAGTCTCGTTTGACTGGGAATTGCGGATAAACAAATTGTAGTCTTGTGTTTTGAAGTTGATTTTGGGATATTTTAGACAACCTGTGTTGTCTGGTTCGTACAAAAACAGAGGAGACTCTGCCGAAATTTTATAAAATCCAAAGCGTGACTAAGTTAATACCGCTGTGTATGTTTTTATAAATGAATTTCCAAGCGTCTTAACAAAGATATTTATATAAAATCGTGACGCTTTGACAAAGATATTTGTAACAATAATAAGTGAATCCCGGACAATATTTTGAAACAAATATATATAGTTTTGCCAAACATCAAGTATGACGAGCTTTTGAAAGGTTTTCGACAACGAAAACTATGTTTATTGTTCGTATTAAAAAATATATAAACGTCGTATTTACTTGGGAAAACTTTATGCAAAACAAAGTTTTGAATATTTTAAATGTCGGATTTTGGGAATGAATGTAGCATTTATTATTAATTGGAAATTAATAACAATAAGAATTATATTTTGCAAAGTGTATTTTCCTAAAAATAAGCGTACAAGACAAATGCATTTATCCGACTAACGACTCGAGCTACGGCTCAGGATAAGTCATACGTTTCGTAGTATTAGTCCAACGTGGGTTACACGCGAATAGAACAAGTGCGCAACTTGGGTACTAGGTCGTAGAAAACATATATAAGCCACGATCGGTTCGACGAGTTAAAATGCTTAAGACTCGGGTTAATACCCACGAGTCTAGATAGTTGGATAAACTATCTTTTAGCCGGAAGATAGGCTAGGCTTATATGCGATAGACTTTTAAGGTGTCATTTGTTGGTAATAGGGCACGAGGAAGTCAGTCAAAGTTTCGGGCTTGTTTGCTAGCTTAGCATGGAAATTAAGGTGAGTTCATGACCCCACTTTTTACTGTTTTATAAATGTTTTCGGGGTGGAAGACATGCTTCTTTTATGAAAACCTGAGGAATTTAAAACGAAACAAGTTTTGGAAAATGGAATGGGTGCGTGAGTTCACGGCCCCACACTTTACTAGTTTTGTTTTCGGGGGAGAAACATGCTTATACATTTTGATCATACATTTACATGTTATACATTATAAACACACGTTTTCATGTTATACTATGGCTCACACTTTATTACTATACGGTTCATCTAAGTCCCTTAGAAACCACTAATACGAGGATGTAGCGGGGAAATGTGGATAGCGCTATTGGGCCTGACAAACCCCACTCGACGGTTGGAGGCCGGGCGGGTGCATATTGTCTCAATCACACTAGGCTTACCGAAGATGAGGTAGTCTGTAACAAGGGTATCACACAGTCAGCAATGGTTTCGCCCGTATGAGTAACACACTTGACGCCTAGCTAGCGTACACACAAGCATAGTATGAACAGTATCAATAACAGTAACAGTACGGTAACAGTTTTAAAGGATTAACGAAACATTTTTCTAAAAGTCATGAACTCACCAGCATTATATGTTGACATTTTTAAGTATGTCTTTCAGGTTTAAACTTTGGTACGACACGGTTGGAGTAGTCGACGTATTGGGATCGGGGATCCTAGAGGGTTAGCAATGACGTTCAGGAAACATAAGAGACTTAGATGCAACTTTCCGCTGCGCGGCGAAGCTACCAAACGTCACAACCGGCGAAGGAAAAGTCGGGGTGCGACAATTGTTTACATAGATATGGATCCAGGATTTTTTGAGGGGGCTTATGGTGGTGGAGATGACGCTGGGTCGTTTGCGCCGCCGCAGAGGGGTCGACAGGCTCCACCACCGGACCCTTTAAGGGACCACCCGTACCTGGAGTTTGAGGACCATCATAAGGATGCGCGGCGCAATTGCAAGAAGCTGCGTCAAATGGCTGTCGACCCTCAGATGTACATCAGTTGGGATCTTCTGGATAAGGTCGGCGAAACCGGGAGGGCGAACGACATAGTGGGGTTTGACACTCCATGGCGTCGTCTCTTTGACATAGCCAAGGAGGAATCTTACCGGGAGTTGATGTTCGAGTTTCTGTCGTCGTTCGAGGTACTGGATCCGTCCCAAAACCCGAACCCAGCTCAGACTTTTCGCCCCATCCGATTTCGGTTGGCGAGGCAATGGCAGGAGATGACCCATGAGGTATGTTATTTCAAGTATCTGTCATTTTATTATTATGTTCCCAAAAGTTGTTAATATTTACAATTATTTTTGCAGGAATTTGCTGTTGCTTCGGGGTTGTACACAGCGGCGGAGATTCATACTGGTTTGTACCGGGACGCTATCAAAATGTTGGATAGGCCGAACCTGGTTAGTTTTTGGAGCCACATCGCCACTTCGCACTGTGGTGCGCATATGGCGAAAGCGACGTCGATTAGGGACCCCCTGTACTATTATTTGCACCATGCGATCGCCACCTCTATCGCGGCACGGGGGAACAACCGGGAGAAGGTCAACCAAAGTGACCTTTTCTTTTTATACTGTCTGATTATGCAACAGCCGTGCAACCTATCCGCGTCCCTGGTGGAGTACTTTCAGTGTGCGCACAAGCGCCAGACTCGCTCACATCTCCATGGCGGGTTCATCACCATCATCGCGCGTCGTCTGCGCCTCTCGCCAGAGAATGACCCCCATCTGTCGCCCAAGATCCCATCGGTGGAGCTCGGTGAGGCTAATGCCCGGAGCATGGGGATCCTGATAGAGGTCGAGAGGGGAGTACATCGGTTTCGATCTCTCGGCAGAAAGAGGCCTTTTGAGCCAACCCCCCTTCTTACGCCCGATGATATACCGGCCTACCTTGAGGAGCGTCCGGGAGTACTTCTGGTGGCGGACCAGGCGGGTCACGACGACGATGCTGACGACGATGACGGCCCCCCACCTCCGCCGCCACCATAGTAGCAGTACCCCCGTCATATATATGATGACCTCACTCCTGCTGCGCGTTACGTGGCCGATGACATTGATCGCCGCATCGGTCAGGTACAGGAGGTTCAGCAGTGGACGATCGAAGCGATACAGGCATTGGCACAACGTTGGGGGCTAGAGTTACGCACACCACCAGGGGGCCCACCACCACCACCGCCACAATGATTATGTTTCTATCTTACTTTCATTAGACTTTTTTGCAGTTGTATTTTTTTTGGCATGTACAAACTGATTACTATTATGCACTTGTTCTTTTGTTTATATGTTGTCTGTTTTGAATGTTTAATTTTTTTTAACGGCTAACGAATCAATTTCCGAGCACTCTCGGGCACCCTTTTGGCGAATCAGGTACTCGAGAGTATCTGGGCCACCAATTGCCACCAATTCCCTGCCACCAATTACTTGATTAATTATAGTTTGATTAGGGTTATTACGTTATTTTTTAAATTTAAAAAAAAATACAATAGATAAAAACCTAAATAAATAAAAAAGTTAAAAAATAAAAAAGTTAAAAATAACACGGCTTATTACGTTGTTTTTTAAATTTAAAAAAATTACAATAGATAAAGACCCTAAATAGATAAAAAAGTTAAAAAAAACACTTCAAAACAAACCAAAAAAACCCAAACAAAAACCCTCCCAACAAAAAGTTAAAAAAATAAAACACTTATAAACAAACCAAAAAAATCAGAATGTCCAGGTTCATCTCCTCTGTTGCCAAGCGCCTCGCTTTGACCAAAGCGAGAAGCTTGGTCCCTTTTTTTCTAACTCTCATGCTATCAGGCCTGTAAAGCGAGGCACTTCCATATAAGAGTTAAAATAGAAGAGGGGCAATTTCATCAACATTAATTCTGCGTTATGTCATTTGTTTTTACTATACTTTTTTTTTTTTTAACAAGTGGTGGAACCCACCTCGATTTGTCATTTGTCTTTACTATACTAATTATAGTGATGTCCTTTAAGTATGAATTTTGCATGTTTTGTGTCCTTTCTACTAACTAATTAAAGTAAAATAACCAAATTACCCTTAAAAGGAATATCATGGCTCGCTCTATTCCCACCCCCACCTTCTATTTCCATCCCCTCAAAGCGCCTCGCTTAGGCCTAAGCGAGACGCTTTAAATTCAATCAGAGGAGCTCAGTACGAGGGGACAGAAAAAGCTGATTTTGAATTCGAAGCGCCTCGCTTAGGCTTAAGCGAGGCTCTTCGGATCAATTTTTTTTTTTTTTTGATCTTTTGAGTTAGTTTTTTGTTTTTTTTAATATAATTATTATAAAAAATGTTCTTTTGACAAACGTCTGGCTAACCTGAATTTCCTTTGGATCAAAATGTCAACTTTTTCCTGCCACCCTCGTATGGTTTGGCTAACCTGTCCAGTTATCAATCTCACTGTCCAACAACTGAATTTTACTTGCTTGCATGAAAAGTAATGATCTGAATTTTACTTTGCTTGCATGAAAAGTAATGATCAGGAACATTCTAAATAACCGTCCAATTTCAGCTTTTGTTTAACTCATGATATATCCACCAAATCATTTCTTCAAGTTCATTTCACCAAAAAAAGGCATAACTGTAATGATAAGAAACATTCCAAATAACTGTTCAATTTCAGCTTTTGTTTAACTATTGTAGCAACTTCCATAGAGAAGTTATCAATCTCACTGAGATGATATCTTCTCTTTAGGTTTTGGAATTAATGAGACAACTTTTCAGTTGTTATCCGAGAGATAGCGGTCAACGATGAAGACAACCTGAAAATAACCGGATACCATGGATCAGAGAGATTCAAGCTAATTAAACTCATATCTCAAGCCGGTGCAAGTTATGTTGTAGCTCATATGTTATTATCTCTTCTCTTATTCTCTCTTTCTCAAGTTCTCGATGGATTATTGCTCTCATATCATGGATCAAAGAGATTTAAGCTAATTAAACTCATATCTCACTGTAATGATCAAGAATATTCCAAATAATTGTATAATTTAAGCTTTTGTTTAAGTAATTTAGCAACAGTCCAAATAACTGTAATGATCGCTACGGTTAGTGGATACCATGGATCAGAGAGATTCAAGCTAATCAAACTCCGGGCAACCCTTGTTTGATTATACTCGTGTACAACCTTTATCTCTTTATGTATGAATAGTGACCCTCTGACAATGATCAGAAACATTCCAAATAACTGTAATGATCGCTACTGTTGATTGGTATATAGAGAGCAAACCGACGATCATTCAAAATTTAAAGTTACCGCTAACCTCTGCGCCATCATCGTTGACAGATATCTCTCTAAGATGATAGCTTCTCTTCAGATTCTGATTGCACCGGTGGAATTGGAATTGGAATTAATGAGACAACTTTTCAGTTGTTATCCGAGAGATAGCGGTCAACGATGAAGACAACCTGAAAACAACCGGATACCATGGATCAGAGAGATTCAAGCTAATTAAACTCATATCTCAAGGTGGACTTAAGCACCTGAACGGGAAGTTGAAATTTTGAATGATGTTCGTCGACTACACTCACGGTATGTGCATCACGTATTTTCATTCTTTCCTTGATCTGCAATATTTGAAAATTATCATTTCTTGACATGCTTGGTAACACCTTGATCTGCAATATTTGAAAATTATCATTTCTTGACATGCTTGGTAACACCTTGATCTGTAATATCTGAAAATTATCATTTCTCGAAAAGTAATTAAAAACACTTAAAAATGAATTAAAAACAATTGTTGCGAGTTAGGTTTAGTCGGAGGACCACGTACAATGATTCATCAAAGTTGTACAAAGCTGGATGTTTTTACTGGAAAACCAAAACGAGCAATTAACGAAGCGAAACTGAGAGATATAATTTTCTTGGCTTGGAAACAACTTAAAAGAACCAAAAATGAATTAAAATTATTTTTTGGTGATTAACAGATAATTTTAAATAATTAAAAGAAAATCAAATTTTTTTAAAAAAAGGCCAAAGCACCTCGCTTTGGTCAAAGCGAGGCGCTTTAGTGCCTCGCTTTGGTCAAAGCGAGGTGCTTTCGTGCCTCGCTTTGACCAAAACGAGGTGCTTTAGTGGTTTGATTAGACCACAGGCGCCTCGCCTTGACCAAAGCGAGGTGCTTTGGCCTTTTTTTAAAAAAATTTGATTTTCTTTTAATTATTTAAAATTATCTGTTAATCACCAAAAAATAATTTTAATTCATTTTTGGTTCTTTTAAGTTGTTTCCTAGCCAAGAAAATTATAACTCTCCGTTTCGCTTCGTTAATTGCTCGTTTTGGTTTTCCAGTAAAAACATCCAGCTTTGTACAACTTTGATGAATCATTGTACGTGGTCCTCCGACTAAACTAACTCGCAACAATTGTTTTTAATTCATTTTTAAGTGTTTTTAATTACTTTTTGAGAAATGATAATTTTCAGATATTACAGATCAAGGTGTTACCAAGCATGTCAAGAAATGATAATTTTCAAATATTGCAGATCAAACATTTAAAGATATATTAACAAACATTTAAAAATAACTTTTCATGCAAAGCAGGTAAAAATTTAGCTGTTTTACTAATTTGATAGTCTTGATACTTTTAACAATCGGATTGTTTTTCGAGAGAAAGGAACTAAGTTGCAAATACGATAATAATCAAACTCATATCTCAAGCCGGTGTAATTATGTAACGACCCGAATTTATCGAGTCATTACGGATTGGCAATCATGACACTAATCTTTACTTAATTTCCTTCATATTCATTTAAGAAAAACATCATAATTTATATTACAACTCATTAGTTCCAAGTCCAAATACAAACATTATTTTCAAACAAACAACTTTTTAAAAACTACTTGGGCCGAAGTCTGTTGGACGCAATCCGGCCCACTGGGCCGGTTATTTATCAACTTTGCATCGACTCGATTTTAGCCTACTTAGAGCTCGGGTTTCCCTTTCATTCATCAACCTGAAATGCATGTCGAAAATACGTTAGCGATGCTAGTGAGTGATGCCAGAATGACCGATTACACTTTTTATAAACATGCAATTTCTTATGGTTCGATCCTTTCTAAGGTAGGATGTATATCGATGGAACATTTTGACATATGTTATGTGGTCCGATCCTCTAGGTGGTCGGAATACATCCTTGTAAATACCAAATGGATCCATTCTCGTTATTTCTATACGATCGAGTTCTATGGTTTTTCATGATCATGACATAATGCAAACTATAACAAAAGATAAATCTTTTTACTCGACCAACATGCATTTACCCCGAAAACAATATAACAAAAATGGGGTACACACACTCACGTTTGTTACTTCTGATTGTGGTGTTTCACAAGCCGTAGAGATGCTAGTTTCTTCGAGTCCCTGCTTACGATAAATCAAGTTATAACAAGAATTATAATTATGTAGCTGGCCGTTACAGCTTAGGCGCATATCCTATCTAAAGCTGGCCATCACAGCTTGGCGCTTGGTTCCTAAGAGTAGACAAAAACACTTACCCGGATGTTACTTTTACTTCGGCTCTCACAGTAGCCGTAGGTTTCCTGGTTTGTTGATAATATTTCTAAGCTATCTACAATTGGTATGAGGCTAATGGGTTGAATCTGGATGGAATGGACTAAGAAGCCGATCGGTTTTTGGACGAGATGATCATCTTGCATGCATAACTTTTGTGAGTAGTTGAAGGGTTAAAGGGGTTTGATGTGGCCGATGGTTTTAAAGATTTGTCTCAATCCTTGAGCTTAAGAGGATCTTTATAGAGATGCATGGTTCATGCATGCAATTATGACATCTACCTTAGGTATGCTTAGGTGGAGTTCATACAATGGGGTTGAGTGTTTTGGCAAGCTGAGTAATTAAGATGATGTGTTGCTAGAATTCTACTGCTGGGCCGCTTCATTTTAGGGAAGGGATTGGGCTTCATACAATCTATATCACATTAAGGATGTTTGGTCTTAGCCCAATACTTCTAACTCTTTCATAATCCATGGATATTCTTAATGGATTAATTATATTTTGTTTGTTTGGGCTGTGAGTTAGCGGCCTTCACCCGAGGCCCACTACCTATTTTATTAAAACATCCGACCCACCTAAATTGATTACTGGGCCGAGCCAATACTCCGGGTAAGGTTTACTGGTCCACTACTATGGGTGGCCCAAAATTATTTTATTAATCGCTTTATAATTACGTTTAAGTTTAGAGTTGTTACAATCTCCCCCCCCTTAGGAAATTTCGTCCCCGAAATTTTAATAAATTTTACCTGATTTCTGAACAGGTGAGGGTACTTTGCTTTCATGATGTCTTCTCTTTCGAATGTAATTTCAGGTCCTTGTTTGGCATTCCATTTAACTTGTACTATAGGGATCTTGCCTCTTCTCAACTTTCTTTCTTGTCGTGATAGAATTTCTACGGGTTCTTCGGTAAAGTGAAGTTGAGGGTTTACCCTGACCTGATCTAATGGAATAATAGCTTGTGTATCGATCACACATTTTCTAAGGTTAGAAACATGGAAGACATCATGAATTTCACTTAATTCTGGGGGTAATTCCAATTTATAGGCTACTGGGCCTATTCTAGCTTTCACCTGATAAGGTCCTATAAAACGGGGATTTAACTTTCCTCGTTTTTGAAATCTTGTAGATGCGTTTTGTGACTAGTGATTGGATATTAACATATGTTAGAGTGCTGATGGATAGAATGTGGAACTGACTGGTCGAAGGTAGGCTAAAGTGGGCGAAGGTAGAAGTAAAATGGGCGAATGAAGAATGGATCTTGATCAAGTTACACATTCGTACCCTAGAGTGGGCGAATGTGGAAGAACTCCACATTCGACCATACCTACTGGGCGAATGTGCAGACATTATATATAGATTTTGTGTATTTGTGAATGTAAGAGAGTTATTAGTTGTGTGTGTTTTGAGGTCAGGTTCCAGGTTTGTTTGAGAGTGTCTGTAATTGATCTAGATTTTGTAATCAAGTTTATGAACAAGTTAATCTATGAAAAGCTTTGAAAATGATATTGATTGTGTTTTGATTTGAGTTTCTATCAGTTTGTTCAAAGCTAGGGTTTCCGCACCTGGTTTTGTAACTTGTATGATCAATTAATCCTGTTTTAGTCTAAATCTTACGCTTACAAAAGTGGTATCAGAGCCATACGGATCATACAACAACAAATTTGATAAACTCAGAGCTGATTTGGACATAATTTTGATCAAAATACATCTGTTTTTGCATGAAAATGGTTTTTGAGTGTTTTTGATTGATTTGAAGTTGATTTTGTGGTTAAAATCTAAAATTCCAAGAATTAAAGTTGTTCCAAATCAATTCCGAATCATAACCTGATTAAGATCATTCAAATCCACAAACTTTTGAAAATCAGAGATCAAAATAACCGTTTTTCAAAGTGTAACCGTTTTTCAAACATGAAATGGCCGAACCTGGAACTTAGTGGGCGAACCTGAGTGGTTTTGGGCGAACCTAGGTGGTTTTTGGTCGAACCTGAGGTAATTTTGGGCGAACCTGGAAATTGTTGGTTGAATTTTTCACTTTCGGGTCACATTTTCCACATCAGATTGATCGGGCGGGCGAACCTAGAATCATACTGGTCGAATTTAGAATTCTTCTGGGCGAAAGTGGAAAAGTGTTAGTTTGTTTTACTTTCTGGTGAACATCTACATTCGGGTGTGTTGTTTTTGGACGAAAGTGAATCAGAAGGGACGAAAGTGAGATACAAACGGGCGAACCTAGGACTAATTTTTGGAAAATTTTCTAAGTGTTGAATTTTTCGAAGTTCGTGATCATGTGAAATTTTCCGACTACCCCGAGACCAGCAACGACACAATCACAACAGCAAGTGATGGACCCATGGACGGTGGCAGCACAAAAGACGAGCACACAGTCTTCGCAACCGATTAACTACATGGCGATGACGAGCTCGATGCCTCAAAGTGTAGCACCTTCAGCACCACAACCTGACTACTGGGGAGTAGCAGCAGCGGTGGTAAACACTCAAACTACAAATGCTATTTCCACATTGATTAATGATTTGTCTTCAGGTAGCGGGAATCGGCCACCGAAGCTTATGGAGATACAAGAATACAATCAGTGGCAGAACAAGTTTAAGATTCACTTGGAAGGCATGGGAGTGGAGGGAGCAGAGGCATGGAGTATGATTGCTAAAGGTTACACAGCACCAGTTTTGGAGAATACAGGAGAACCAGTTCCATTGGAGAGCATGACTGAGGAAGAGAAAAAGAAGTTTGCTGTGGAAAAGAAAGCCTTTTCCCAATTGACTCAGGCAATCACAAATGATTTATTGCATCAATTTGGGACTTGTACAACGTCTAAGCAATTGTGGGATGTGCTTAAGAGGAGGCATGATGGGAATGAGAAGACTAGAAGTTTGAGGATGGATGAATTGAGAAAGGAGTTTGAGAATTTTTCTTATATTGGAAATGAAACTTTAAAAGAATTAACTCCTAGATATAGTCATTTGCTAACTGAATTGTCAAGTTATGGTATACAGATTCCTATGAAGAATTTGGTGGATAAGTTTGCAGATGCTTTACCACCTTACTGGGATCAGCATGTGGAAGTTCTCAGGGAAAAGGATGCATACCAATACTGGACTATTCAAGAGTTCATACAGAAGCTGGAAAACAAGGAAATGGAAGAGAAGAGGAAAGCTAGAAGAGCACAGGTTCCTCAGAATCCTAGTTTATACTTTGGAGGCACTTCAGTTCCTGTGAGTAATTCAAGTTCAGGAGGGATAGTTGCACCACATGTTGCTTGCATTTCCAATGTTATGGAATCACCAAAACCTACCATCAACTACATGGCACAAACTTCATCCTACTCACAACCATCATACACACAACCACCACCACAACAACAATACAACAATTCCTACATTCCACCATTCTCCCCAATGCAACAAGCATCTTTCTATACTGCTAGCCAATCTCAACAACCAATGAACCAGGTTACTCAACCTAATCAACAACAAGTGGTTTTGGAGACTTCTAACTTGGGCAATGTGACAGTGGAAGTTGCTCAGCAACATATTGCACTAGTCTCAGCAATGGTTTCATCTTACAACGGATTAGTTGCTAGTCAAATTGGGAATAACAACTTAACCAATGAAGACTATGCACAGATCGACAAGGAAGAGATGGAACTCATTGATATCCAATGGGCTTTTGCAAGCATCATGAGAAGAGCAACGGAGTTTATTGAAAAGACGGGTAGAACAGATTTGGGAACTTCTCCTAACACAACCTACGGGTTCAACAAGGAGAAAGTTACTTGTTTTAACTGTGGAGGAAAAGGTCACTTTAAACGAGAATGCACCCAGCCACCAAAACAAGGTAATAGAAACCCATTCAATGCAAGCTACCAGAATCGTCAACAACAAAACCAAAACTAAGTTTCTTACCAAAACAACAACAATTATCAAAACCGTCAAAATAATTCTAACAACAACCAAAACAGACAACCTAACACATCAAACCAGAACCAAAACCAATCTCCTAACAACACTAACCGAACAGTTATACCGATCACTACGCCGAATGAGACACAACAGAACACGAGTCAGAATCAAGCATTGGTGACTCAACAAGATGAAAGGTTTGATTGGTCGGGATTGCAAATAGGAGTGGAGGAAATTACTACTGGTGGCAATGTGGCTTGCGTTGCTTGCAAGGTTGATATTGAAGAGTCGGTGGCGGTGGATGAAAAGAAAGAAACTGAGTGTGGAAGTGATGAGTCTGAGGCTGAAATGGATGTGGAGACTGAACCTGTTGAGGTTAAGGTTGAGGAAGCTAATTCTGGAATGGTGATTGATACTGTTTCCGATGTTCCTGAGGAGTGTGAATCAGCTTATTCTGATTCAGATAGTGAATCGGATACGGAAGCAAGTGTTACATCACTAGATGATGACATTGATCAGTTGCTAGCAGAAGCGGATTTTCTGATGACGAGGAAGTCGTGCATTGCTGATGATGCTTTCACCAAGATTGACTATTCTAAATTCTTTACTGGAAAGGAAGCTCATTTCGCATTGATGGCCATGACTGATCCGCCAAAACCTGTAAGTTCTGAGTGTAGCACTGATATTAAAAGTGATAAATATTGTGGTACATGTGATAGATTGACTGAGGAGAATAAACAACTCCGTGTTCAACGTGATAGTGCTATCATGAACAGTCAATCTACTCGCAAAGAGTTGAATGCTTTCAACAAGGTATTAGATGGCTACAAAAAGGACATTTCCGACTTGAAAAACACTTTATCATTAAAACAATTGGCAATTAACAACTATATCAATGAAATTGAAAATACCAAGTTGGAAATGGCAGCCATAAAATGCTTTGCTGAGAAAGT